>CALZFC010000097.1:575000-592500 GCA_945643635.1 Allodiplogaster sudhausi | reverse complement strand
CATGAAAATCTGCCTAAACTTATCATTAATTACGATAAAAGTTCCAAAGTTAAAAAAAGGACAACATTTACTAATTCATCGTAAAATACTACAGTAAGGAATATTAATCCGCTAATTGTCATTTCGCGAGCACCAGCTTTTCGAGCAACCTCTAGTAGTTTTTAGGCCCATAAAAATGTCCCATCAAATTTAATCTATTCTCGTTTCGCCAGCTCTAGTCACCATTTCGGCCTTTCCCTTCCCATCATCACATTCCCTGTTCCGCCTTTCTGTAACTACTTTATGAAAAAGAACGGGGCTTGAGACAGACTAGCTGTACGGTTTTTGCTCTTCAGAATAGCATAGGCACAGTGCATCAAACTTGTCCGGGAAAGTAGCGACGACTTGACAGGCAGGCAGTTTGAAAAGTTGGGAAGGAGATGAGAGAGAGAGAGAGTCTGAAAGAGAGAGAGAATGTGAGAGAGACGAGAGAGAGAGAGAGAGAGAGAGAGAGAGAGTGTAGCGGACAGAGAAACATAAAGCAAGAGAGAAAGAGGGAGTGAAGACACATCAGAAAGAAATAAAGATGATTAGCATGAGCAGTAGTGGTAAAGACTGTAAGAGTGGGGAAACTTGGCGGAGCAGTGCTTAAAAAAAGAAACAAGGGGGAAACGAAAAGATTGCGAAAGAGAGCAAGGTCGTTCAGCGTTCGCTCTTCGATCTTTTTATTCTCGTGCTCTTTCTCTCTCCATCTCTTATTCTCTCCCTCTCTCCTATTCTCTCTCTCTCTCTCTATCCATCTTCTTCTCCCTCTTTTATTCTCTCCTCTCTCTCTGCTTCTCCCTCTTTTATTCTTTCTTCTCTCTCTCTCTCTCTCTATTTCTCTCTCTCCCCCCTTCACCACAACACACCGCCTCCTCACAAAAGAGCCCCGACAGTCACCGGTTGCGGCAGTGATTAAAGGTCAGTCAGAGTGAAGAAGCAGAGACATAAATCATACACCAGCCCAGTGGGGGGAAACGAAGAAGATGGAGCTGCTGCTCTGCTTGTGATTGTGGCCACCGGGGCACTCTCTCTCCGTCTCTCTCTCTCTCTTTCTCTTTCTCACTGCCTCTCTCTCGCTTTCTCATCCACCCTCCTCCTTTCTTTTTAAAATTTCTTACAGCTCTCCTTATTCCCTGCCTCTCTCAACAAGTTTCATTCTTGAACAAACGATGCAACTTCTACAGGCTTTATCATTCTCAAATGGTTTGCCCCCCCCTCCTTCTCCTTCTCTTCCTCTCTCTCTCTCCCTCTCTCTTTCTCTCTCTCTCTTTCTCTCTCCCTCTCTTTCTATCTCTCACCTTCGCTCAATCTCTAAGGCTAGCATAAGAAAAACATTGTCCAATCTGTTCTGTTCTTCTTCTAGTGTTAGCCAGCAGGTTATCCGTGTCTGGGTTTATCTTCTTTCTTCTTTAAACCATTAAAATGGCCAACTAGAGCACACCACGTGAAGGATAAGAGATTGAGATATAAGGGAAGGAGACAAGTAAGAGTAAGATAAGTAAGAGAGAGAGAGAGAGGAGGAAAGATGGAGAGAAAGAGAGAAAGAGAGAAAACAGAGAGAGAGAAATAGAGAGATGCAATGATCGAACGGGGTCCACTCTCTATCAGACTTGATCTAAACATGCCCCTCTTCAATTCGTATCTTTCCTTTCATCTTTTTCTCGCACTTGAGTGCAGGGAACCTGAAATCACTTTCACCGATCATCGGAAAGTATAAGGTGTTAGGAAGTACAAAAAGGGATGAGAAGAGGGGAGAAATGAGATATGGGGACAGAGAGAGAGCGAGAGAGAGAGAGGGAGAGAGAGAGAGGGAGAGAGACACAGAGAGAGAGAGAAGATGATAAGCAAAAAGCCGAGAGGATGATTGATAAAGCGAGAGGATGATTGATAAAGCGATTCGGTTAACCATAAGCGTGATTTGAAAACATTTCAAACGGTCCGGTCAACATCATTCCTCTGGTGAGTGAATTCAGTGAAGGAGGAATCACAAGTTAACCGGAGCAATCGATATACCATAACAGGAAAACTTCAATATATTTAATGGTCGTTTATACCGAAACATCTAGAGAAATTGCCCTTTTGATTAGATATCAAAAGATACATTGGGTAACGAATCATATATTAAAATATATCTAAATAAAAGACATAATCATCCCAAACATTACGCGAATTAAAGTTGCTGAATAAAAAAATTTCTTTAGATATTTTGGAGAGCGCAAATGGGATCTATGTGCAGCATGCACCTAACTACACGCACAGGAGGGGCTGAGGCTTGTAGTGAGCGATTCTAGCTTTTCGAGCCCCAGTTTAAAAAAATAAATAAATTATTTAATAAATAATTACACAATTTAAATAAATAAATGATTAAATAATGTAAATAAATAAATACATAAATAAATAAGCAACTAATCAACATCTCTCCAACCTGATCAACAAAGTCGTACTTGCCACGAGTGGCTGCCATCTCGTGCTCGCCCTCTTGCACGGAAGATAAGCCTGAAGCTCATCTTCTGCTCATTTATGCTTAGAAATAAATTTACAACTGAGTAATTAAGTGATAAAAAATTTCATGCAGACAAACAAAATTAGAGAAAAAGAGAGTGAAAGAAACAGAGCTCGAAAGAGAGAGAGAGAGAGAGAGAGAGAGAGAGAGAGAGAGAGAAAGATGATAGAGAGAGAGAGAGAGAGAGATGATAGAGAGAGAGAAAAGACTAACAGCTAAAGTTACTGCCACCGAGGAAGCAGTGCCTGCCTGGCAAGTAGCATTGGCCGTTCTGGCTCGCCAACGATACAGACGACGCCTCGTCAAGGGAGCGTTGGTGAGCGAGTGGTTGCTGCAATGGCGAACAATTTTATCTTCCCGCCAAAATATATTTCAAATCTATTTCTTTGTCCCGACGAACTTTATCAGTAAAGGAACATGAGAAGTCTGATAAGATCGCGGAATATCGTTTAAAAAAAACGTTACCATAACACGAGTAAATTTGTATCAGCTTTAGTATTGCAGCTTTAATATCTGGACGCATCCACCCTTTTCATAATTAGTATTGTATTTCTCGCGAAACTTCTCATTCTCTTAATGTTAAATTCACCAGATACATAATAATAGATAGTATCAAGCTACTGGTTTCAAACCCAATCACAGTAACGGGTACTGGTAACAAAGATCATCTCGCTTTCTAATGGCCAAATCAAAAGAACACGGGCTTTCTTTAAGAGATTAGTATGACCCGGAAAGAGAGAAAGAGCGTATTAAATGGAGAAACGCAGACACAATCAGACTCAATCTCTCATGTCGAATAGACGGAGGGAGACTTTCTGCAGCATCCCGTCAAACTTTGCAAGACATCAACGCTAATCGACAATGACAACTGAGAAGGGGAACGGGAGAGAGAGTGAGAAGAGAGAGAAGAGTGAGAGAGAGAGGGAAGAGAGAGATTGAGAGAGATAGATAGAGAGAGTGAGAGAGAGAGAAGGCAGCTTTGTTGTAAATATTCAAGAAAAAAAAACATCAATCAGGATCAGGTTGGGAGGCACCACTTTTTCCTCTTTTCCTTTCCCATGACTTGGCTAACGTATGATTCTTACAAACAGTGTCACGGCACGTGCTGGACTTTTTTGTTCGTCTAAATTTGTTTTAATATCTCTGCATGGATCACACCTTCAAGGGGCACAAAAGTCAATCTTAATGTAATTGAATTTCCCGACCTAGACCAAAAGACGCGAATTCAAAATTGACTTTTTGGCTCCTCTACGGAAATCAAGATTCTCTCTTAAAGTAACTAACTAAATGATTAATAGTGGTAACATCACTACTTTTTGAGAAATGTTCGTTGCAACTATTGTCATATGCTTTTGTTCGTTGTCTCCCTGAAGCTGTGAGGACATCGTTTACGGATGCTATGGGGAAAAGGGCACAAGTGGGCTGTCAGTCCTTTTTTCGCGCCTTTCTCATCATTCCGTCTTGCTCTCTTTCTCTCACTCTCCTCCCTCTTTCTCTCTCTCCCAACCTCTCTTTCTCTCTCTCTATCTCTCTTGCTCTTGAATGCATAGCAATGACGGACCTTGTCAGAGAGGGCCTGCTCCTCTGAATGATCGTATGGCCACGAACGATGAGAGAGAGAGAGAGAAACAGAGAGAGAGAGAAACAGAGAGAGAGCGAGAGCGAAAGAGAGAGAGAGAGAGAGAGAGAGACTGAGACAGGATGAGACACCCGGGCTGTTAGACAAAAGAATGAGAGAGAAAGGAAAGAGAGAGAGAGAGATAGAGAGATAGAGAGAGAGAGTATGAGAGAGTCAGGCGGTGAGAGAAGAATGACTGGGCATCATCACCAATTCTACACTGTTCGTACCCATCAAAGCAACGACTGCTTATGCCCATTCTTCCGGAATCACACGCAACTTACACATATCAATATGGATTCTGTTTCATAGGGGGAAGTGAAAGGGAGGGAGGGAGGACGGGGTAGAATTGGGGAGGAAGGAAAATGTAAAATGAGGGGGGGGGGGAGAGAAGAGGGCCAAGTGGCTAGTCGGTAAGGCCAGGAGAAGAAAGGCAGAAGGGACGCCGTGCCCGCCAGTACCATCATCATCTGTCTTGTACGATTTCCCCCTCTTAATTCTATAGCGAAGAGATGCAGAGAGAGAGAGAGAGAGAGAGAGAGAGAGACAGAGAGAGAGAGAGAGAGCGAGAGATGCATAGAGAGAGAGATACACATAGAGAGACGCAGGGAAACATACAAAATTATAATGAGAAGAGAGATTATGATTGCACAGTGATAACGGAGAGAGAGAGAGGAAGAGTTAGAGAAATAGAGAGAAATCAAGCCAAACATTCTGCTCTTTCGCATCCGCAACAGAATGCTTGGCATCTGGAAGGGGAGGAGGGACTGGTGAGGGGAGAGAGAGAGCAGCTGAAAAATGGAGATAGGGGAGAGAAAGAGGGAGAGGGGGAGAGAGAGAGAGAGAAACAGAAAGAGAGAGAGAGAGAGAGAGAGCTCTCGGACATGAGATATCTGAGATATGATCCTGAGGGCATGAGTAGTTGACGGACATGCACTGAGATGATATGCTCTCTGGCTATGCTATAGTAGCTGACAATGAGAGCTGTGCACATGTCTAGGGCAAATATGAGTGGAGAGAGCATTTAGAGCAGAGTGGGAAGGAGAGGAGTGAGAGAGAGAGACAACGAAAAGGGAAGGAAAGAGATAAAACGATAGAGAGGAAGAGGGAGAGAGGAGAGAGAGAGAGAGAGAGAGAGTTGATAGGAAATTCAAGTGAAACAAATCAAGGGACAGCATACTGAGTGCACAAAGCAGTGGATTCCTGGATGTCCTGGGGCTTCGGTCATCAACTAATCTCTGGTCTGGGCTACCCGGACTCCGGGTCCCGGAGACCACCACAGCGAGCAAACCGAGCAATACCAATGGGCGATCTTCGAGTGCTAGCCGTCCTCGAACAATTTAAAATGACTAATTACTCAACTAATCATGGAAGGAGATAAGGGGGATGAGAAAGCAAAGAGAGAGAAGAGGGAGAGAGAGAGAGAGAGAGGAGGGAGGAGAGAGGGAAAGAGAGAGGCAGAGCAGGGACAAGATAAGGCATTGGCTACCCAGCACAGTTGGCGGCTTCTTCTTGCCAAAAGGACAATGACCGCTCGCCATCAAACGAATTCGCCGCACAGATAATGAGCTCGTTGAGGAGAGAGAAAGAGAGAGAGAGAGAGAGAGAGAGAGAGTGAGAGAGAGGGCGGGAGAGAGAGAAATAAATAGAGACTGATAGAGCGAGAGAGAGAGAGAGAGAGAGAGAGAGAGAGAGAGAGAAATAGGGAGAAAAGGAGAGGCAGAGAATAATTGACGGTAGGATAAAAAAAAATAGAGAGGGAGAGAGAGAGAGAGAGAGAGAGAGAGAGAGAGGATGATGGACGATAGGCTGGAAATAGAAGCTGAGCATAAAATTAAATCGACGATACAAAAGGGTGTGGACAGGATTGAAAAAAAAAATTTAAGGCACAGAACAACATAGCCAAAGCAGCCCACTCTCTAGATATGATCTCTATTATCGCAAATGGAGGGCGGGTGTCCTCCTCTACGTTGTGGACACGACTCATGCTTGCCAGACTCTTTTTAAATAAGCCAGCTGCCCACCATCTAATGAAAAGGCCAAACGTGTCTATCTCTATCAGTGTAAGTGATTCATTTGCTATTGATAGTCAATTGATAGACAATCTGCTCCTGATAAAAGGAATACTTCCCGCTCTCGCCCGATAACAGCACATTTTGCACAATATTTTTGTTATGTTCAGAACAAAAGATCCAATTTTCTCGACTGAATATGTTTTGCAAATTTTCATTCTGCAAACAATTTAAGGACCGGCGGTTTAGAGTGCGAAGCAATCTATACAGCCATAAGGATCTCCCATTAATGGTGATTCAGAAAGGAAAAAACGTGGCGATCGTAAAGAGAAATGATGTCAAAAAGCTCGACATCTCGGTCCAATCTCACTCATGAAACAAATTGGTTCGCTGTTTGTGTGACTCTCCAATTCTCAAACTGTAAGCATACTCGAATGATGGCTACAAGTCCACGGTGGCATGATAATTAAATACTGCTAATTAAATTCCTGTCGCAATCAACTAGTATCACAAAGTAATAAGAAGTAGTAAAGTCGCTCCCTGATATAATCCTCTTTCTTCACAGAGTCAAGAAACGGATTAAATCGACAATTCAGAAAGCATCACTTAGCGCGCAAAAGGGATTTGCAAATTGGGGCCTGCAAGCACTACTCAAGTGAGATGCTAGCATCTAGACTCGACAACTATCGCCTTTTCAAAATCTCACTCTCTCTCTCAAGCTTTCACAATTCCAATTTCCTTGTTTTATCCCTCTTACCATTAGCGTTCTACTTTTTTTCAGATTTCAGACCAGCTGCAGGCCTTTTATAAGTTGCTCCGATTCTCCTCTCGAGCGCTAAAAGCAATTCCTATGCATTTCCATTCTTCTTTTCACCCCTCTCTCTCATCATCTCTCCTACTCTCTCCCTCCGACTCTCTTTCTCTCACTCTCCATCTCTCTCTCTCTCTCTCTCTCTCTCTCTCTCATAGCCCACTTCGCCGTCCACAACCAAATTAGCTGTAATCTTCGCTCAAGGCCTTGTTGGAGATGTGGCGCAGAAGGTGGTGGACAACGCTGTGAATAATCAAGTCTCTCGGAAAGTCCTTGACAAGTCCGGGGAACGAAGTAGTTAGAATTGGGTAGTGAAATGAAAGCGTGTTGTGTGAAAGATAGATAGCAAGGATGCGTGGGAGAGCGAGAGAGAACGGAAGATAGAGAGAGAGAGAAGAAGCAGAGGGATCGTAAAGTAGAAGACTCTCTCACGCACGTGGAGAGAGAAAAAGAGAGAGAGCGAGAGAGAGAACGAAAGACAGAGAGAGAGATAACCATCCCCTTACTCAAGCAGGCCGTGAACAGCTGTCGCCTTCTCGTGCTGGGCTGCAGAATGGCCACTCTCTTTTTTCTCTTTTCTATTTTATCTCTTCCTTTACGTTTGTCTAATCATCCGATTCGACATCTTCATTTTCTCTTTCTACTCTCTCTCTCTCTCTATCTCTATCTCTCCCTCTTTCTTTCTCTCTATCTGATCTCTCTCTCACTCTACCGCTCTCTCTCTCAGCTATAACTTCAATCCAATAGTACATGAAGGCATAGGGCATGGCTTGATAGCAGTACAAGATAACGACGGAAAGAAAAAAAACATAAATATCTCCTTTGCTAATCTCATAAGAGGTGAAGCCCCTCGGGGAAGCCAGAAGGGGGGGGGGGGGGGGGGTGTTGAATCAGGAAATCTGGGAGTGCTCTCTCTCTCTCTCTCTTTCTCTCTCTCTCTCTTTCTCTCTCCTCTCCCTCCTTCGACCGGGGAAAGGGCATTTCATATGTGCTCACACCACAGAATGAGCAGTGGAGAGGAGGAGAAGGACGGAGGAGGTTGGAGGACAGCGGAAAGCACAGTGTGCTTGACATCGAATAGTGAAAAGAGAGAGGGAGAGAGAGAGAGCAAAGAGAGAGAGAGAGAAGAGAGAGCAAAAGAGAGAGAGAGAGAGAGAGAGAGAGAGAGAGAGAGATAAAGAAACAGAGGAACATGGAAAGTAGAAGGCAGATACGCGAGTGATCGATCTGGAATGGCAAAAGAGTGAAAGAAATTGAGAGACGTAGATACGAAAAGGTTTAGCGCAGAAACCTGTGAGAGATGGAGAGAAGGACTGAAGCTAAGCCATCGGGGCAGAGGGAAGGAGAAAAAGGGTGTAAGGGGTTGCAAGAGAGAGAGAGAGAAAGAGAGAGAGAGAGAGAGAGAGAGAGAGAGAGAGAGAACTAGAGAGAGAGAGATGAGATAGAGAGAGAGAGGAGAGAGAGGAAGAGGGGAGAGAGAGAGAGAGAGTCTAAAGGTAGGCAAGAGCGGGAAATCCCATGTGCATGCTTCACCCCCACACACTCGCCTCCTACCTTGCCTCGGGCAGCCCTCCCCCATTCATGCTCTATCATTGTTGCGAAGCAAGAGAGAGATGAATAATAGGGAGGGAAGAAGCAGGAGAGAGAGAGATGAGAGGTAGAGAAGCAGAGAAATATTTATCGGGAAGAGAGCATGCGAGAGAGAGGGGGGAGAGGATGAGAGAGAGAGAGAGGATGAGAGAGATCGCAGACGAACAGACAGAAAGGGAGAGAGCTTGGAAGAGGACACTTTCCGCTGGAGGCCTTCTGTTCGTACGATCGATCAAGCAATCGAATAAGAATCACTAGAAATGCACCACGACTGCCGCACTAGGGAACTTCGAATTGTATTGCCCACCTATTAACTTTGAAAAAAAAACACCAACCTTTAATTCCCAAACAAGACTGTTTACGTTTAAACACACTCACAGCACTAAATTTAAAGATCAGGCTTTTAATGCACATTACTTACAAATACAGACATCATGCATTAAGTTTACCGCCATTATGAGATTTAAAAAAAATCTCGGGGTACCGCTAATCGAGCAGGTTGGATGAGGCAACAAAAAAAATTTAGTCTTCCTCTACAATTCCTCTTCCCTTTCCACTATGTCCTCTCTCTCGCTCTCTCTCTCTCTCTCTCTCTCTCTCTGTCCCGACTAGCCAACTACCAGTACTGTTTCTTCTGACAAAACTTCCTGCTTAGCGAATCCGGTGAGGATCGGTGAGACCCAAGGCGTGAAGAGTAATCACTGTCTGTGTGTGCTTGAGAGCGCCAGTGGAGGATACTCGTGCTTGAGTGGGCGAAATAGTGTGGTAATATGATAAAGCGCAGACGTTAGAGAAGACAATAGCGTGTAGGAGGAAAAGAAAGGAGTAGGGGGGAAAGCGAAGTAAAAGTGGACAAAGGACTAACGATACCAACTACCTACTAGATCCCTTATAGGACTTAATTCCCCTACAAGTCTATCCAACTCTTCTCATTTCTTCTAGCAAAAAAAGAAACAATGACTCAAACTAGTCATTTCGGCATGCCCCATTCGACTAACCCGATTTCTAATCTTTCTTATAGGCTCTCTCAAATTCGTAGAGAGTCTTTAAGTTTGACTTTATTCTTCTAATTAACCATAAGTAACCATCTTGTTTCGTCCTTGTGAGCGCTACTCCGAATAATTTAGCATGAAATACAAAATGCACTAAAAAAACTTCATAATAAAATAGCATGCGTGTTAGTTTTGTTATATCGTATTATAACTATTATACTACAGTATACTAACTCGTCGAAGTTGGAAGCTGCCGTTCAGCTGATGCGGATTGTAGGAGAGCCGGCGAAGCGAGTGCTCGGTGAAAGAATCCCTGAAAAAAACGTCAAATCCCTTGTATAAAAAAGCTTTTTTAATTAACTTTATTTAATTTGTATTGTTAGCTCAACTGCAGTCGCAGAGATGGGCATTCTTCAAGGATTAACTTTTTTAAACAGGATTATCACTGCAAAAAATCGTCGAAAGCAATCATCCTTAAATTTACTTACAACTGTCCAATGAAAACCACCGTACGAATTAAACGTATAAAAAATTAAAACAAAAAAAACACATAAATATACCCAAAGCCGCCGTGCGAGCCAGGCGCCGTGTACGAGTGACGATTACCTGCAGAAAGAAGAATATATAAAATCATTTAATTTTTTCCCATTAATGTCTTAAATATTTTTTTTTAAGATTACATAACAGTGCATAACAAATCACATTCGTAATTTTTTTTTTACTTTCTTCGTCACATCTCAAACAATTCTAGCATTCTCTTTTTTTTTAATATTTAGGACCAGAAAAAACCATTATAAAACAAATGAATCGCAAATGATCTGACTATATATAGGAAATAGCTAGACTAGAGTAATCACAAAATGTTGAAATGTCTGATATTTTAACGTAGAAACTATCAATCAGCTTAAACAAGGGCTCTCAAACATTCCTCACAGTATAAAAAAAAACTCGCTAACTTCGGTTCATGCAAAACCCACTACTGGACATGGAATATGAGAAAATTATATGAGAAATATGTTGGAAGGAAGATATCGCAACTTTTTAGCAAACATATCCAACAGACTACTTGTTAGAAAAAAGACAATTTTAAAGCAGGAAAATTGAAATGTCCTTATTTCTGATTTTACGTACTATGGCAAAACACCATAATTCTAAAGCAATAATTCACAACTCATAAAACCGCGGTAGCCAATTGAAAGTAAGACCTGGTGAAATTTAAATGGGCACGCTTTTCTGCAATTCAAAATTTTATGCTCTATGGATATTCGCTCGTCAATCTGAACAAGACTGACATGATAAGAGAGAAAGAAAAGAACAAAAAAAAAGCTTCAGATAACGAGCTTCAGGCAATTATAATATGCAAACAGCGATGAATCTTTCAAGGAATATATGTAAAGGCGGAGCAAAGGGATCGACAAATCGACAAAATCGGAACCTGGGAGTGCTGCCTGGTATCCTTGATGCTGTTGATGCTGATGCGCACTGTGCGGAGGAGTCGCGGCGTGTCCACCGCGAAGCTGTACAAGGGGCGCGTTGGCGTCTAGGCTGGCCTGAAAAAAAAGTTTTTTTTTTGATAACAATAATCTATTTAACTTTGACGGCTAAAATACGCAAAGAATACCACATTAATAGCAAGCAGTTGATTTCATAACGGCTGCCATTTTATATTCGCTGCAGCAAACTTGGCAAACGTCCAAAACGTATAATGTACTAGCCGATCAAATAATATTGGACACTACGAAATGGAAATTTGTACTACGCACACTAGGTATGATTTCACCGCTTGCTAGGAATTAAATTATTTTGCTTAATTTTAATACAGAAAATTTATATTAAAAAAAATTTGACTATGTATTTTTGAAGAATAAAACACCTCGTTTGGTAGTGCTTCCATGCTTCGCATTGAGAGCGAGCTGTGCCGCCCCGAATAATTCATATCTGAATTAAAATCCGATTACATTATTGCAATCTCAAACACGAGAATCAATTAAAAGGTAATGTTTTTTGCACAAAAGAATACGACAATGCAACGAATCGGGGTCTCGGAAAAGGCATTCATCGTTAAAAAAGGTACCCGCTTGTTGTAAGAGAAAGAGAGAGAGAGAGAGAGAGAGAGAGAGAGAGAGAGAGAGAAGAAATATCTTGATAAAAAGTCAACCATAATATTCTCCCATAATCTCAAGAGCAAATCAAACAGCTGAACTTTCGTGCAAACCTTTTTCCCCTTGAGTGAAGGATAGAATAATTCTAGGAAAAAGAATCATCAAAGCAGAGACGCAGATTAACATCTTCACACCTTGCAAAAGATCTTTCACTTTTCGTTTTCCGTCGTCTTTCATGATCTTTTCTCTCTTTCTCTCTCTCTCTCTCTCTCTCTCTCTTTCTCTCTTCGTCTTTCTCTCTATCTCACCCTCTCTCGTTCTCTCTCTTTCTGTCTCTCTCTCTATCTCTCTCAATCTCTTTCTCTCTCTTTCTCTTCGCTCATCTTCTTTACAGAACATTTGTACGTATCGATTACAGTCAAACAAAATTGATGCCGGATCTTCTTATTTTCCCCGCGCAAGGGCGTTCCCGAACAGACACAAGAAGATGCCGTCTGTACACATGTTCTTCCGAAAGATCGATCTCATCTTCTCAGCTACACGGTCATGCTCTCTTCTCTCTCTCTCTCTCTCCTCTCTCCCTCTCTCTCTATTCCTCTCCCTCTCTCTCCTTACCTCTCTATTCCTCAATCACTCTGTCTATTCCTCTATCTCTTTCTATTCCCTCACTCTCCCTTCTTTTCTCTTTCTATTCCTCTAGCTCCATTTCTCTCTCCCTCCCTCCTTTCTCTCTCTATCTCTCTCTCTCCCTCTCTCTCTCTCTCTCTCACTCTCTTCATCTTCCTTTTTCGCTCCTTCCACTTTCCAGATTCACCTGTCGCTACCCACTTTTTCTCGGCGCGTCCCCTCGTTCTGGCTGGCCAGGCTAGCATTGTGTCCGCATGTGCATGCAGTCATCGTTCCTTTTTCCTCCCTCTTTACCACCTCTCTCTCTCTCTCTTTCTCCCTCTCTCTCTCTCTCTCTCTCTCGCTCCTGTTTGCATATGCAACTCTTTTTTAACTCTCTAGAATCCTGAATTCTCTCTCTATTCCTTCTTTTTTTTTAGTGCAACGAGGAAAAGAGCGGCTAATTGGCACTGGCCCAAAACGTGTGCAATTCAGGTGAGCATTCTACCACTTTGGTTTTCTTCTTTTCACGACGGAAAATAATGCATAAATAATTTAAAATTTAACACAAACGTATTGAACGAGTGGCGAGACATTAGGCAGAAACGGAGAGTGGATGGGAGTGAGAGAGAGAAAGGTAGATATATTTTTAAAAAAATACGATATAAAAGAAGCGACACCGCAAAATACATGCAGTTCGAAGGACATCAAGAAACTGAAAATTGACGCATGTGAACATATCAGAGATGATTCATAATGTTTTGCTCAAAGATGATTCAACCTTCAGAGAGTGAGAGAGAGGTTAAGAGGGTGAGGAGTGCGGGAGGAATGTGTGTGAGAGAGAGAGAATTGTGTGAAAGAAACGAGAGAAAAAGAGCACACAAATGGAGACAACAAAGGTTCTAGAATTCCAAACGGAAGAGGATCTATAATCGCATCTGTCTAGAGGATAAAGCAAAGGTTTCAGCTCCAATCGCTGAACAAAGTGGGCAACCTTCTCAAAGGACAAAAAACCGTTGCAATTTCAAGTGATGAATCGGAATCGAGAGAGGTTGAGAGAGACCGGGAGAGCGAGAGAGAGACGGACAGAAATAGAGAGAGAGAGAGAGAGAGAGAGAGAGAGAGAGACTAAGAAAAGGGAGTGAGAGACCGAGAGAGTAGAAGAGAGAGAGAGAAAGGGAGAGAGGCCTAGAGAGGAAAAAGAGTGAGTGAGAGAGAAAGGGTAATACTCTACTAAATCTTATGACGTATTTACTGATCGTACTATTCCGCCAGAGTGATGAGCCTTCAGGCTGGAAAGCCACGCTGTTTGTGTGCACTGGCCAGATAGCCATGGTGTATTCGTGCATTGTTGGGGAAACTGGAGAGAGAATGAGAGGAGAGAGAGAGAGAGAGAGAGCAAGACAGAGAGAGAATGGGGAGAGAATGAGAGAGAGGGATGGGGAGAGAGGTGAGAAGTAGAGAAGGAGAGAAAAGAAAGGAAGTGAAAGAAGGAGAGAGTGAGAGAGGAGCAACAGTTAGGCGGTGCCAACAAGATAGGCTACCAGCTGATGGAAGGCTAAGAGTGATTGCAGAAGTAAGTAAACTGAAGGGCGGATAGCGTAAACTGTGAAGTGGGATAAGGCAGAGCAGATGAAGGGAGAGTGATCAAATAAGAGAGAGAGAGAGAGTAGTGGAAAGAAAGTGAGTGATTGAAAGACAGGGACAGAGAGAGAGGGTGAGAGAGAGAGAGAGGGTGAGAGATAGAGAGATATAGAGAGTGAGAGAAAAAGAGATGATTGAAGATATCAACGTCTAGGAAGAGCAAATAAGAAGAGAGAGAGAGAGAGAGAGCGAGAGAGAGAGAGAACAAAGTATAATGAAGATGACTAAGCACCTGAACCTGATGCACCTTTGCTGACTGACACTTCCCGTCATTCCCTTCAAATATTGTCAGGATATGAGCTTGTTATTCACTTTATCGTTGTCTCCTTACTGCAGAACCTCATCTCTGTATCTTTTTTTCTCTCTGATTTTCCTAATATTTATTATCTGTCTATTTCTTCTTGTCTCCACTCTCTCCTATTAGCATGGTTCAAATAGTATGGCGTGTACGCAAATAGATGGGCAACATCATTGAGTGAGTTCAGTTAGGAGCCAGCGAGCTTCTTGTCAGGAGAAGGAGGGAGTGAAATGAAGAGAGATAGAGGAAGAGAGTGAGAGAGAACAAAAGAGAGAGAGAGAGTAGTAGAGAGAGAGAGCACACAATAACCTTTGAGCTTCATCGGGGGGGGGGGGATGACTAGCCAACTGCACCCGACAAGAAGCAGCCGCTCCAGATCAGTCATCAGACTCTGCTGCTCTGTTTCTATCGTTCTCTTCTCTCGGATGTACTAAACAGTGATCTCTCCGCTCATTCCTATCATCATCCGATCGGCCATCCTCTCATCAAGTGTAACCCCGGACGGGCAAGTGCCGGCAGAAATGAATTCGAACTCTTTTCTCTATCTCTTTCATCCTTAGTTTCTCTCTCTCTCTCTCTCTCTGCATCACTCTCCCCCACTCTCTTTCTCTCAGTTCTCTCTCTCTCTCACTAAACTCTCTCTCTCCCTACCAGCCGCTTTCCCCGTTCCCAACTCTCCCCTGGCACTCGCTGCAATCGAGATTGATGAATGCCAAAGGGCGATGACAATAGCGGATGCGGACAATGAATTTTAGTGCCACCAACTTTACTGATAAAGTGAGTGAGAGAGGAAGAAAGCGAAAGAAAGAGGAAGAGAGAGAGAGAGAGAGAGAGAGAGAGAGAGAAGGGGAGAGAGCGAGGGAAAACATATTGTTGGACGAAATGTTATTCACTTGGAACTCAATGAAGCAATTCGGACAAAAGCGATGTTATTACAAGTGAATAAATGTCTGGTCTACTCCCTTTCTCCCTGTGTTTCTCTCTCTCTCTCTCCCTCTCTCTCTATCTCTGCCTCCCTAGCTTTCATATTTTCAGTCAGCATTAACGGAATTACACTTCAAACGATCATAACGAAGCGATTCGAAAAAAAATGATAGCAATTTTTTTTATACCTAAATTAACATTTCCCAGGTAAGCATTATTAAAAATTGACAAAGCTCGACATTCGTTTCGAAAAAAAATTTTTTAAGCGAAGGAATCTTCCCATGTACAAAAAAAAAGATATCGTCAACTCGAGATATGAAGAGGGCATGCACGATGAAGCCAATTACTCGGTAATAAAAGTGACCATAAAGCAGATCTTCCCATGGATCTTTGCCCTCTTCTCACTCACGAAATACGAGAACATGAAAGTCGCGAGCCAATTCGGGCCTGTATCGAGATTTCTGGAGATAGAGAGAGAGAGAGAGAGAGAGAGAGATGAATTGGGAAGAGAGATGGAGAAAAAGTGCGAGATATTGAGAGAAAGAGAGAGAGAGAGTGAGTGAGAGAGAGACAGGGAAAGAGAGACGAAGAGAAATAGTGGGTGAAAAAAGTAGTGAGTGAACGAGGAAAGGAGACAGCAGGGCGAAATTCAGTGAAAAATGGCGCATGCATGTAGTAGCCAGCTAAAGATAGAGGGCGACACAGGAGAAAGAGATGGAGGGAGCGAACGTGAGAAGGGAGGTACTAGTTGTAGGAGAAAGAGGGGGATGTGAGGGAGAAACGAAAGGAGGAACAGAGATGGAAAGAGCTGGACGAAGCAGAGGAAAGAGACTGAGAGAGAGAATCAGAGAGCGAGAGGGCGAGTTCGAAAGAAATAGAGAGAACATGTCTGGGAAAGAAAGAGACAGAGAGAGAGAGAGAGAGAGAGAGAGAGAGAGAGAGAGAAAGAGAGAGAGAGAAGAGAAAGAGTATGGACACATTCTCAGCGGACCTGCCGATGAGTATGAATGTGTGTATGAGTGGACAGCAGCACCTGTCATTTGCAGTTTTGGAGGCTATACTGCCAGGAGCTGCTAGGGAGAAGCTGAAGGGTTGAAGGGCGAGAAGGATATATAGTGAGGGAGAGAGAGAGAGAATGAGAAAAAGGGAGAAACAGAAAGGGAGAGAGAGTGTGTGTCTGTGTGTTTGTGAAAGAAAGAGAACGAGAGAGAAAGAGAGAGAGAGAGGGAGAGCGAGAGAGAGAGAGAGAGGACAGGAAATAAGATCGCATGAACACCTACTTGTGTCTGTCACATTGAGTGAGCGCAGCTGACCATACGCCAACTTTCTGTCAAAACAGATCCAAAACAACCCTATTAAATAGATTGTTGAGAAAGAATGAAGAAATATGAAAATATGCGTAGATGGATGTCATATTTTAATATTATTTTCAAAAATATATATTATTTTTCTCGCTCAAAAATCAGGGATGAAGCAAAGATTGGTGGATGCCGAATATTTCGCTGAAGAAGCTGTGCGGCCGAGCGGAATGCGGACGAAGCAGCAGATGATGTGTCGTTAAAGGGAGGAAGAGGGCAGTAGACTCTCTCTCTCTCTCTCTCTCTCTTTCGCCCTTCTCTCTCCCTTCTCTCTAGCTCTCTCTTCTTCTCTCTCTCTTTCTTTCTGCCTCTCTCTCCTCTCCTCTGTTTCTTTCTCTCTTATGACCACTGAAGAGACGGAGGTACATGAACAGCCAAGAAAGATCGCAGGAATCTCAGCTTTTCATAAAGAGAGGGAGAGAGAGAAAGAGAGTGAGAGAGAGTGAGACATAGAGAGAGCGCGGAGAAACGAGAGAGACAAAGAATATGTTGAAAGGAATGTTGGAATGGCTAGCCATTCGCACTGAATCGTTCATCTGGCGCCCGAATCGAGTGCCCACAAAATTGAGCAGGAAAATGTGGATCGAGTGCCTTCAGATGCGTCAGCTGATGACTTTCTTCCAACTTTCCATCTGTGATTTTTTGCGGGCATTGTTGAGTCTCTTTTCTGAATTTTTTTAATCTTTTTTTTTCTCGCATTCGAACAACATTCACGCTCATTCCCAAACAGTCTTCCGGAATTCCGTTTGGAATGCGGAAATAAATGGGTTTATTAGAGAGAACCGTTTAATACATGAATGATCGGTGCTTAAAATCATATTGAAAAATCTCCGAAATTATGAAAGAAAAAAAGAAATATATTGGAACAACAATAGTTGTTATCTCAATGAGTATACTGTAGCCATGATAGCGATATTCTTACGCTCATGCGGTAAATAACTAACCACAAGGCGAGTTGGAAGTGGCTGAGGGCTGCTCATACAGATTAGGAAAAGGAGAGAGGGAAGATTAGAGAGGG
>CALZFC010000097.1:545000-570000 GCA_945643635.1 Allodiplogaster sudhausi | reverse complement strand
CCGGACACCTCAACAAAGTCGTATATTTTTGTTTTCAGTTTACAAGCTTTAAGCTCGTGTCGACCTATAATATCATCACAAACAAAATGTTGTAAATTATTCTAGAAAATAATTAAATTACTTAAAGGAAAAAAATCACACTTTACTATTCCACGCAGCATATGATTTTATGAGACTGTTCTTTAAATAAATAAAAAATATCTTCATCTGTAGAGCCTCATAAATCAACAGTGTGGATCTGTTAAAGTATTTAAATTTCCTAATACAGTAATCCAAATCGAACCTTCTGCTCGAGACGCGGGCCAAGCATGCGGCAGGGGCCGCACCAGTCGGCGTAGAAGTCAACGAGCACCGGAGTAGGCGACTGGAGGACATGCTCTGAGAGAGAGAGAGAGAGAGAGAGAGAGAGAGAGAGAGAGAAAGAGAGAGAGAGAAAGAGAGAGAGAGAAAGAGGGAGAAAGAGAGAGAAAGGGAGACAGACACAGACAGGGAAATAGATTGAGAGAGACGAAGAAATGCAGAAAGAGGAACATAAAACTAGGCGGAGTGGGAAAGAGAAAGAAAGAAAGACAGAGCATCAGGCAGGTACAGAAAGCAAACCTTCAAACTCCTCGACGGTCTCGATAGTGAAGATGACGGGCTGGTCGTTCGACAGAGCGCGGTAGAAATGCAACGAGTGCCTGTGGAGAGGATAAATAGTGAAGTTTAAGTAACTTTAAGCTGTATTAATAATATACGCTAATAATCAATTTCAATCAATACATCAATAATAAAAGCATAATTAAAATAAAAAAGAAACTAACAACAACTGTGTTTAATAGAACAGTACTTTTCTTTTTCGCCTTCTTCTTTGTACCTGCACACAACTTTTAACGGCAACAAACCCCGCTGCGTGATTCTTCTGGAGAAGCTGGGACTTCTTAACGGGGGCCCGGCCGGAGGGGCACGGGAAAGAACCGAACGAGGCCGAGGAGAGAGCGCGGTGGACTCGCATCCACTGCCTGTTAAAAAAGATAATTCTATAAATAACCCTTATTAAAAATATGCATTAATAAAAAACAGCATAATTACAAGAAAAGAAACTAACTGCACAATTACAATTTCCAAATACACAAACTGTCCACTTCACTTTGTTGAACAGAACTGCTGCTTTATTAATCTTCTTATTTGTTCCTACAAAAACTACACAGTAACAAACCCCGCTGCATGATTGTTCTTCTTGAGAAGCTCGGAGGTCTTGGCGGGTGCGAGACCGGAGGGGAGAGGAAGGAAGGAGGACGAGGAGAGAGCGCGAGTGGCAAGCGAGGAGACAGCTGCCGTAGCAGGAGTGTGCTGGAGGAAACGAAGCATCACTCAGGAAGGCCGGCTCCTGCAAACCAGGACAATAAAGTTTTAAATTGTGAATAAATTAAAATGTACAAATCGACACCCCTTGGTGATGTATACCTGGCAAAAGCACACCTAGATGGAGATATCACGAATATAACAACGACTAAAGTGAAGATAAATGCAAGAACAGTAGTCCGATGCCTAGTCTGAATCGGAAGCAGAGGAACATTTTTTTTTAAATTGTCGATTTGAAAGACTCACCCCTGATTTCGGGAATCCCCAACATGTTTTTGAGGAATATTTTGGCGAAAACTGTTTTGACTAAACCCAACCCGAGTTTCCGGGCCCATTTCCTCCTAACCCATGATGTTTTGCTGGGTACTTGACAGTACCTTTATATTAAGCAGATATCTGTAGACAAATTTAGAAAGGAAACGGTTGTACACATCTCACGTTACCGAATATTCCCGTATGCAATACGAAGAATGCGAATAAGGAAAGAGCAGATGCGGACGATTATAAGGTATCTCATTCGCCAGATAACGAAATATCTTTCAGATTTTTAGGCTCTTCATCTCACAAATTGCTTTATTGAAATGCGATTTAAACAAAGCACAAAAATCGGCCAAAATCTATAAGTGTATCGACAGATGAGCACAACTTCTCGAATCTTTCTCAAAGAAACACTAAAACAAAATCGAACAAATTAGAGCTTGCAAAGACCTGCTAAAGGCTAGAGGAAACTCTTTTTGTAGAATAAATACAAGGCGAACATACCTGATGTGTCATGTTTGGCAATGAAAAATAACAAAAAACAACGAACACTTCAATCAATACTTTGCATTGAATATCGCAATCGAGATCGTTTGTAAATTTTCTTTAAAGTACAATAGAAAATTCACATCTCCTCCTTTACCTTCTTGTTCTTCTTAGCCTGGCTCCTCTTCTTCCACACTCTCTTCTTCTGATCCTCTTGAATTCCTTGCGAGAAGATGCTCCAGAGGAACGATTGCTTAATTACAAGACTTTTTAATGAGGAATAAACCTTTTCCGAAACCATTACCACGAAAGAGTTCTAATAAGCTGTTTATAGCATAGTGAGCCTTTTATGTTATTATCATAATTTGATACATACTCATTCTAATAGTATTTACTATAACTTTTACCAACTACTTGCCACGCTCATACTATTCCTGATGGCTGAGAGGCAACTCACAACTTCGTAGGGTGCCTCGAGGACATCCGGGTTCTCCATGTAGAACGTGTGCAGATCAGCGGTGCTCAGCTCCTTCATCAGCTTCTCCTAAAACAAAAAGATTACAGTAACCCAAACCGCTAACATACTGTAGCTTGATTACGCTTTTTTTGCGCTAAAATATCTGCAAAAAAAGAGGAAACTAAAGCATTAATAAAATATTTATTGAGTCAATGAAGTATTCATTTTAGTCCTTTCCCTGATGATTACACAGTTAATATCATAATAAATCACAAATAATAATAAAAATCTTTAAGAAGACCCACAAACCTTGATTGGGTTGAGATTGTAGATGACAGAGAGAGACATGCATTCCATGAGAGTGAGAGCAACGGGACGCGGAATTGTCTGCTTATCCGCACTGGAAACACAGAATTAATACAACTTTTATCAGAGTTTGAAACATTTCATGTAAAAATGGAACGAATGAAAAAAGTTTTCCTTTTGCGAACACTTATTTTAGAATTTAACGACAATTTACGAAAGTTTTTTTTTGCTGGATGCAATCAGAAGATACTAGCAACTGTACTTGTTACTGATTTCAGCAGAAAAAAAAACACCTTATTAGTCGCTCTAAAATAACTTCGCGAGAATTACTTTTCGTAGAATATTTCGAAATATCCTTCTGGCCGGGGTTATAAAAAACTATAGAAATATTTAATAGATGTAAAATGCAATAACTATAATAATAATAAACAATGCAAATCTCCCCTACCCCTCCTGGCCCTGACTGAACTTCTCCCAATCCTTGAGCTTCTGCCTCTTGTTCGCTGAGCCGTGTTCTTCGATGAAAGCCTCGCAGCGTTTGAGAAGGATCGACACGATGTACTTGGTCGCCATCTGCAGAAGCGGCGCGACGGTGAGGACTGAAAAAAGAAGCTGGAGAATACGCCTGAGAATACTTTTTACGCTTGAATATAATATAATATATATATATATATCAATTTTTAAAAAGGTAAATGACTAAAAAGCACTGAACACTCAAAAAAGCGCTGTATCGGAAGTTAGTCTAATATTTTTTTACTTTTAAAAAATCGCACACCACAATAAATGTCTTGAATAAATGTGAGCGCGAAGCAAATGTGGACGGGTGGGCGGGGCTTAATTCGCCAAGACTGACGATTGATAGGCTCGCTGACGATCGGGTACAACTGGCCGAGCAGCATCGCAATATGCTCCGGCGGCTCTTCCATGTCCATCACGTCATCGATCGTTCGATGAAAGCCTCGCAGCGTTTGAGAAGGATCGACACGATGTACTTGGTCGCCATCTGCAGAAGCGGCGCGACGGTGAGGACTGAAAAAAGAAGCTGGAGAATACGCTTCGCGAGAATTACTTTTCGTAGAATATTTCGAAATGGCGGCGCGACGGTGAGGACTGAAAAAAGAAGCTGGAGAATACGCCTGAGAATACTTTTTACGCTTGAATATAATATAATATAATATAATATGATATATATATATATCAATTTTTAAAAAGGTAAATGACTAAAAAGCACTGAACACTCAAAAAAGCGCTGTATCGGAAGTTAGTCTAATATTTTTTTACTTTTAAAAAATCGCACACCACAATAAATGTCTTGAATAAATGTGAGCGCGAAGCAAATGTGGACGGGTGGGCGGGGCTTAATTCGCCAAGACTGACGATTGATAGGCTCGCTGACGATCGGGTACAACTGGCCGAGCAGCATCGCAATATGCTCCGGCGGCTCTTCCATGTCCATCACGTCATCGATCGTGCGGAAGCTCTCCGAGTAGAATATGTTACGGAAGACTTCGGAGTGAAGAGAGAGAAGCTTGAGAAAGAAAGAGGGTTACAGAAAAAGAGTAGAAATTGAAATGGAATCAAGAGGAATCGGCAGGCAAATAGAAACAGATTAACACAAAAGGAAAACAAGACGGAAAAAGGGAGGAAACAACAGGTCAGAAGTGCTAGATACTAGGTTCTTTTTTTTAATTTGCTAGTGAAGTTTTCGAAAAAATAAAATAAAAATGTATTAAACTCACAGTGGCCGAGACGGGAAAGCGACGGATCTCGTTGCCCTCGGAGTCGATCGCCGGAAATAGGGCATTTTGTTAGCTTTAAAAATTCCGCTTCCTACTGACTTTGAAAGCTTTTAAAAGAAAACATGGTGAAATAAAGGAAAAAAAATCTGACGAAGTAAAATGAATTGAACCTTCAGGAAACGGCGGTCGGGGATCTGCGAGTGGTCGAATTCTGCGTACGTTGACATCTGCAAGCAAAGCAGATGAAATTATTGGACAAATGAACAAAAATTAACAAACAAACAAACAAGACCACGGAATACAAAGACGAAATCACAAATGGAACACCTCGAGGTGGACCAGCGAATGAAATGTGCTCCATTTGAATTCGACGCTTTGAAAAATGCGCGAAATTTGAATTTGATCATTTTTCTTTGATAGCATGCAGTTTTGCTCGCATTTCATTTCACCCGACCGCGTATCCAGAGGGAGGTTCATCTATTCATCCGTTGTCTTCTCGCTGGATTAGATCAGTTGTTGGCCTTTGATTTCATCGTTTTATTAGGCTTTTAGCTTTCTTAATATACTGGACTTAGTTCAGCAACTATTCCTTGGTGATTTACAGTTTAAACTGTTGTTAAGAGCTGTCTTGCTTGTGAAGAACTCTTTCAGGAATCGTGAGGCTATCGTTGTGAGTCCTGTCAGAAGTTAAGATAGCTGATGATGGCTCTGCATTCTACTGGAAATTGCCAGGTTCATCCCTGTTCCTCTTATCAATGTTGCAAGCTGCTCGAGTGAATTCATTTGTATTTATTGAGACGAATTGTTTTCATTCGACGATATGGATCGTCAAGATCTACAATTTGCGCATAATTTATTTCTAAATAACAAACGGAGTCAATGCTTTTCGACTGCGCGGGTAGTTGTCGAACTTCTCCTGATACCACCTGAATATAATATAACAAGTTATACTGCGACATGTTTTTAATTTCAGCGAATAAATTCGTATTTATTGTAACCTTAAAAATTAAATTATGTTTCTGTAATATTAAAAAAAGTGACTTTATTGTTATAGTAATCTCTTTGCAGCTTACTTATGATGCTGGAGTGCGCGAGGGCCAATGTTGGCCCACGTGAAGACGGCGAATGCGACGGCAGGAAGGGACTGTGCAGCGAGTGCATAGCCAGTCCACTCGATGCACTCGCCAAAGTAGTTGGCGCACGAGACGTACTCGAAGAAGCCGCCTGGGGAGGGAGAGGACTTTCAAATAGGAGAGGGCATGAAAGAGAGAGAGAGAGAGAGAGCGCATGCGGAGAGAGAGGAGGCCATGAGGAGAGAGAGAGAGAGGACTGATGAGAGAGCAGGAAGACTTGGGAAAGAGGGCGAAATAATGGAATGTTAAATAGATATTGGAACGAGAGCGCCTTGGACAAGAATATGCTTAGTAGCTATTCTTTAGCCAATCCCTTTGCTCGTGACCATGAGCTATGCTGTAGCATTGCTCTAATCTACCGTATCTTTGGCATACAGTATATGCTTTGCCCCAGCGTACCCCGCGGAATCTTGTAGCCCATCTCGCCCGGCTTGCGTAGATTCTGCAGCACATGATCAGAGTGCAGATTGATAAGCCAGCCAGTCAGAAAGAGTGCAACTCCTGAGAATGAGAATGGCGATGTAAGGAATGTATTGAAAAGCAGCTGGCTTCTTTTACAATGTTATAGTTGATGCAAATTCTAGTTTTATTAGGAATAGTTATATTTATTATGAACTGATTTTTATTCCCCCTTTTACATTATTTAAAAAAATATTTATTAGTTTAGTTCCTAGCTTTTTTATACAGTATATTTAATGCCTACCGTACCGCCATAGAAACGCATCGACATGTCATAGCCAGCGTCGTAGCTAGCATACTTTGCATGGAATGCACCCTGAATTAGTTGTATGGATTAACTGCTTAATTAATTAGTAACTCAACTTTTTTGGCAAGGCGCCAAAAGGTGACCAACCTGTATGTAGCCATTCCACATACAAAAGACTACTGCCGAGGCTACAATCTTTACCGGCGACGGCTTCGAAGTCGCCATTAGGACGGGGTAGACGAAAGTGCTAGAAAAAGTAATAACGTTAATTAGGGCAACGCCATCTTTTGCCTTTTATCGCTTAGTGCCGAATATTTCTAAGCTTGTCTACTTGTTCTCAACCTCATAGTTACAGCGAAATGTGTATTAGAAGTAGTGTAGAATACTGTGAGGGTACGGTAGACTGCTTCGATCTTAATGTCCGTTGTACCGTTGGAAGTAGTGGAGTATCATCATGCCTAGGATAGCTTGTCCGATGGTGTTGCTTGAGTGGAAGATGAGGAAGTAGAAGGGGATCGCGAAGGCGGGCGCCTCTTGGATGAACCAGCCAAGACGCGCCGGCATCGACAACTGGAGTGGAGTTACGGTACTTTCGGTTGTGCACGAGTTACTGTATATAGAGCGGAATGCAATTGCTAAAAGGGTTGACAGGCACGGTGTCCAAAGAGAGAGAGAGAGAGAGGAGAGAGGGAGAGAGAGAGAGAGATGACAGGAGAAAGGCGAAAAGAGAGTGAGACGGAATCGGGAAGAAATAGGGACCGAGTGCGAGAGGGAAATAGAGGAGAAAGTAGAGAGGAAGAGAGGGCTTAACGAGATAAAATAGGGGAAAACAGAGGGAGAGTGAGAAAGAGAGAGAGAGAGATGGTAGACAGAGAGAGTGAGCGAGAGAGCGTTATGAAGAAAGAGAGGTAGAAATTAGAAGAGGGAGCCAAAGAAAGGACACGTACCTGTCCACTCTCGGCGTATCTGCCATAGCCAGCGGTCATGCCCGTGAAGAGGAGGGCACCGGCAGTCGCGGCAGCCGAGCAAAGCATCAGCCATGAGAGCAGAGCGATCGCTGTCTCCTCACTCCACATTACTATGGAAATATTAGTTATTTATTGCGGCATTCTTTATTTAATTACTAATTATTAATTTTAATTATTGCTTATTAATTTTAATTATTACATTTATTTTAATCATAATTAGTCGATCGAGTTCAATTAGCATACTAATATATCGAGGCTAATGCAGAAATAATTGGGAAAGAACGTACAGACAATGTTCTTTATAGTCACTCTGAAATGAACAGTAGGTAGGTTTAGAGGAGCGCTTGAAACTTTCTGGTCAGCTCCCGTTATCAGTGCATCTCTCCTTTTATGTTTCATGCTCTATTACTCTCTCTCTTCTTCTCTCGTCTCTCTCCCTTGCTGTTGGTTATCGATTAATTTCGCTTCCGTTCCCTTGTGCTTTCTGCTTGTTTACTCTTGTAGTAACCATAGACAAGTAGTGTTTCCCTGCCTCAGTTCCATCAGTTTCCATTTGCAAGTCACACTTGTAACACACTTTCCTCCATTTCTTTATATGAATTATTGTCTGTCAAAAATTCCAGCCTCGAAAACATAACAAGAATATTTTTCTGTTCTGAGAACATCATTTATCATCCCTACAGTATACTGCGAATCCACGCGACTTTTATATCAATCCGCTGTATTTTGCTTCAGTATTCTTTATAAGTATTCTGCAGCATCATTTATTTTACCATGTAAATAAAGATCAAGGAGAACAATTGGTATCAAATGGAAAGTAGAAAATACAGAATCTTACTGATCACGAATCCCAACGGTAGTATACAACCAGTATGTCCGGATGAGACCATGAAAGGAGTATGAAGAATAGCAGAATATTGAGATGACAGATGACAAGAGAACACTAGTTCTGGCTAAAGTCTCTGAAGGGGAGTACGGTAGGTGACTTGTACTCTCGAACGGGCGAAGGCGGGCGGAAGGAGCGCGGAATGGCCGGCTCTGATGTCCAATGCGCGGGCACTGGGACCGGTGGCTGCAATTTTCCAAAGTCTTTAAAGGAGCTGTCCATTACATTGTTGTTGCATTTTTTCTAACACTATCCGGCACCATGGCCAGCTCCTTTAACTAACTGAATATGTTTACGTTTTATATTTTTAAATATAAAAAATTGTTTTTTTTTCTGCTTCGTAGAATGGCTTCCAACCTTGGTGGCGAGATCTGCTCTTCCTGAGTATCCGTACGAGCCGAGATTGCTACCTGGAGGAGACATCTCTCTCTCTCTCTCTTTCGCTCTCTCTCTCACTGTCTCTCTCGCTCTCTTACACTCGCTCCCTCCCTTGCTCTCTTTCTCACTTCTTTAACTCATTCTCTCACTCCCTTTCACTCTCTTTCAAGCTCTCTCGCTCTCTTCCCCATCTCTTTCTCTTCGCTCTTTTCCACTCTCTCTCTCTCTCTCTTTCGCTCTCTCTCTCTCTCTCTCTCTTTTCACTCTCTCCCCCACTCACCAATGGTGGATGGCACCGCGTTACTTCTATACAGAGCTGCGATGTTAGGAGGCGGGATGCTGAAGTTGACCGGGCCGTGAATCTGTGGCATCGCCGAGTGCGCTGCCACCGACGCCTTTACGTCATCTGGAAATGACGTCGTATGAAGCTTAGGAACGGGGAGGAGTACGAGATAGAATCATAGACAGAGGTAGTGAGGAGAGAGAGACAGAGGGAGAGAGAGGGGGAGGGGAGAGAGAGGAGAGAGGGGGGAGGTTGAGAGAAGGGGAGGGGAGAGAGAGAGGGGAGAGAGAGAGAGAGAGAGAAGAGAGAGAGAGAGAGAGAAAGAGAGAGAGAGAGAAAGAGAGAGAGAGAGAGAGAGTGGATGCAGTTCTGAACATGTTGAACCCCTCCGGGCTAGCGGAAAGTGCCATATATAACCCTGGGTCCTCGCGTGATGCACAGACAACCCTATTCTATAACCCCTGCCCAGACATATTCGCGCTAGAGGGATAAAGAGATTATAATCAACGAGGAAAAGCTGGAAAGGAGAACAATGATCGCAGATTGAATATCATGATGGGGAAAGGCCAGAATGAAACTTCTTGCACAGTCTTTTGCATACACACACACAAACACTGACTGGCTGTGTTGACTCGCTTGGAGACGGTGAGGACGGACTTGAGGAAGGTCTTGTCACGCATCGACATCGTCATGAGTGCCATGAGGAACTCCATCGGCTTCGCGCCGTCCAGGACCTTCTCTGGAAATGAAGAGAGTGTACTGTATGATGGTCCGGGTTACGGTGGCGGTGAACTCATCGAGCAGAAGCGCTTCCTTTCTACCATTATGGCAACTCGGAACACTTGTTTAAGCAACGGTTGATTAAGACAGCCTATCTGTAAGGGTCGAGCGGGGCGCAATACAGGGCTGCAATGGGAAATTTTTGATTTTTAAAATTGATGAAAATTTGATCATTTGTACTATTCGACATGCTCTTTAAAATGGTGAAATCGTGATTTCGAAAAAAAATTTTCTTTCGAGATAATAGCGATTTACGCTTAAAATTCACATGCCCATATCTCAGTTATTTCTTAAGATTTTTGAAATCTCTTTTTTGTGTTTTATTGATCTTTGTATTCTCTTTAAAAAAGGTCGCGGTGACGTTTCGTGAAAACAACTTTTAAGCAGCAAAAATCGTATAAATAGATTTAAAAATATGGTTTTTCTGGTTTTTCAGACCAAGTAACCCCCGCGGGGAGGATAAGCTGTTCATAGAAAGAAAGCCCGTGAAATTTGCTACAATGCGATGTATCTTTAAAAGAATTCTAGGAGGACATATTTTTGGAATATGCACTTAAGCAAATATACTCAACTTTAAAAGTACCGTGCAAGAGGTCCGGGTTCGAAGCCCGCTCGGGGCAAAGTTTTTGCAATGTTTTGTAAACTGCCAAAAAACATATTTTCGATCTAAAATTGATGTCTATTCGTCTCATAGCTCCATAAATTTGCATATGCTTTCCGTTTTCATTCTGATTTCACCAACTGAAAATTTCTTCATAGTAAACTGCGCTCAGTTAACATGTTTATATATGTATATATATTTATCGACATCAAATAAATTAATGTAACGACACTTGGAAAGTCAATTTCAGTCGTTATTAAAAGCTTCCTGGATAGAAGTAATAAGTAAAAGACGAGGAAGCATTTAGAAATGACTTAAGCAAAATGGAGAAGTTGGGGAGGGAAAAAGAAGAGTAGACACTTGTAGCCTGACAATGAGCGAGCTGTTGCACATTGTGCCCTATATTGCGGATGGTCGAGGATCTGTGTAGGCGACGATGGGCATTTCTCCGAGACTCAAGCTGGGAAAGGACCATGCGATCGGATGAGTGCATTGGCGAAGAGAAAATTGCGGAACTACGTTGATAGTGGAAAGGACGTAACCACTCCAAATGAAATTTTGGCAGGAATAACTCACGGAAAACCGCTACGTGCAGTCTCGGTTTACACGGGAAGCATTAGAAGAGGAGAAGCGTCTAAGGCCAAAATTGCCGGAATAAGGAAGTATAACACGTTCCTATTTGAAGAAACGGCACTTCGAGTTCATCGATATTCTACTATCGGTATCGGCAAAGAGATCGACTACTCATCTCTACAACACAATGAAGGAGAGTTCATCACCGATTCATCTGGAGGTTGCCTGGACACGACATCTGAACTATGCTGGTTGGGGAGAGAAGGCCAACCAATCCGAGGCGAGGTCACGCCGGACCATGGCCGTGATCGTAATGAAGAAATAGATGATGAGGCCTGCCGCGCTCCTGAAGATGCCGAATACACTCTCACGGGAAGTTGCCCTGAATATGGGTATCTTTACAGATGCCCAGAAGAAACCTGTGGAGCTGAATTCTTGCAAGCCCACAATCTCGAGAGACATCTCCTTTTTGGCAAACATAGGGCAATTTCCGAGAGGCTGACTCTTCGGGATTATGTTCTGAAGCGGTACGGCATGTGTCTCGAAGGAGAAAAGATTGAGCAGGCATATTCCGAAGTCGACGAGGCAATCGAGTCGCTAGCAGAAGTGACAGATAACGGGCTTCGTTTGCCACAAGGCTGGGCACTTCGCGAGCATAAGAAGGGCACTCGACTTCCACCCAGGTCTAAGACGTATGTGATCGAAGCGTTTAATGATGGCCTTCGTACGGGCACTAAACATGATCCTCGACAGCTGGAGAAGAAAATGCGCAAGGAAATCGACGCAGCTGGAAAATTACTCTTCTCACCGCCAGGACTTCTCAATTACCAGCAGATAGCAAGCATTTTCGGAAATCTTGCCTCGAAGAAGAGACATGCAAATGTGCCCGACTTGGATCAATCAACAACTACAACGACACCGCAACCAACATCTGTGAACGTCTTAGACGAGCTTGATGAACTGTTCGATACGGAAGGTGATATCATTGAGGAGGCTCAATCGGAACCGCTTTTTGGGACTGACTTCGACGAATTTAGACAACTGATAGAGAATGACGTTGAGTACCCATCTGAGAAGGCAGATCCAAAAAGAAATCCCACAGCCACGCAAACGGAATCACCTGAGGAGCTCTCGAATGAAGACGTATTTGAGCCTGTAGACATGAGCGGGTCTGCCCAGACAGCACCCAGACGCGTCCACGATGAACTATTCTGACCATTAGTCATGATAATCCCTACATATTTGTTCATTGATGAGCCCCTCAAGAGACTTGAGAAATGCTTTGCACTTTCGAATCACGAAGCTAAAATGATTCTATAATTGTGCACCTTTGTTGGAATAAAAACATGTTGAAGAAATTTTCAGTTGGTGAAATCAGAATGAAAACGGAAAGCATATGCAAATTTATGGAGCTATGAGACGAATAGACATCAATTTTAGATCGAAAATATGTTTTTTGGCAGTTTACAAAACATTGCAAAAACTTTGCCCCGAGCGGGCTTCGAACCCGGACCTCTTGCACGGTACTTTTAAAGTTGAGTATATTTGCTTAAGTGCATATTCCAAAAATATGTCCTCCTAGAATTCTTTTAAAGATACATCGCATTGTAGCAAATTTCACGGGCTTTCTTTCTATGAACAGCTTATCCTCCCCGCGGGGGTTACTTGGTCTGAAAAACCAGAAAAACCATATTTTTAAATCTATTTATACGATTTTTGCTGCTTAAAAGTTGTTTTCACGAAACGTCACCGCGACCTTTTTTAAAGAGAATACAAAGATCAATAAAACACAAAAAAGAGATTTCAAAAATCTTAAGAAATAACTGAGATATGGGCATGTGAATTTTAAGCGTAAATCGCTATTATCTCGAAAGAAAATTTTTTTTTTCGAAATCACGATTTCACCATTTTAAAGAGCATGTCGAATAGTACAAATGATCAAGTTTTCATCAATTTTAAAAATCAAAAATTTCCCATTGCAGAGGGCAGATCGACCCTTACAGATAGGCTGTCTTAAGAGGAGAGCCAATATGCAGACTCAAGCTTCATGCATATTTATTACGGAAGCAAGGATGAAGATGAAACCGGGGATTAAGTATTGCATAATTTGAACCACTTCAATGGCCCATCACAAAAAAAAATATTTTCGAGAAGTAAAAAAAGCTCACCTTAATCCAGAGCTCAAGGAATTAACAAGAATTGTTGATTTAAGTATTAAAAGTAAAAATATATTTCTTAATATTCTTCAAAATAAGAACATAACATATATGACACTGACTAATGGCCGCGTCATTGTAGGCTGTGCTCTGCTGGAGATTCGCGAGAAGACTCTGCTTCTTCTCCAGGACATGGCGTTCCCAGTCTACGAACTGATGCACGTAACCGATGTACTCCTTGGTGCCCTCTTGGCGTCTAGAAGAAAGGAAATTCTATTCTTCTGCTTGACAAAAAGAAAGACACAATAAGTATAAAGCTACATAGAAATGGAAACATATATAAAGCATAAATATGCTTATATTCGCAATACGAACAACAGAAAAGCAAAGCAACTTGGAATTCATTACATAAAGAGAAAAGACATAATAAATATTAAGCAATCAAGAAATGAAACACAAAGTATGTGCTAATATTCGAAATATGGAGAATAGGAAAGCATCTCAACGCGGAATTATTTCCCTCTTCGCTTCTAGATGAATAGAAATTCTGGTACTCTTCAGCTATTTGTACCCCAAAACCCCAAAATTTTTTTTTCTGAAACTTGGCTCAGGGAGGTTGTTTGGCATGAGAAACACGAATATAACATTCATTTTTAATTATAATGTCATTTAAACAATTTACAGTCAGTTTTGTGGAAAATAAGTTTTGGCTCACATCGCGTTGTAAATCTCGCAAAAGGGGGTTACTTGGCACGAGGTACATGAATATGAATTTCATTTTACACAATTTTGTCGTTTTGGGAAGGTTCGCTATATATGGTAAAGTGAACATCGGGCGGGACGGTCACTCGTGCTGTCCACTCCCAGATACTAAATAGTGCGCGGGAAGTTCCACAAAACGGACTGTAACTGTTTAAATGACATATTAATTAAAAAATGAATGTTATATTCGTGTTCCTCGTGCCAAAGAACCCCCTGAGCCAAGTTTCAGAAGGAAAAAAATTTGTGAAAAATTTTGGTGTTTTGGGGTACAAATAGCTGAAGAGTACCGAAATTCTTTTCTCCTAGATAAAAAGAAAGAACACAATAAATATAAAGCATTTAATAAATGGAAGCGTAAAAACTAGTAACTATTTTCAATTTCTTTCGTTCAATCCATAAAAGAAAAACAACTCTACTTCACTTTCCAAAGAAGTATTCCCGAACCTGTTGTCCACCTTCCACTTTTCGAACTTCTGCTTGTTCTCCGCATACTCCCTGTCGATGGTGGTTAGGGTGTCAAGGAGAGCCTTAATCATAACAACTATATTACTAATTTCAACTTTATTTCTAATTCAATTCATCAGCAACTGGACTATGGAATGACGCGATAATCTCACAACGAAACATCTCAATTACCTTCTCTTCACTCATAACTTCCCAAGATAAGTCTACACGGAGAACCAAGTGAAGTCGTCGACAAGTCGGAGCACTTTCAGGTAAACCTACGAAATTACCAAGATTTCACGCCACTGCCAACAATTACCGTACCTTGGAAAGTAAATTCCAAGTCGGTCAGACAACCTGTCGACAAGCATTCGCAGTAGATATCAGCGTAATATATATACGCCTAATTACATGTGCACAGCTTAGTTTCGACTTCTCTATCCGGCAAGTTCACATTCATAGGGGCCTTAGCATCTATACACGTGCGCAATCACACCTCTACCCACAGCACCAATATACGGGTGTACTATATCTACACCATAAATCACACACTAGAAGTTCAGTATAATACAGATATAATACAGATCAAGGCGACAACACGTATAAACAACGGTGCCTAGCGAGAAATATACAAAGCAACACAAACTATAGCAGTCTAAAACGGGGGAAATAAGGGAAAGGGTCTGGGAAGAAGGGGAAGGAATGAAGGGAGATATATATATATATATATATATATATATATATATATATATATATAAGAGAAAAGAGAAAAGAGAGAGAGGAGGGATCAGGCTCTCTCTTACAGCGGAGTAACGACTCTGCAGACTCGACCGCGTGGTCGTGGAGGGGCCACCGCTCGTGGCTACTGAGGAGGCGTGGGCCTCTTGGCGCAAGGGCCTTTGGGAAGTGTGCTCGGTCCATGGATGTGACGACGGATTCGCGCGGCTCTTGGAGGGGCGCGCGGGAGAGGGGAGGGAGATGAGATCCGGCTCGAAGCAGCAACAGCAGCAGCATGTTCAGCAGGCACGACGACGCGTCTTCCAACCGGCGATGGCGCACGTGGACGAGGAGGGATTCCATGACGATGTGGTGCTGCTTGCTTCTTCTTCGTGGCAACAACGACTGCCTTGACAGGTCGTCGTGCAAGACGCGAGAGAGAGCGGCGACGCGGACGGTGCTGTGTGGAGAACGAGTTGCGAGGGTGAGAAAGAAGGATGAAATACGTGTCCCGGCCTGGCGTCTCGCGAACGGGGACGAATCCGCTGATTCGAGACTTAAAAGACAACATTTATCGACTTAAAAAAATTAAATTTATTTTTATTTATGTCATTTTTTTTAAATAATTTTTTCCATATCACTTCTGATATTTTTTTATTTATTCAAAAAATTTATCAACTTAAAAAAAACATTAATCTACTTGCTAAAAAACATTAATTTTTATTTATTTTTTTATATCACTATCTTAGTTCTTTCACTCTATTCCACAAGACAATGATCAGGGAATAAAAGGGGGATCCGAACCGGGCTACCCACGCGATTTTTGAGACCCGAAAATTCAAATTTTTGGCTTACCCACCCTATTTTTTACGAAAAAATTTACATATTTGGCTTATCCACCCTTCTTTTGAGGCCTTCGGATGTCCTACCCATCCACTTTTGAGGAACCCTCGGACCACCCTTTTTTTCTCTCTGACAATGATCAAATTGTCCGAACTGGAATATAGTAACCTCTCTCATCTGCTCGGGAGGCGTCCTTTCCTCTGAGCTGCCACGGCCCCTCACTGCTTCTTCTCCTCTTCCTCCTCCTCCGTCTCCTCTCCCCACCGCAATCGAGTGGCTTCGTGGAGTAATGGCTGCTGCTCTAGCTGGGGAAGACGGTGGTGACGAATTCTAAAATCATGAATCATTCATCATACATACCTTCTTCAGACCGAGCATTGCTGCGAAATAGCATTACTATTCCGAGGAGTCATGAATTATGATATATTTCTTCAGTCATCAATCGATTGCTACCCTTCATTTCAACACGAGCGTTACAGTAACCTATTCGCGCGTCTTTGCAAACGCGGTGTTGAGGCCTGTTGACACCAGCCTCAATTGCCTAATGGTACAATGAAATGATACAATAACCTGTTGTTGCTGCTGCAGTGGAGATGATCGTGGGCTGCTAATGGCAGTTGCAGTGCTGTTCTCGTGCTCGAGTTCCTCCTCTGCTTCTCTGCTTCCTCCAGAGTCATTCGACGTCATCGTCGAAACAGCGTCCTCAAATAGGATATACATATCAATAAAGCATGCTAAATAAATACCCGCGTAAAATTTAAAAAAAAAATTCTACATTAATGAACATCTTTCTATGGTACCGAACGCACAGAAATGTAATCTAATTTGTAGAGTAATGGGCAAGATACTGTCCCCATCCAATAACTCGATTTTCACAATATTCCTTAATAAGAATTCTTTCTAATTGCTTTAAAATGATATAATACCCGTAATTCACTCAAAGTTTCTTCCGAGTTACTCAAAATACAGATTCTAATCTCTCCGTAATCTTATGGTTAATGGTGCTCACATTGGCCACGTTCTGCTGCAGCTGAAGCGGAGATCGGGAAGCCTGCTCCAGTGGTCGAGCTCCTCCTGCTGGACTGTCTCGCGGAGTACTTCTCTTCTTCTTCTTTTGGCGACTTCGGCCAGGCTTGCTGCTGGGAGTGACGGCCGCGACTCCTCCACCTCTTCTTGGGCTCTTCTTCCTCGACGTGCCGACTTCTCCATCCGAAATGCCCGCCTGAAAGTTGGAGAAACTAGAGCATCCTCTTGAGAAAAAAAAATCAATAAACAATGTTTCTCTTTTCATGTGATGGCAAAAACCTTTTAGTCAACAAACTGATCCGACAAACTTATAAGGTTCCCCATAACAAATAAAGCTTTTTTAGTCTTGCTGTATAATGCTAAGAATATAATGTAGATCATCAGACTGCGCGAATGATGCTAAATCGCACCATAAGTCACGTAGGCAGCAACCAGGGCTGCCCTGTATAGGATATTGCGGAATAAACATTCATGGTAGATACAATTAAAAAGATACCATCCAGTTCGATGTTTAACAGGCACACTCAATCCAATGAACATCATCGACTGTCTCTTGATCCACGAACTTAAATAGCAATAAAAAAACAGCATTCTAACAGCCGCTTGCTGTCTGACGCGCTCCCTGGCCCGCTCTTCTTCCGGCAGTAATAAAATAGATCATTGTTAGCAACATCTCTAATTGGAGCACGAAAATGCGCAACAAAATATTTTTGCACAACTAAAAAAGAACAACAATAATACGGAATTATGCAAAATGGTTGTTATATTCGTGTTTCTCGTACTCATAAACCCCCCTGTAGTGAATTTGGAGAAAAAAAATTTTTGTTTGGAAAAAATTTTTTTTACTGGAGCAGGAGTAACTGAATAGTACCCAATAATCTTTCGTCAACAAATAACGTGATAATTATTAAACATTTTTGGTTATCACATCGTTTGAAAGAAATAAAAAGTTTTATACCCGTTGCTTATCGTTAGCGCGACGCTCGGCGCGTTCCGCACGGGTTGTCGCAGCGGCGGTGCGATCTAAAGCATTTATTCGTCTTTTCTATGTTAAGAAAAAAACCCAACAAATATAACAGTTGACTCCAAAAAGAGCATCGTACGAAAGTAAAATGATCGGGAGACAACAATGTTTTCCACATTGCGCCGCCGAAAAGGTGATAAGAAGCCCGGGATTTCTCTCTCCTCGTCAGTTTGTGATGCTAACTTGATTGGAGGACTGCAGGTGGAGCATCGGAGTCATCAGCCGCCGGCGACTTTCTGCGCTTACGCCTCGCCATCGTCGATGCCTTCAATCATTGCACATGTGTTCATAAGAATAACATCAAGGAGCCAAGCAGGTTGTAGTTCGCAAGCCACGCTCAATTAACACTCCATTTCCAATGATGAATCGGGCGAAGATAATACTTCCTCTCTCGCGCGCCTTCCTTCCTCGCGCCTTCACCTTCCTCGCGCGCGCGAATATGTTGACAAAGTTCGAAAATTGCTCCATGAACACTATATATTCGCACCAAAAACGGAAAACACCACACTTCATTAGTAAATAAGCACTATTCAAATTAAAATAACTGGAAGCTGTTATTCTTTTTAGTTAATTATTTTGTCCACTTAATCGTGTTCAAGATCAGCCTTTTCCTGGTTCTCTCAGTCTCTCTCTCTCTCTCTCTCTCTCTCTTTCTCTCTCTCTCTGCTTCAACATTTCTGCCTGCTATCTCCGTCTTTCTGTCGCCATGCCCATCAGTCTCACATTATCCCATTTGAGCCACCCAATCATTGCTATGCCATCGGCTCTTCATATCACATTCTCGTTTAAACTGGGTTTATGGCCCGCAGTTATGCTATTTCATTTATATCATCTATCTTCTTTCTCTCATCTCTCTCTCACTCTCTCTCACTCTCTCACTCTGCCTCAATTTCTCTCTCCCTTTCCCTCCCAATTTCATTTCTCCTCTCTCTCTCTCTCTCTCTCTATCTCTCTCTCTCTCTCTCTCTCTCTCTCTCTCTCTCTTCCTTTCTCTATATCTCAATTGCTCCATATCTCTCCGCCTATCAGTTCCTCTCGCCTCTCCCGTTCTATCATTCTCTTTCGTCTCTTTTCCTTTCCCATTATCTATACATTCGCATGTATTCTCATATCTGCATGTCCTGGAGATAAAAACCTCTAACTCGAATTTTTTTCTTATTCATGATTCATTATGCGATTGAACATTTCGGCCAAATTTCCAACACTTTATTTTCAAGCATTGCATATTTCATCTGTGCATTGCACAGTTCAGCAATCCAGAACATGGCTCTCGACCTAACATACAATACATACAGGCAGATGTCCTGCAGATATGCATCCTGGAGAATGTTTTGTCTCTCACCCTCTCTCTCTCCTCTCTGAAACTCTCTCTCTCTCTCTCTCTCTCTCTCTCTCTATAATTCTCTATTTTTGTTTCCGATTTTCCTCTATTTCCATTATTGTTTCTGTTATGCTTGTTCCTCTGCCACTTCACGCCGACCTCCGTCTCCTCTCCTCGTCTCTCTCTCTCTCTCTCTCTCTCTCTCTCTCTCTCTCTCTCTCTCTCTCTCTCTCTCTTTCCTAACTTTGTCTAGCTCTTTCTCTAACTCTCCCTCATTCTCCAACTCTCTCCCTCTCTCTAGCCCTCTCTCTTCTATTCTGTTCTGCAAACTCTCTCGGCTGCCATTTCTAACCCGCTACACCTTTCCAATATTTGCTAACCCGCACACGCGCGTGTTGGTGTGCCAAGTGCCAGGACGGCGGAAGGCTGCTGGCCCTCTAGAGCTGTATCTCTTTCTCTCTCTCTCTCTCCCTCTCTCTATGTTCTTTCTCTCTCTCACTCTCTCAAACTCTTTTTCTTTTTCTTTATCACTCTCTCTTCTCTCTCTCTCTCTCTCTCTCTCTCTCTCTCTCTTTCTCTCAACCTCTCACTCTCTCAACCTCTATCTCTCTCAACCTCTCGTTTCTTTTTATCAATACCTATAATTTTCTCCTCCCTTCTCTCTCACTCTCTTTATCTCCTTCTCTCTCTCTCTCTCTCTCTCCTCTTACTATCCCTCTCGACCGCAACTGCACAGCCTTTTGCAACGAGATCATTCTGTTACGGAAACCCTCTTCACCTCTCTTCGGCACAAGCATCCTCTGAACTCGCTTCCCGCAAGCCCTTTGTTTTATACATCGGAGAGTTATATTTACTTATTTGTTGTTCAATGCTTTTCATCTTTATATCACTAACAAAGGTACTCCCAAATCAAGAGCCCTTAAATCGATAAGAAGTTTGCCGCAGACTTCTTCTACGACCTCATCCATATGTAGTCCACTCATGCATACTATTGACTCAGCGGCTGCTTCGTTGTTCTTCACTTCGTTTCTTTCTGCTCCGACATATACAAGTGAATTCTCTCTTTCTCTCTCTCTCTCTTTCTCTCTCTCTCTCTCTGTCTTTATCTCTTTCTCTACTCTCTTTCTCTCTCATGTCAGTCTTTTTCACCTGCTGTACTATAACATCTCTATTGCGGTTTTCTCTTCGTGAACATTGCTGTTATCATATCAGTTTAACGTATTATAATAATAACAATTTTGCATAATGTAATAAAAAATTAGCATAAATCAGAGAGCGAGAGAGAGAGATGAGCTTCGCCTTCGTCGCCTTCGTCCTCGTGCCCATCGCGTGCATCATCGTCGCGCTCCTCTGCTACCGCCACATGCTCTACAACATCGTCATGAGGCAGGCTACTTTAAAGGGGCCAAAAACTCACGTTTGAATTCGCGCCTTTTTGCCTGAGACGAGTGCGAGAGAGCATGCATTTTAGAGAGACGACAATGTAATGGACAGGAAAGCTCAAATAGATTAAGGATTGTAGTTAAAATAGTATGATTTTCTTGAAATACTGATTTTTTAATCAATAACTTGAACGCATGAAATATACAAGATTAGAAGGCTCTCGATTTTCTGCTTTTTGAGGGGTTATTCGCTCCGCTATGGAGGGCCTTTATGAACGGATGAATGTCCTAACTTCAAGAGATTTCAAAAAAAATAAAGATAAAAGAGAAAAAACATAGGTCAAAAATGTAAGATCAAAAGTTCACTCTATCGGTTGCGTCATTTGAGAGCGACCATCGTCTTTTATTCATGGAATATATCAACCAGGTGGTTTTGAAGTGATCCAGGAACATAAACGAACTCATGCTAGAACTTCTAGTGATATGAGGAACCTCTCGACGATTTACAGAATAGTAAACAAATCAAATAGTGAAAGTAATATTTTATAGAATAAAAATTAAATGAGGGCTTAATTGAATTAATTACACACAAAAAACACTTTTGATTGACAGGCAGAAGCAGCAGTGTGCTCTGGCGCAGAGTCGAATAACCATTCCTGCGCAGCGGCCACCTGCTCACTGTTTGTCAACTATTATTTTAATCTTTTATTTATTTTTATTAACTTCTCTTCTTCCATTTTATGCCTTTGCTTTACTTTTTTCATTATTTCTACTACTACATACTGTAGATAAATGTATCCATCTATATATCGATTTCTTTTCACCTACCTACTTAGAGTAGAACTTTGATGCTTTCTACGCTCTCGCTTCTCTCTTCCTCTTTATTGACTCTTTCTTCGCGCTCTCTCTCTCTCTTCTCTCTCTCTCTCTCTTCTCTCTCTCTCTCTTCTCTCACTCTCTGTCTCTTTTCTTTCTCACTCTCTCTCACTCCCTTATTCTCTTTGTCTGTTTCCATCTCGTTGTTCCAGTACCACAAGTATGGCACAGAATTGTCGAGTAGCCGTATTCATTTACTGCCTTCTCCTTGAAAAGACAACGCTTATTTGTTATGTGGCGGCCGGGAAAAATGTTAAGAGCAAATTCTTGAATTTTTGCAACAACGCCACATCAAAGATCTTTTGAATACTTGTGATTATAATTTTTCTAAATTAGAAAAAAATACAAAGAAATTATAAGAAAATTAAATGACGCTGCCTTGCACAGCACTTTTTTCCATTCAATTGTTTCAGAAGAAGACCCCCACCCAAAGGTGCACTGTACTGATCCGAAAGGATCATCTGGACTAGTGCTAATAAAAAAAGGAAGGCTTCAGGTACAGCACTTTCGTTATTAGGAGTTGGAAGCAACCTATCTCGGTCGGCTTTTCGCAAGTATGGGACTAGTTCATTTTGAAACGGGTACCCTATCCCTCTCCTCCCATCACACTGCTCGAGCCCTTCGTACTCTTTCTCCATAGAAAAGGCCGGCTAATATCGGTTGCGAGCGTCGGTATGCCGCACCAACGCACGAATCTGCAGGCCCCGGTGTTGCTCCGTTAAATTTTTTTGAAAATTGCGGGTTTTTTAAATAATATTCTTGGTAGCAATTTGGGGCGATGTTTGAAAATTTTTCCCATACTAAGCAAAAGTGAATGGATTTCCACTATTTCAATGTGCTGTGCCTTGAAGTAGCAAAAAAAAACTCGTTTTTGAATTCGCGCCTTTTTGCCTGACGAAACGGCGAGAGGGCATTCCGTTTAGAAGAGAAGCGACTTCAATGGTAGATTACGGTAGAGTTTCCATTCTCCTTTTAGGCACACCGCCAGCGATGGCTCCCGTGCTCGAGCCGGCTCGCCTTCCTTACTACAACCCACAGCAACACCAGCCGCATGCGGTTGTCCTACCGGCGAGTCGAGATTTAGCTGTCCTCTCAGAGAAAAAAACTGCTCTGTAAATGAAGTTATCGCAAAAATCAACAGTAATCGTCTTTTTTTTAGTCTAACTATATTCCCCAGACTTCGACAAATGGCCCGCCGGTGCCGCAATATTCGGGCCCAGCGCCGCAATACTTGGCGCCGGCGCCAGCGATGCCAGCGCCTCTTTCGCCATTCGCGCCGCCCGAGGACGCGGCGCGCTTCGTCAGCGTCGACTTGAACGACACGCGGCCAGCAGGTATTCTTTTAATTTTAATTTCTTTTTAAAGCTATAAAAATTTTTTTTAGAACGTGAGTACAGTGTGATATTTACAAAAAACTATTTTTATTATTATAATTATTATGAGTGCTTAGAATGCACCCTAGTTTTCTATTGTGTTATGTCATGGCATTTACGTAAATTTTTGATTTCCTTGCAATTCGTACTAATTGTAAGAAGGGCGCTCGACTAGAAGCAATCACAAATTGGATATGGATCAATGTGGAATGATTACACATTCATAGGCGTGCCACTTCACGCGCCAGAAGAACCGCCGCCGCCGTACGAAGAAGCCATGAACGCTATCAAGAAGACCGAGCCGAAATGAACGACATCCTTTTGCGAGAGAGAGAGAGAGACAGAGAGAGAGAGAGAGAGAGAGAGAGAGAGACAGAGAGAGAGAAGGAGAGGAGAGAAAACGGGAGAAAGAGAGAGAGGTAGATAAAGCGAGAGGGAGAGAGAGAAGGAGAGAAAGATTTATAAAGAGAGAGAGAGAGAGAGAGAGAGAGATAGAGAAAGAGAGAGAGAGAGAGGGAGAGAGAGAAGTAGAGATAGAAGTAGAGATAGAATCCCTATCATCTCTGTTACTTTCATCTTAAATTCTTCCATTTTTCTTCTTCCTTTATAGCCTCGATGTGTTTTGCATAATAATCCTGCGATATTGTAGAAAACATTTTTTTCGTTTATAATTTCTTTTCTCCCAGCGTATGAACTCTTATATCGATGAATATTCCTATTTTTAGGAAAGTCGGCAGAGAGAGAGAAAGAGAGACTGACTGCTATGCATTGTCGTTATTAATACTTCACATTTCTAGTCTTCTTTTCCTTCATTGCTCTATTTTATTTGTACTGTATTTTCGATCGTGTATATATTTCCAGCCTCTCCCCCGTCCTCCCCCCCCATCTTTCGACAATACATTGCCATACCGTTTTCACCTTCGTGGTGAAATTGAACACATCCACATCAAATTTGCGCGGAGGCGCGGAGGAACAGAGAGAGAGAGAGAGAGAGAGAGAGAGAGAGAGATAGAGAGAGAGAGAAAGAGATAGAGATAGAGATAGAAATAGAGAGAGAGAGAGAGAGAGAATCTAACTAATGCATTTTTCTAAGCAATGTATTTTGTTTTCATATACTACGACTGCTCATGTCGAAAATATCACTACTACTTTCCCAGAACCCTTTTATATCAGTGTTACGCCCAGCTTTTTTTGCGAATAATAAACTGACGATGAGGTATATATATTTATTATTCTCGAATTATAAAATAAATAAACATATTCTCTGCAGAGTATTTATTGGCAGATGCAGCAGCGAACGGTTATAGAGATGATGAGAGAGAGAGATGGAGAGAGAGAGAGAGAGAGAGAGAGAGAGAGAGAAAGGGATGACCAGGGAGCGCGAGAGAGAGAGATGAAAAGGGGCGAGAGAGAGAGAAAGATGAATAGGGAGCGAGAGAGGAAGAGACCGAGAGAGAAAGAGAGAAAGGGATGAACAGGGAGCGAGAGAGGAAGAAACAGAGAGAGAGAGAAAGATGAATAGGGAGCGAGAGAGGAAGAGACCGAGAGAGAAAGAGAGAAAGGGATGAACAGGGAGCGAGAGAGGAAGAAACAGAGAGAGAGAGAGAGAGAGAGAGAGAGAGAGAGAGAGAGAATAAGGAGAGCTAGAGTTTTTATTACAAAATAAGAAATTGTATTATATGCGACCTAAAGGATATAAAGAATGCCTTATCAGTCTGGAGAACAAGTCAAGTAGTAGAGATCAATTTGTTGTCTAATGGTGAGCGAATACGTGAAATGAATGAACAGCCCTCATGTCAGTCATCTTCATCGGAAGAGAGAAGCATCGAGAGTTCGTTCACTCTGGACGAGCTCGAGCTCAACGAGCTTTTGATCTACTAGGGATTGTGATTTCCCGAGACCTCATTCCTTTATTGAATCTATGTATAGTTTAAGGCATGCAACAAAGAATATCTTGATTCTTTGTTGCATGCTCCTCCTTGTATCTCCACACCTTTTCTGTATCCATTTCGAAGATTTTCCATCTCTGCTTGAATGCTGTGTTCTTTGGTAGAAGCTACAAACAATATTGAAAGGCATTTATTCTTAAAATACTATTGCGCAAATTTCTCCAATTTTAATCGAGATACTATTGGTTTTGTATCTTTGGAGTTCTCATTTGCTTTCTGCGTTGTGTAC
>CALZFC010000097.1:522500-540000 GCA_945643635.1 Allodiplogaster sudhausi | reverse complement strand
AGAGAGAGAGAGAGAGAGAGAGAGTGACCATACCGGAGACCGATGTGTACTGCCTTGGCCTGCTGCTCTGGTGCTAGAGGGCGCCCTCCTGGAAGTGGACACGGCTCTAGCCTCCTCTCGACTCGCTGACCGCAGAAGAAGGTTTCGCTCGTTGATAAGGCTGGAAAACTAGCGCCGCTCTCTCTTTCTTCTCGCTCTCTCCCTCTATTTCCTCTCTCTCTCTCGCTCTCTCTCTGCAGCATACCTCGATCTCCTCTCTCGCGACCTCGCACTGTGTTGTTCTCGAGTCAGCAGGCTCGACAATTCTGGAAACAAAGGGAAAAAAGTGGGCACTTTGGCAAGCCGCCAAAAAAAGAAGCCACTTCCTCACCAGCAACAGTGAGTCGCTTGCTTTCGTTCTCCATGGTCATGCGACGTATCAGTGATTCCGCTTCTTCGCAAAGTTCATCGAGACTAAATATGCATTTAAATAAAATTAATTTTAACATATTAAAATAATTTTTAAAAAAAATTAATAAATAATTAATAGCTTAAAAGACATTACACTTGTAAATAGAAAACCTTCAGCAAATGGGGAAAAAAACAAAGAATCGCTGCAAGATCAAACGTTAAAAAACTAAGAGTCTCTGTTACTTTTTTCCTTCATAGGCAGACACATTTATCTAGCATCAACAACGTTTTGCTAGGAATATTTTTTTTTAATTTTGAGACTCATTCGACATAGCGACTTTATCGATATTACTGCCTGGTAAAAATGCAAATATCTAACTTACGTCAAATAAGATAGGAAATATATATATATATATATATATTTTTGAAGCTTTATATAATTGAACAAAATATATGTTTAATATTTCTAACTGAGGCATTTTCACCGCTCTTCCTCCCTTCGGTTCTTGTGCGGTGAGCATGAAGTAGAAGAGGCAGCCGAGAGAGTAGACATCCGCAGCAGGGCCGTAGTTCTGTTGGTTGAGGACTTGACTGCAAGGAGTGTCATTAAAAAGCAGTGTTTAAATGCCATCTCTCGGGACAAGAAAATCGGGAGGATCTATCCTATTTTGCCTTAATATATTCCGAATATAGCTAGAATTCGAGAATTTTTTTATTACAGTTTTCCGAAGAATACGCAGTATTTGATGCTAATTTTTTGCGAGGGTCCTTGGCAAAAGTGTGAGACCTATGTAAACAATGTTAAAAAGGGGGCATTGCAAGATTTCACAAAATGACCCTCAGTTTGTGAGTAGAATTGAATAATATCCCACAGCACTCTTATCTAGAGAGAAAGGGAAGAAGATAGAATAACGATAGAGAGAGAGACATGGAGTGAAGCAGAGAGTGAGAGAGAGAGAGAACGATAAAGAGAGATTACTAACGGCGCCATGTATCCCGGAGTGCCAGCGCAGGTGTGAGCGGCTGCTTGATTTCCCATCTCCTTAGACAAGCCAAAGTCGCAGATCTTCTGGCAAATATATTGATTTAACTTTGTCACTTATGAAAAAAATGTATCCGAAATATTTATCCTATAATCGCTTTTCTTTTATCTTGGAAATTATCACCTAAACACTAATATTTGCGCCTTTAAACAACTAGAAATAAAAGAAAAGAACTAAATAAAATAGACTAAATTACCAAAAAAAAACCTTTAAAAAATACATAAATTTAAACTCTTTTTTTCTAAACTAACAACTAGCGGAGCGCCACTCGGTCGAATTCGTGCAATCAGGACATTGCCGGCTGAGAGATCGCGGTGGACGATGCCGCGCTCGTGGAGGAAGGAGACGGTGGACGACAGCTGGAGGAGCACTTCCTTGGCTGAGAGAGAGAGAGAGAAGAGGTAGAAATGTAAAGAGACAAGAGTTAGAGAAATAGAGAGAGAGAGAGAAGAGAGAGAGAGAGAGAGAGAGAGAGAGAGAGAGAGAGAAATTGGAGATGTGCAGATAGAGAGACTAATTGTAAGAATAAGGGAAGTGGAGTGAGGGAAAGTTAGAGAAAGCAAAGGTAGAGAGAGGGGATGGATGGGGAGGACAGAGCGAGGGGGAGGCAGAAAACCAGCATTTATAGCAACACTCCCAAAGTAAGAAGAGTACATCAATATTTTCGTTATTACAAAAATTTCTTAAGCGAAAGAGAACATTTTTTGCAAAAGAATGTTCGCAATCCTAAGCGCATTTACTATTAGCAACGAGAAGTAAATTCCAGAAACGAAGAAAGCAAAGAAAAAGAACGAGAAAAATGAACTGGGCAATGAAAACGGAAGTGTAAACCGTGTTGGCCCGTTCTCTCTCACAAAGTGTCGGAGCGAGCCCAGCTTACAGTACTCCATTATGATGTACCTATAGAGAGTTACTGTAAGTAAGAGGAAGAAAATTTTTTTCTAATGCAGTTTCAATTATATCTCTCGAGTATATTCTCAATAAGTCAATCACGGAAAAGCATATAAAATAAGCAGGAAAAAACATAATCCTTAAAATATTTTTTTTAAGTTTTGGATAAAACTTAAGGGCATATTATAATGAAACAGAGTGGAAACTAATATTTAAAAAAAAAAACCAAGAGTAGAAAGGTAAGAACGAAGACGAAAGAGATAAGAACGAACATTCTCCTGTTCTCCGTGAAGCTGCCATAGTACTTGACGATGTTGACATAGTCGAGTTTGGAGTGGTTCGTCACCTCGACCGCCATACGACGGCCCATTGAAACGTCGAGCTGGAGGAGAAAGGGCCGAATATAGAATTACTAAACATAAATCATATCTATCTATTAAATAAAATACATCTCATCTTCTACCTTCGGAGTTACGAAATTAATAGAACAGTTCTCAAACGAAATAAGGATTTTCAAATGCAGAAAAATTCTAAACAGAGCCGGGTAACGGACGGACACAGGGAATAAAAGGTTCTGCCAAGGGTCCTTCAAAACCATGGGAATGAGGCCTTCGGGTTCGGGAAGGAACATAATGTATGAACGAGTTTTTGTAACAAATTGAATCAAAAACAGAGTGGGATAGTGCTTCAATAAGGTTCAAAAATAGGAAGGGTGCTCCGTTTCGGATTTGGCATGTCCACGCTGGATATACAAAAATATAGCAAAACTAAAAAAAAACAGAGAAAACACTTTCAAAGAACCTCTTTCAATGCGACCATCATATCCTTGTGCTTCTTCCACTTTGCTCTTTTCACGACGCCAAAGCCGCCTCTGCCAATTTCTTCCAGGTCGTCGAAGTCCTGAAAAGAGCTTGTGAACAAGTTTATAAAAATCCGACACAATTACAGGAAACTCTCCGGGAAATCTTTAAATCGGGTCAATGTCCTGAATCAAAACTTTCTAGCTTCGGAGATTTTCTGAAGTGTCCATCAAATAAAATCGTAACAGTACGGCCTCTTTCGCATTAAAGCATGCCGAAAATCGGTTTTTTAGTGTTCATACAGTACCACTTTCCGGGAAGGCCCTTGGTAAAATAGGCTGAAAACCTCTCTTTTCCTTTTCTACTATCTATGTTATTTCATACATTCAGGAATAAAAGGTCCCACCAGATCGGAGGGGGTGGGGTTGTCAAAATGTTTCTCAGCATGAGGAGGGGGTTTTGGGTGTTCCAAAAAAGGGCGGGTCTGTAAAACAACTGTACGGTACCTCTTATCAACCTCATTACCGTAACCTTAATACCATAGCCTGAACATCTTAACCTGAATACCGTAACCCGAATACCGTAACAGACACAAACCAGAACAACACGGCCCTCCTTCGCCTTCTGCGGCTTGCCAGCGAGACGCCGCCAATCGTGGCGGGGCCGAAATCGTAGATTCCTTCGGTCTTCGTCGCGACTCTGAAATCATACTTCAGTGATTAGATCAAGCAGGGAAGAAAAGCGTGGTCCGAGGGCCCCCAAAGGTAGGTGTTGGGTTAGACCCCAGAGGGATGCCTTGAAAAATCGGTTCGAAAAAAAACAGTGTATATACCATCCTCTGTTATATGTCAATTTAATAAATTACAGACAGAGACAGAGAGAGAGAGAGAGAGAGAAAGAGAGAGAGAGAGAGAGAGAGAGTGACCATACCGGAGACCGATGTGTACTGCCTTGGCCTGCTGCTCTGGTGCTAGAGGGCGCCCTCCTGGAAGTGGACACGGCTCTAGCCTCCTCTCGACTCGCTGACCGCAGAAGAAGGTTTCGCTCGTTGATAAGGCTGGAAAACTAGCGCCGCTCTCTCTTTCTTCTCGCTCTCTCCCTCTATTTCCTCTCTCTCTCTCGCTCTCTCTCTGCAGCATACCTCGATCTCCTCTCTCGCGACCTCGCACTGTGTTGTTCTCGAGTCAGCAGGCTCGACAATTCTGGAAACAAAGGGAAAAAAGTGGGCACTTTGGCAAGCCGCCAAAAAAAGAAGCCACTTCCTCACCAGCAACAGTGAGTCGCTTGCTTTCGTTCTCCATGGTCATGCGACGTATCAGTGATTCCGCTTCTTCGCAAAGTTCATCGAGACTAAATATGCATTTAAATAAAATTAATTTTAACATATTAAAATAATTTTAAAAAAAATTAATAAATAATTAATAGCTTAAAAGACATTACACTTGTAAATAGAAAACCTTCAGCAAATGGGGAAAAAAACAAAGAATCGCTGCAAGATCAAACGTTAAAAAACTAAGAGTCTCTGTTACTTTTTTCCTTCATAGGCAGACACATTTATCTAGTATCAACAACGTTTTGCTAGGAATATTTTTTTTTAATTTTGAGACTCATTCGACATAGCGACTTTATCGATATTACTGCCTGGTAAAAATGCAAATATCTAACTTACGTCAAATAAGATAGGAAATATATATATATATATATATATTTTTGAAGCTTTATATAATTGAACAAAATATATGTTTAATATTTCTAACTGAGGCATTTTCACCGCTCTTCCTCCCTTCGGTTCTTGTGCGGTGAGCATGAAGTAGAAGAGGCAGCCGAGAGAGTAGACATCCGCAGCAGGGCCGTAGTTCTGTTGGTTGAGGACTTGACTGCAAGGAGTGTCATTAAAAAGCAGTGTTTAAATGCCATCTCTCGGGACAAGAAAATCGGGAGGATCTATCCTATTTTGCCTTAATATATTCCGAATATAGCTAGAATTCGAGAATTTTTTTATTACAGTTTTCCGAAGAATACGCAGTATTTGATGCTAATTTTTTGCGAGGGTCCTTGGCAAAAGTGTGAGACCTATGTAAACAATGTTAAAAAGGGGGCATTGCAAGATTTCACAAAATGACCCTCAGTTTGTGAGTAGAATTGAATAATATCCCACAGCACTCTTATCTAGAGAGAAAGGGAAGAAGATAGAATAACGATAGAGAGAGAGACATGGAGTGAAGCAGAGAGTGAGAGAGAGAGAGAACGATAAAGAGAGATTACTAACGGCGCCATGTATCCCGGAGTGCCAGCGCAGGTGTGAGCGGCTGCTTGATTTCCCATCTCCTTAGACAAGCCAAAGTCGCAGATCTTCTGGCAAATATATTGATTTAACTTTGTCACTTATGAAAAAAATGTATCCGAAATATTTATCCTATAATCGCTTTTCTTTTATCTTGGAAATTATCACCTAAACACTAATATTTGCGCCTTTAAACAACTAGAAATAAAAGAAAAGAACTAAATAAAATAGACTAAATTACCAAAAAAAAACCTTTAAAAAATACATAAATTTAAACTCTTTTTTTCTAAACTAACAACTAGCGGAGCGCCACTCGGTCGAATTCGTGCAATCAGGACATTGCCGGCTGAGAGATCGCGGTGGACGATGCCGCGCTCGTGGAGGAAGGAGACGGTGGACGACAGCTGGAGGAGCACTTCCTTGGCTGAGAGAGAGAGAGAGAAGAGGTAGAAATGTAAAGAGACAAGAGTTAGAGAAATAGAGAGAGAGAGAAAGAGAGAGAGAGAGAGAGAGAGAGAGAGAGAGAGAGAAATTGGAGATGTGCAGATAGAGAGACTAATTGTAAGAATAAGGGAAGTGGAGTGAGGGAAAGTTAGAGAAAGCAAAGGTAGAGAGAGGGGATGGATGGGGAGGACAGAGCGAGGGGGAGGCAGAAAACCAGCATTTATAGCAACACTCCCAAAGTAAGAAGAGTACATCAATATTTTCGTTATTACAAAAATTTCTTAAGCGAAAGAGAACATTTTTTGCAAAAGAATGTTCGCAATCCTAAGCGCATTTACTATTAGCAACGAGAAGTAAATTCCAGAAACGAAGAAAGCAAAGAAAAAAGAACGAGAAAAATGAACTGGGCAATGAAAACGGAAGTGTAAACCGTGTTGGCCCGTTCTCTCTCACAAAGTGTCGGAGCGAGCCCAGCTTACAGTACTCCATTATGATGTACCTATAGAGAGTTACTGTAAGTAAGAGGAAGAAAATTTTTTTCTAATGCAGTTTCAATTATATCTCTCGAGTATATTCTCAATAAGTCAATCACGGAAAAGCATATATAATAAGCAGGAAAAAACATAATCCTTAAAATATTTTTTTTAAGTTTTGGATAAAACTTAAGGGCATATTATAATGAAACAGAGTGGAAACTAATATTTAAAAAAAAAAACCAAGAGTAGAAAGGTAAGAACGAAGACGAAAGAGATAAGAACGAACATTCTCCTGTTCTCCGTGAAGCTGCCATAGTACTTGACGATGTTGACATAGTCGAGTTTGGAGTGGTTCGTCACCTCGACCGCCATACGACGGCCCATTGAAACGTCGAGCTGGAGGAGAAAGGGCCGAATATAGAATTACTAAACATAAATCATATCTATCTATTAAATAAAATACATCTCATCTTCTACCTTCGGAGTTACGAAATTAATAGAACAGTTCTCAAACGAAATAAGGATTTTCAAATGCAGAAAAATTCTAAACAGAGCCGGGTAACGGACGGACACAGGGAATAAAAGGTTCTGCCAAGGGTCCTTCAAAACCATGGGAATGAGGCCTTCGGGTTCGGGAAGGAACATAATGTATGAACGAGTTTTTGTAACAAATTGAATCAAAAACAGAGTGGGATAGTGCTTCAATAAGGTTCAAAAATAGGAAGGGTGCTCCGTTTCGGATTTGGCATGTCCACGCTGGATATACAAAAATATAGCAAAACTAAAAAAAAACAGAGAAAACACTTTCAAAGAACCTCTTTCAATGCGACCATCATATCCTTGTGCTTCTTCCACTTTGCTCTTTTCACGACGCCAAAGCCGCCTCTGCCAATTTCTTCCAGGTCGTCGAAGTCCTGAAAAGAGCTTGTGAACAAGTTTATAAAAATCCGACACAATTACAGGAAACTCTCCGGGAAATCTTTAAATATGCCAATATTATAAAAACAATTCTATAAAGGGGCATAAGTCAGACATTTAACATCAGGAATTATCAAAATTAGGGAAGAACATAAAGGAAGAAGAAAATCTAGAAGAAGAAAAAACTTGTCACTAACCTTGAGTGAATGATTGGAAACGATCGGCCCGCGTGCATTCGTCATGTCGCGCATCGCGTTCATCTTTTGTATCAAACAAATTATATTACTACTTACTTTTACTTTGGTAAGTAAAAATAACACGATAAAGAACACGGAAAACAAGGCGTCGTTGGGAACGAAGCATTGCATTTTTAAAAGATTTACTTTACCGCTTTGGTGAACTCCACCAGCATCTCTGTAATAATCTACACCGAAATTACACTAGCAACGCACCCAAATCATAACGAAGATGTGTCGGGGGAGAGATGTGGGGAAGGACAGAGAGAGAGCTTGCTGAAAACACTTCTAACCTAAGTATATTTTTTAATCACATACGAAGCTCTTATCGAAAATATCACTAATACTTTCTCTGGTATTTCAGAATTAGTTAGTTAGTATAATTATGTTTTGGCGAAATTGCAGGCTAATTCGTTTTATTTTTCCCTATAGGCCGCCGTTTTTGTTTGTTTGACAATTCATTTGCTAATAATAAACTGGCTAGAGTTCGAAGTTCAAGGACCTTTTTCCCTTTTTCTTTCATTAAACTAGTAGTGTATTTAGATTCTGTTTCCACAAGTTCTTAAAAATCTCCCTCCTGAACTTTCTGACAATTCTTCTCAGTTTCTACATCTCTGCAATCGTCGTATGGTAGTATTACACGCAACTTCGAACACGACCTCGGATCTCTTTTCTGAGATCTCGATGCTTTCATTATTATCTCTTTTGCTCTCCTTCCCCCTCTTCCTCACTCCTTCCCTATATTTTCTACTCTCCGCCTTCATCTCCTATTCTTTCTCATCTCTTTCTTTCTCTCTCCATCTCTCGCTCACTTGTTCTCTCTCTCGCCCTACTTCTCTCTCTCCCTCCATCTCTCTCTCCCTCCATCTCTCTCTCCCCCTCTCTCCCTCCTCTACCTCCATCTCACCGCTAGCCTTTTCCCATAGCCATGGAGTTCACTCACGAGCCCTTTCTCATTGTCTTTGTCTGACTAGGTTTCGGCTTCCAATCAATTCTGATAGTTTTTCTGGCGGAGTAACTTTCGATTACTGAATCCACCAGGTCCAAGCAGGAGTTCTCAGAGAGTGATGTTGCTAGAGTGGAGAAGGAGAGAGAGAGAGAGAGAGGGAGATAGAGAGAGAAAAAAGCGTGAGAATGTGATCTAAAAGAATGCGCGAGTGAGCTCAGACACATTTTTTGCTCCCTTTTTTTATTTGTCATATCCTTTCGCCGTTGACAGCCACAGACACTCGTTGCCACTTCTAGTAAACCTCATCCTTCCTCTATATCTCTCGCGAGCTCTCTCTCTCCCTCAATATCTCTGCCTACGTTCCCATTCGATCTCGTCCTCTTTCTCTCTCTCTTTCTCTCTCTCTCTCTCTCTCTCTCTTTATCGTTAGCTCCTTCGCACCCATTCTCTCCCCTCTCACTCCGTCTCCTCTCTCTCTCCCTTTCTCTCTCCCCTTTCTCTCACCCTCTCTCTCTCCCCCACTCTTTGAGTAGCTCGAGGCGACAGCCCGAGAAAAGGCCTGGCCGTGTGTGATATCAGTACTGGCCGCTCCGCCGGTTTCCAGGGCGGCGGACGACGTTACTAAGGCGAAAGGTGCCGATAAAGGGAGCTTGGAACAGCGAAGGGAAAAAGTAAAGCGAGAGAGGGAGAGGGAGAGAGAGTGAGGGAGAGGGGAGAGAGAGGGAGAGAGAGTGAGAGAGAGGGGAGAGAGAGCGAGAGGGAGAGAGATTCCAAATCTCTCAGTTACCTTGCTCTTTGTCGTTATCAAAAGCTCCAGGTGCGATGCGCCTTTTGGCAGCATTTACCGATATCTAACCATAAGGCGCGTTATCGAGTTGTGCATTTTTTCTTCTTCTTGCTTTTTTACCTTCTTATTAGAAAGCTCACATCTACATAAGCTATTTCTCAATTATTCTTAGATGTTTCTTTCTTTTTCTAGGGCATTCTACACACAGCGGATTTGGTGTCCAAAAACGAAAGAAGAAATCTTAAGTCTGGCCGAACTAGCCATCATTCTACTTGCACGTATTGCTCGCAAACGGTCGTCATTTACCTGATAGATCTCTGTCACTTTTTTTGTTAACTCTACCAGTTTTTTCTCTCCTTTAAATGTTTACTTGCCACATTGCTGTTTATGCCATTTCGTACTTTTTGTCTTCTCGCCAAAGTCACTTTCATTCGACTGAAGGAGACATGCCGAATTTTGTATTCATTCATAAACACTGCCAAACAGAGAGAGACTCACATCAAAAACAGAGTCGAACCGAACTTTTTAATCCCTACAAATGCACTTCAGCGAAAGCCACGAATTGTTTCTTCTTCTTCTCTCTTTCTCTCTCTCTCTCTCTCTCTACCTCTCTCTCTCTCTCTCTCTCTCTCTCTGTATCTGTATCTGTATCTCTCCTCTTCTCTCTTTCACTCTCTCTCTCTCTCTCTGTAGTTCTCTCTCTCTCTTTGTCTCTCTCTCTCTGAATCTGTGTCTTTCTTTCCCTCCCTCTATATTCTTAAAGCTTTTTTTTAAATTTTATCGTACCCTGTCTGGAACCTAAATTCTCCTTTTACACATTTATTCACCCCTTGCCATCTAAATAGTGTATATGATATATGTACATATCTCTCACAATTCATTGTCTCTTTTTCACTTTCCTCTCTCCCTCTCTCTCTCTCTCTCTCTTCTCTCTCTCTCTCTCTCTGCCTCCTTCTCTCTTAATGTCTTGATAGCCACTTGTCGTCGGGGCGCCTACCCGGTCAAGTGTGGCCAAAACTCGGCTGGGGTATGACAGACAATAATCTTATTCAAATCATTATATTTTGTTGTCTCTCTCTCTCTTCATACTCTGTCTTTCTCTCGTACTTTCACCTTCCATTTCATATGTCTCCTCAATGCTCCACTTTGTTTTCCTTCCCCTTATATTGCATCCCTATTTTCTATTATTTATTTATTCCAGTCGTCTCTTACATGTTGCCTGTCAACAGCCACCTCGTGCGCAATCATAAACTTTCCTGCAGGCACCGGTATATGTGTGCACATTGCAGTTAAAATTATGTCTAGTTCGCTCTCTCTCCCTCTCTCTCTCTCTCTCTCTCTCTCTCTCTCTCTCTTTCAGCTTTTTCTGCCTCTCCCCCTCTCTCTCTCTCTTTCTCTTTCTCTCTCTATTTCTCTCTCTCTCCCTCTCTCTCGAACCTTTCTCTCTCTTCCTGTCCAGCTCTCTTTCACTCTCAATACTTCGTCAAAGGTATGCATTGGCATCACGTGCTCGTGGTTGCATTTTGCCGCGAGTCCTGCTTACGATTACAGTAATTGGCATCTCCAGCTCAATTTCTTCTCACTCGCTGTCTCTCTGTCTATCTATCTGTCTCTCTCTTTCTCTTTTGCTTTCTTTCTCTCTATTTCTCTGTCTCTCTTCTCGTTCTCACCCTGTCATTCTCTCCTTTGTCTGTCAATGCCTCACCTGATCCCCCCCTCTCTCCACCTCACTCTCTCCTTTTCATTACAAGTAACTTTTGACATTTGCAGTAGATACATATATATATATCTGAATATGTTATGAGCGCATAAATTTGTATGTATGAGCCAGTATGAAATCATGAAGGAGAGTAGGCGGACTATGCTTTTTATGAAATATAATTGCTCTTCAACTTTTCGTTTAGTATTGTAAATGAAACGTTGAAATGTGTATAATTCATTTAATTTACTTATTACATAGAATTATAACTTTAATCGATCGTTCAGACAAGCGCCACGAACACTTCGAGCTTCTCCATCAGCATGTCTCAGAGCGGATAATGTGAGGCGCATCTCTGCCGATAGCTCCTCCGAACTCTGCCACTCTTCATCTCTGCCACTCTCTCTCCATCTCTCTCTCACTCTCTCTCTTCCCTCTCACTCTCTCTCTCTTTTCCCTCTCTTCAATTCTCTCTCTGTCTACCTCCCTCTCTCTTCTATCCGCAACGGTGGCCGGTTGGCAGGCGGTCGCCGCCGCAGCCAAGCAACGGTGAGAAAACACAAAAAAAAGAGAACATTGTTTTTACAATGTATATAAAAAAGAAGAACTATCACTAAGTAGAAAAAGTTTAAGAAAGTATGTTGTATATCATGCAGAGCATATCCTTTAGTGGTACAGTAGGACCTGCCTTTGGCTAAAATTTATTATTATTTTGAACTTTGGTCGGACGACATGGAACCCGGGGTACTGTAACAAGATTTGGGGAACAATTCTCTGGCATGGGTCGAACATTGTAACTGTCCTTGTCTTCTTAGTTTCCATATCATCTACGTTATCTATTTGCATGATAACAAACAGACTGAATCTTCCTCGTGTTGTTCCATAGCTCTGCTGACTTTTTTGTATAGAGTCAATCAAAGATGGAATCTATAGGAAATGCATCTCATTGTTAGTAGATTCATAGAAAGGGCCACAGATGAGAAGAGAAGCTTGCGAAATTGAAGCTGAATGGTTGTTGTGAACGATTCTTTCCATTGTTACTAACATTAAAAAAAGCCGCTCAACTTTGCAACTCTTTATCAGTGGATACTGTAATGTGAGATTAATGTGAGATATGTAACAAAGCAGAGCAGACTAGAAAGGCTGACATGGGAGAACAAATAGACGCAATTTAATTTTAAATTTTTATTTATCAAGAATTAAATGTGAACAACTCCTCCTTTGTTACGGTGTTGATCCACCCGATGATCTAGTACATATCATTTCTAATTTCTGCATTGTCGGTTTTATTGACGCAAGTTGGCTGTCCTTTGCCTAAAGGCGACAAAACTTTTTAATCGATAGTAATTGGCGGGAATTTTTAAAATTCAAATTTTTTTTTCAGGAAGGAGCGCGAAAGAGGCGGCGGTGGCGGCATGCTCGAGCTGAGCGGCACGCCTCTCTTCCTCTTCGTGCCCTTCATCGCCTTCTCGCTCCTCTTCCTGCTCATTCTCGCCGTCAAGCTCTGCCTCGTGGCAACGTTAGAGAAACAGAAACTCGCGTTTGAATTCGCGCCTTTTTGCCTGACACAAGGGCGTGAGAACATGTGTGATTTAGAGAGATGCGAGTGAACAATGATCTGGAAAATTCAAATAGATTGCGTGTGCTCCTTTAAGCACAGTTGAGCTTAGACTTGGGTAAAGCTCCTTGAACTAAGCTAGTAAGTCTACCCATTTACATAAAAAAAATTAGAGCCCAATGTGAGAGGCGTAGACAATAAAATATGGTCGAGACTCATCGATCCTAATGCTTCCGTTGGTCTCTCAACTTACCTTACAAGGGAATCATCTAAGCATAACCCGGCGGATTTTGATCGCACTTGTCCAGATCGATAGCCCAGGTCGAGAAATCATGATTAATATTTTCAACCTACCACCTCAAGTTATGCAAATTTTTAAAAATCAATATAAAATCGCCGGAGGCCATTTAGGAAAAAATGAAAATGGTTATCATCATTTCTCGACTTGGACTATCGATCTGGACAGGTGCGATCAAAATCCGCCCGATTATGCTTAGATGGTTCCCTTGTTAAGAAATTGTAAAGTCGCATAGATCCGTTTTTTTAAATCAGTTTATTTTTATGTAACTAGTGATGAGGCATATACTAGTATATGTATCATACACATGTATATAGATGGAGAATATAGGAAAAAACTGCATACTCTACTTATAACTGACCATGACGCTAGAAGGATTAGTATTAGTAAGCATCTCTCTCACTCTCATGCCTGAAGTAGTCTTTTCTTTTCCGTCTCCTTCGTGGTTGACGTCATTGGCATGGGAATGAAAGGCTGATTCATGCTACTACAGACATCTCATTCTTTCAAATCTCGCCACTTGTTACTACGGGAGAACAGCCAGGTCATGATGCGCATCTTTATTTAGAACGTTGGCGAAATCTATTCTTACGCATGGGTTGGAAAGCAAGAGAGAGAGAGAGGGAAAGAGAAAGAAAGGTGAGATAGAGATAGCTGAGCGAGACTGGAGAGATAAAGAGAGGTGTAAGAGTGATGGAGAGGCACGTGAGAGAGGGAGAGTGAGAGAGAGAGAGAGAGAGTTGGATAGGACGAGAAAGATAAAGTTTAAAGGGGAAGAGAACGGGGGGGGGGGGAAGATATGTATATGTTTCGTGCGCAAGACGCCAGAAAAGCTAATCATGACGTTGAATGGCCGTGGGAAATAGAGCAGTCCTTTCTTGGAATCTGGACGTTGTCCTTTCACGTTCTCTCCCTTTCTCCCTCTCTCTCTATCTCTCACTCTCTCTCTCATCCCTTCTGTCTACGTAAAGTCTTACGCGTGCGCGTTTCTAATTAATTCTTCTATTTTCTTTCTAGTCGATGTTCCATTCACATTTTCACATTTTCTTCGCTGGCATCATAATCAACTCCTGCTTGCGTGCAGAAAAAAAAAAAACGTTTTCCCTGCAACAATGACTAACAATAAATAGTTGCGTTGAATATGTTTTTTCATACTGTACAAATAAATGTCAAAGAGTAATTCCTTTTCTAATATAACACACAAATATGCATGATTGTTAAAGAATATAAGGCATTAGACCAATTAATATCATTTTTTTTTGGCAATTTAAGACAATCTATCTCATTTGCTTATTGTCAGTAAAATAGTAAGGGGAAATTCATTGAATAATAAAAACAAATTATAACTAAAGTGAAAATAGAAAATAGAAAAACTTTTACATTTTCAGAAGTCGCCGCTCTGTCTCACGCGGACATCGACGGAGAAGAGCGACCATCACAACGGACACTAGCACTGATACGAGTGAGTGGGGACGAGGGGGAGAGAGAGAGAGAGAGGGAGAGAGGAAGAGGGAGAGAGAAAGAGAAAGGAAAAGAGAGACAAAGAGAGCAGAAGAGAAGATAGAGAGAAGAAGACGAGCGAAGGAAACAGAAATGAAGAGAGATAGCGATATAACAAACAGGAGTAGGAGGAAACAAGTGGACTTATGCAATAAGTTTACAACGCATTACTGTTATGCTAAATTTTTGAAGTTTTATATGCAATTCTTTTTTCCCCGTACTTTTCACACGTCCACATATTACATCTGTAATTACATGACATAGTACATCTAAAATTTCTATGCAGTAATTCACCCTCAATAATTTTGACACGTCCACATATGTACTTACTACATCCACACGTCACAGGCGGCACGTACCACTTCCACGCAGCGCCCGCCTCTCGTGTCGTCGGCTCCGCCGATTCGCATTTGTCTCCCACCGTATCCTCCTCGGGCACTTTCGGTGCTACCGTAGCCTATGCGCAGTGCACGACGACTCCGGCGCATTCGAGTTCGCCGCGTATTCACGTGCCACCCTATGATCCGCCAGGTAATTCGCCAGGAATTTGATTAATTTAAACATTATAATTATTATAATCAGTATTTTGATTAATGTAAACATGTATAAAATTACCATTTTTCAAACAGTAATCGTACGTATTACTGTAAGAAAATCTTTTGTTCTGTACCCACAAACGGGGTATTTTAATGATGAGGAAAACGGATTTATAAACGGCAAGTTTTGTCCATGGTTTACTTTCGAAACATGAGGCCAGAAATTTTAAAACCAATAGGCCGTTTTCAAGCCCAAGCCTAAGCCTTATTAGGAGGCTTAATTAGGGACTAATTAGGGAGTCTTTCCTTCTCGCGCCTCAGGCTACTATTCCGGTATCCTGTCGACGAGCGAGAGTGGCTGCTATCCAATGTACGTGCCGCCATACCCGACGACGGGCCCGCCGGGCGCGCTGCCGGCTTCCTTTCGCGATCCGCATCTGCATATGGTACACTACTATGTGATACAAAATATATGAAATAAGTCGAAGAAAAAACAGATGTGTTACATAACCATGCAAGAAGCCGTTGAGCTTTCCTCTCTTTATCTCCTGTGCCTCTCTCCAGGGTCTCGCGGGTGTCGCCGCTCCTCCGCCCTATCCACCTCCGCCGGCGTACGCCTCCATCGCGCGTTATCCCGAGCTGCCGGGCGCGAGTCGTCTGCACGCCTCCTCATCGACGCCGTCCACGTCGACCACGTCGGCCGAGACGCCCAATGTCAAGATCAGCGAGTTCCCGCCCGTTACGTGACTTTTGGATGAGCCCAATCTCCGGCGGCTGTTCCGAGGTGGTAGAATAAGACGAGTTTTCCATGCATTCGGCATTGATTTTCCGAGTGCAAAAGCTTGTTCGTAGTTTGTTCACCTTTTCATCTAAATATCTTACTCTTATAGCTTCAGACCATGCAGGCAAAGATTTCAATGGCTGTGCCACATATTTACTTGACGTGCCACTATGTATCTACCACTTCATGTGCCACTTGTTGATTTATCGATTGCGAAAGAGAGCAAAAATGATGAGGAGAGAGAAAGAGATGAAGAGACGTGCTGAGTCTGAAGGGAGAGAGAGGGAGAAAGAGAGAGAGAGAGAGAGAGAATGAGGGAGAGAGAGAACGATGTAATATGCTATAGTCAGGACTGGAACAGTTCGAAACCTCAAGCTTGTTCATTCGGAATGATAATTATCTCGAAATGCTTTGAATAGGAGTTGAATATTCTGTATACTTACTTCTTTTCTTCCCTTTTTACTTCTCGTACTTATTCTCTTTTTTTCTGCATTATATTGTGTAAGAACAAACGGGTTTAGTCTCTTCGTTCTCTCATATGATGCATATTCCCAAATGGATAGCGAGGCTTTAAACTTTTCCTTGTCTGCGTTTCGGAATCTGTTTATCAACTTTAATTATCATGTCAAATCTAATCTCTACTGAGATTTTGTCTTCAAACGCTTAATTGGGGTAACTTTTTCTTGAGCGTAAAGAATTAATTGTATCCGTTGTAGTACAAATTAACTGTAATTATGTGAAACGTCATTGAGATGTGGCAAGTTCCATTGGAATCATGCAAAGTCATTGCAACATTCATTTATTCGTCAAAAGGGGGGAGGGAGGGTGGAGGTTGTATTGAAACAATGGAGAACATTGACTGTGTCAATTTAAGTGATGATAGGGGGAGGAAGAGAGCATTGTTCATCTTCTCACAATCAATAATCAGTTGACGGGACAGCCAGCGAGTCCCCACCCGGTGACGTTGCGCTCGTAGTAGATGAGGTGGTCGTCGAACGAAATGAGGAGACGGCTGTAAGGGTGGTGTTTATGACGAGAGGAGAGAGGAACAGAGAAAGAGAACGAGATGAAGAGGACGAGAGACAAAGATAGAGCAAGTTGAAGTGCAAGAGGAAGAGAGAGAGAGAGAGATATATAGAGAGAGATATATAGAGAGGGAAGACAGAAGGAGAGATGTTGAGATAGAGAGAGAAGTAGAGAAAGAGAATGACCCTGTCGAGCAGGCGATGTCATCCGCACGCTTGCACACTTTGTAGGAAGCGGGCTCGGCCATCGACGATGGATAGTGAATCTGCATCTCACTTTCTGACTCTCTGCTCTAATTGTGAGCGAGGAGATTTGTCTGTCTTTACTCTCTCCCTTTCTCTCTTTCTGTAGTTCCGCTCTTCCTTCTCGCTCTCTGTCTTTCTCACTTTCTTTCTCGCTCTTTCTCCCCTCTCTCTCTCTCTCTCTCTCTCTCTCCTTCTCGCTCTCTCTCTTTCGTTTCGATTTCACTCTCTCCCTTTCTCACTCTCTTTCTTACTCTCTCATTCTCTTCCTCTCTCACTCTCACTCTCACTGTCTTCCTCCCTCCCTCTCTCACTCTTTCCTTCCCTCTCTCTCTTTCTCTCACTCTCTCTCACTCTTCCAACCTCAGTGAGATGGTCTCAGTGAGTAAGCAGCAACGCCGACTCTCCACGAACTGGTTCTGATGAAGACGACGAGACAAGGTCGTCGTGTGGATCCTATCTTCTTATTTTTTTTGCGACGGCAAATAATATTTAATTTACATACATGCTTCAAGTAAATACATCTTGTTCCTAGAAGAATATGCATACAGTAATGAATTGAATGTTTTATAATTGTAACAGGACTAGTATAAATCGCCAGAAAAGAAGCATCATATTTTTTTGCAGAGCGAACGACTAGCG
>CALZFC010000097.1:462500-517500 GCA_945643635.1 Allodiplogaster sudhausi | reverse complement strand
AGAGGTTGCCTGTGGAGAGAGAGACAGAGAGAGAGAGAGAGAGAGAGAGATACAAACAGAGAGTGAGAGAGAGAGAGACAGACAGACAGAGACCGACAGAGACAAAGACAACGAGACCACTTATACTATACTATCCAAATGCCACAAATGTCTGTCTGCACGAAAGTCTAACATTTGTTATCTGAGATCTCTGTGTGTCTGAATGTCTGACTCCTGGTTGCCTACGTGCACTTCTAGAGACAACAAAAGCATGCAACAAAATGTTAGGCCGGCTGTTCGCGCTGCTTCCCCGCGACCGCAACGCGTACAGCTTCCCCGCCAGTGCTCGCCGTACACGTTTATGGTCATATGTTTACGAGTGCATCCAGAGACAACTTATGGTTAGATATATATCTCTCTCCTTGTCTCTCTCTCTCTCTGTATACATATATCTGTGTATGTGAGTGTCTGTCTCCTACCTTTCGCTTACGTGCACATAAAGAGACAAATTTCAGACTCCGCTTCCATACGAATTTAAGATGAATCAAGGATAAGTGAACATTCGGAGACATATTACAGACAACGCGTCCATATATCTCCTATCTCCCTTCCCTTTCTCTTTCTCCCTTCCTCTTTCTCTTTCTCTCTCTCTCTCTCTCTCTCTCATTCTGTCTCTCTGTCTCTGTCTCTCTCTCTCTCTCTCTCTCTCTCTCTCTCTTTCTCACAATCAGTTTTTCTCGCTCTCTCTTTCTCACACTTCGACTTACAACTATCTCTAAATGCGACCGGATGATGAACATCCGTTATAGGATTAACTTCTTAAAACGTGCAAAAAAGAGGGAACAGTCACAGGAAAGGGTTAAAATGCACAATAAATTGGTGCATTCGCCTCAACAACGGGGACTTTCAGAACAACAACGGTAAATTTACAAATTTCTAAAATTACTTTTCAGAATTAGTTTTAACATTTCTCTAAAAAGAGAAGTTGCAACTGAAACACGACTGACGGACGCTTTTATTTCAAGACAATCACAATCGTAGAGAAACAGCTGAAAAAGAAAAAAATTTACGGAATAATGTACATTTTATTATGTTGCACGAAAAGAAAATAATGTAAAATATGTAAAAGTGCACAAAAGTCTTTTTCGAGCACTTTCGCTCGCATGTGAACGTGAACCCCAAAGTGTCGCCGCTCGACGTTGCCTAACTTGCCAGATCTGACGAGATCGCTACTTCGTGACTGGTAGCGGAATTTCAAGACAATCAAGACAATTGGGTGTGGCGGCGCCGCCTCATGAATTGTCTTAATTGTCTTGGAAAATTGTCTTGACGGGCTAAGACAATTCCCTGCAAGACAATTTTGTCTAAGACAATCTTAAGACAATGGCTTCAAGACAATTATTGTCTAAGACAATATTCTTTGTGTGTAACGTCTCTGTCGGTGCCTAAAAGGCTTCCTTCGTATCCAAATCTTCATGTTCTTCTTTTGGCTGAACTAATATGAGAATGTAGCGTTGGCATTCCAAAACTTTTTTTTTCAATGATTCGTTTGACTTTGGATGCTTGAGTAAAGCTATGAAAAAATATTTTACCATAATTCCCCAAAATAAAGCTGTCAGTGTTACATTCTGATACCTCCTCCTCCTCGTCATATTCTGGCTTTTTCCAGTGCTCAAGGAGCAACTGTTCCTTCTTTGTGATAAGAGCCGTTCAGAACATCTGGACGCCCTTGCAAACTCGTCGAGGAGACGGCGGCATTTAAGTCAATTTAATTTGCTGCTCCGAATTCATTTCTTATGCATTTCTGGTGCGGAAATAGCACTTCTCCAAGTTCGGCGAGCATAAGGAAAAAAACTGGTAAAGAAATAGCCCCTCTTGACGTCGAATAGGTTCTTGGGGTCCAGCCAAAAATAGCTTGCTTCATGTCGAAATGAACAAATGACCCGCGAGAGGAAAGGTCGCTTTGATTATATTGCCCTGAACGAGAGAGAGAGAGAGGGAGAGAGAGAGAGAGATAGAGAGAGAGAGAGGGAGAGAGGGAGAGAGAGAGAGGGGAGGAAAGTTAGAGAAGGAGACAGAGACATGAGAAAAAATTATGTATGATCTCGGCTTTACGAAAAAAAATTACAACTGAATGCGGCTTGAATGTTTTTCTCGGCAGGTAGATACGTTTTCCATTGTGTTCACTACATTTATGCTTGACTAATTCTGATATCCCTCCCCCTGTCCGTCTGTCCATCTCTCTCTCTCTCTCTCTCTCTCTTTCCATATATCTCTCACCCATCCTATCTCGAACCATCTCTCTCTCTCTCCCTCTCTCTCTCTCTCCCTCACACAAACAGATATACACAGACTTACTTGTACGAACCCGGAATTGCGTAGGTCTTAGAGAATGAATGGCTAGTGCCATAATAGAAGGTTGATGAATGAATTCGTGACGACGGTATTTTTTCACATTTTATGCCTATTTTTTCATTTTTTTTTATGTCTATGAAAGAGAATGCCGTGGCCTTTGCTCCTGAAAATATCTTCAACAACTAAATGCCTTCTTATTAGCTACATCTATTTATAATTTCTCTCTTTCGAGACGTCTGCTTATTTATGTTACTGCCAATCTAATTACTCGTCCATCTCAAAGAACGCACCCCGATGAAGCGGTTATAAACCGCAACATGAAAGAAGGGGAGAAAGAGAAGGAAAGAGAGAAAGAGAGGGAGGGAGAGAAGAGAGATATTGAGAGAGAGAGAGAGTGGGAGAGAGGGAGAGAGAGAGGGAGAGAGAGAAAAGCGATGGAGATAGAGAGAGAGAGAAAAAGAGAAAGAGACAGAGAGAGAGATCGAGATCGAGAGAGAGAGAGACTGAAAAGCGCGAGAAAAAGAGAAAGAAACAGAGATAGAGGTCGAGAGCGAGAGACAGAAAGAGAGAGAAAACAGAACAAACATAGAGAGATAGAGATCGAGAGCGAGTGACATACCTATTTCTTTATTTATCGCGTAAAAGATGTGACAAAATATTCAAATGAAATGCAATAAAAAATTTCATTACGAAATTAGGGATTCACCGTTCATAACGGAATCGGAGGCAAGAATTTGGATCGAAATTTCAAGTTTTTACTGGAAAGATAGGTTATTTTTTCTCTAACTTTTGCTAAGTATCTCGTGCTTGAGTCATAACTATTAATGCGCTTGGAAGGTTTTTGCGGTTTGAATAAGAATCCACCTTGTCTTCACTGAACTCATTCCCTCGCTCGGATCAGTTATCGCTCTCAGCATAAATATGGGAAAGAGAACCCAGTCAACTCTCTGCCCCAGACTCTGGCTTAGTCTCCTCCGTCGCTGACAAACTACATATCTGTTACCCTCGCTGTTCACTTCACATCGTCAGGAAGTTCGAGAAACGCTGCTCATGTCCATGGCCGAGCACAACAACGATGAAATTGCCAAGTCCCTCAACCGATTCCTCCGACACCCTCCTCAGCATCATCTCTCCCAGCCACTGCCATTACTCCTTGGACGGAACCCTATCCTTTCCGCAGGATAGAGGCAGAGTGAGAGAGAGAGAGAGAGAGAGGGATTCGGAACAAAGAAGCACGGCTGTAATCGTCGGCTTAGAGGAGAAGAACAAAGATCGGGAATCCGCCGAGCATGACAATTCCGTGCTCATCTCCATCCTTGGGTGCGTCTCCGTTCTCTCACGGTGGCACCTCTCCAAGACTAGGTCCATACGCACCCAGGGGTCGTTGAGACCTCTCTACGGACCCCAGGGTCGTAAATCGCTGCCGCCTCCAGGAATCGTAGGAACCTGTCTACGGCCCTCAAGGTTCGCAGAGACCTAATAGTCTTTTTTCTTATCGAATTCTCTCGACGTGGGAATCACGTTGACGTATGTATGTTAGAGTCCACGGATCAGAAGAAAATTCACACTAATGCCTTCCACGGGGCAAGTTTATACTAACTGATCGAATTTGTCGTCACGAGTGTTGCAATCTTTGATCCTCGCCATAAAAGGAACGATTTCAAGGTTCACCAAAGTGGCCTCTCACACATGCGCCAGATATCGCACGGCAATAAGCTCTCGCCAGCAACCAATTACATAGCTGTATGTCTCATGAGTCCTCCATGACTCTTTTATCTCTCTCGCCAAGCTACATCTCTCTGCACTCACATTGGCCTTGCTCCTTTACAAATTCGGAATTCCGATAAACCCCTGATGTAGACTAGTGAGGATGGAGGAGGGAGGAGGTGACACCTCGGACACGGAAATTCGTGGAATGGGATGGATGGATGGATGGATAGCGGATCGAGTACCCTAGCAGCATACGAGAAGTGTGCTGGCACCACACACACCGAAAAGGAGCAGACATGCATACATAAGAGAGTTTCAAAAGGACGCCGTTTATGCCATCTAAAAATAGCCTGCCACAATTTCTTCAGTGACAACTCGCCTAGAATGAATATCAAATCTATGTAGAAGGAGCTGCGTGGGCTTCGCCCGCTCTTTTCCAATCTTCACGTGTTCTCCCACCTATATTCATATACATATGTAGATAGAAATTTACTTGACGTGGCCGTGGCAAACACATGCATCTTGTGGAATGCAATTTGTTTGAAAATTATATTTTCTTCCCGGATGGCAAACCTGAGGAGGCTTGCAACGAATCGTGTCGCTTGGAAATGTTTTCCTTGTTTCTATTTTTGGCCGCGGATCCTCTCTGTTTCTTTCTCCCTCTATCTCTTTCTCTCTTTCTCCCTCTCTCATTTCTCGCAGTTTCTCTCTCCCTTTATAAAAGGGCCCTCAGATTCCATTTTTGGGCAGTGGCCCTTTCCGTTTATGGACTGCTCACGTGGCCTCGTATTCTTTCTTCCTCTTTCCTTTTTCATCACACGAGACGTTTTGCGTAGGCGAAGAGTGTCCTGTTGTGACAGGAGCAGACCAGGAACATGAGAAGCGGAAGATATCTTGAAGATTGAAGAAAAGGGAGAGCGATAAGAGAGGAAGAGAGAAAGAGAGAGCGAGAGCGAGAGAGAGAGAGACACTAAATGCGGAAGAGTAAGAGAAACAGAGGGGGATTGGAGAGAGAGAGTTAAAAAGGAATAACAAGAAGATTTGATATGTAAATCTCCGAAATGATTACTTCCTGTTCCCGGCTATAAGCTACTTGGCTTCTTTTGACATTCTCGCACACAGTTATGTATGTTCCCTTTGCATATGGTTGGTAGACTTTCTCATATTGCTCGAGATTTTACTTACATATTCATGGAGACTTACCTTTTCCTTTTCTGCAGAAACTGTTTTGGTTTTTGAAGAATACGTAGGTTCGCCAGCTGTATGCAAAAGGTTGTCTAGACTTGTACGTATGTACATATGTACATATATACATATACTTATAATTGTCAGCAAGAACGTAAGGCGTTGTTCTTAAAACATCTTGCAACTGATTGTGTGACAGAGCAAAGTAAATTAACTAAAGAGAGAGATCTGAAAAAGGAAAAAGGAACGAACTTTCTGATGACGATCTATTTTTATAAATCTGTTTACATTCTCATTTGATAGTGCATGCTTCTGGGAAGACGTTTCGCACGTTGCGAATTTGGCTACTGAAGCTAACTAACACTCTTCCCCCGCTCACTTTTCTCCGTATCTTTCTCTCTCAATCTCCACATCTCTCACTCTCTCACTCTCTCTTGTTATCTCTCTCTTTCTTTATCTCTCGCACTCTATAAATCATTCACTCACTTTCTCTCTCTCTTCTCTCCCTTCCAGGCCACATCATTCTTCTATCAGTAAAGGGCAGCTAGTGCTGCAGCTGACTCCTACCCCCCCGTCCGTTGGCACACTCGGGGGCACACTAAAAATAGACCGGCCGAGAACGTCTTTCGTGCCTATTTTTCACTTGCACCATGGCTAAGAGGGCCAGAAGAAGAAGAAGAAGAAGATGAAGAAGACTGCAAGGAATGCATGGCATGCGTCTAGCCATATCTATACTTCTTGTGACTGTGTGCCTGAGCACTCCTCAGAATCAGAGAGATGAAGAGAGGCAGAGAGAGAGAGAGAGAGAGGGAGAGAGTGAGGGAGAGAGTGAGGGAGAGAGAGCAAGAGAAACGAAAGAGTGAGAGAGTTTGAGGGAGACAGTCAGAGGCATACATATGAGCAGGATAAAGCCAGTGAAGTCCATGGAGAAACAAACTTTTTGTATTGCCATCCTCTTGCTTTCTTTCTTTCTCTCTCTCCCACTCTGTTCTCTCTCTTTCCCTTTTTTTTCTATTTCTCTCTATCTCTATCTCTCTCTCTCTGTCCCTCGCTCTTTCTTCTTCTTATCTGTTTCAACTGCCGAGTATTCCCATTCATTGGAATGTGATTGTTTTTCCTCTGTGAAGCCGTCAGTTCGTCTGCGCGCGAACACTGGCCACGCAGTTGTCGACGCCTGCGGGAGTGACGTCGCTCCTCTACGCTGCGTCATTTCGCAATCTCTCTCTCTCCGTCGCTCTTCATTCCCCTCAATGCCGCCTCCAGCCTCGTGGACGCACTCCTCCCGCCTGTCGTCTCTTCTTATACGTCTCTCTCTCTCTCTCTCTCTTTCTCTCTCTCTCGCTCTCTCTTTCTCTCGAATCTTCTCATTGTTGGCGTGCGTGCACGCTCATTGTCAGACACAGACGACGTGTGTGTGGGAAGAGAGAGCAGAAAGAGAGAGAGAGAGAGAGAAAGAGAGCAGAGAGAGAGAGAGAGAGAGCGAGTGAGTGAGTTGAGAGAGATTGTCACTTTTGCAGAGCGCGCCATCTTTGGCAATGCCCCGCCCCTCTCTGCCTCAAGAGTGCCTCTCAGTCATCAGCTACATTTAGAAGCCAGCCAGATGGATGCCAGTGTGGCTCGGTCAGCGCGAATGGACGCGCCCACCCCACACTCGTCGATTGCTGACCACCCACCTCCCCCCCCCCCACCCCTCCTCACCAAAATTAGGTCTTCCGACTGACACTTACTCTTTACATCATACTGTATAATATGCGTGTTTATAAAGCAGCTTCGAACTTATTTCATGCTGTCTCTCTCTCTCTCTCTCTCTCTGTTCAAACACAACTTAAAATTGCATGTCCATACTTTGAAGACATTAAATTATCTTTACTTTTGTTCTAATAGTAAAATGAATACAAATTCTTGTCTCGTACCTCAAGCACAAGCGGCGTCAAATTCGTTTTTGCTTCCCTTTCTTTGGCTGACTCATGCGGAGGATGACTATGCGTGGCTTCGGCTGGCTAATGAGATTGCCGCGTGGCTCTCTGCCTCGAGGGCGCATTCCCTTGCTTCTGCATTTACTCTGTGCCTTCCGGTCCCACGGGGCTCACCTCGAAAGGTGCAGAGGCTTGCATGGAGGATGTCGGAGTTGTGACGTACTATGATGCAGTTAATTTCTCTCTCCGTCTTTTCTCTCTCTATCTTTTCTCTATCTCTCTCTCTCCTCTCTCTATCTCTTTCCCTATCTACATCTACAACCTTTGGCTGTCCAAGAATAGCCAGCGTTGCCGCAGATGGCTAATCGCTTTACGGCGTAATGTTACGTAAGCCTTTTCCGCGAAGAATCCGGGACTGATTACTCAAAACATTCCATGTACTCCAGTGGATTTAGACCATTTCGAGAGCTCGCAATTCATTCGAAAACATCTAAATAACCGTTTTAGCCCAAAAAATTATTACACTTATTGTTATTTCAAAGCCTTCGTTCTAATCTCTACTTTGTACATTTTTAACACGATATATTTGCAACTTCTCTCATAATAATAAATTGCGCCTCATAATAATAAACAATATAAATTTATTGCGCCGTCTATTACCGTACTTTTAAGACAGACGCACACTATAATGCCCTCATCATCTTCTTCATCACTTCTCGCAGTCCTCTTCGCGTCGTTACTTGTAGCGGCAAGCGCAATTCCACTCGTGCGACAATCACAGCAGGTACTTTTTAGTACTATTTATTCGTATTAAAAATTATATCATAATTATTATTAATATTTAGATATTTATCCATAATACACAATAATATTTTCCTTTTAAATATAATATTAAAACAACTCACAAACGAGACCTACGATATCGTCTGTCTTTACAAGAAAGAAGGAAGGAATATTCCTTATGTTTGGATATTTCCTCAAAATATTTTCTCGGAAATATGATATTTCTTGCCGAATACTTGTCGCTTCTCTCATGAGGTTGAGCTTGAAGGAAACTGTGTGTGTGTGTGTGTGTTTAGAGAGGTAGAGAGAGCTTATGAGACCGAGGAGAGTATGGTGGAGATAGAGCGAGAGAGACAGAGAGACAGAGAAAGAAGGGAAGAGAGAGAGAAAGAGAGAGAGAGAGAGAGGGAGAGAGAGAGGGAGAGAGACAAAGGAAACTTCGCCAGCCAACATCATGATATCACTAGGCCCATGGGGCGCACAAAAACACCCAGCTGCTGCTACTGGATGACATTTGCGCAGAGGACGCACTTGCAGAGGGTGGCCCATATTGTGCCTCTCGCATAGGTTATGCTTCCGGTAATTTGACACCGCTCACTCGGGACAGCCCCTTTCTTTGTCTCTCTACTCTCTCTCTCCCCCTTCCTCTCTCTCTCTCTCTCTGTCTCATTCTATCTTATTCTCTCTCTCTCTCACTCTCTCTCTCTCTCTTTCCTCTTTTCCACTTACACCCACCTCGAACACCTCACTCAGGCCATTTCACAATTTAAAAAAGTTCAATGCCCTCTCTTGTTTACCCTTTTCTGTTCCATTCCTCTCTCTCTCTCTCTCTCTCTCTCTCTCTCTCTCTCTCTCTTCCTCTCTCCTAATCGTAAATGCATTGTATTTTCTGTGCACGTCATGCTCCCCGCAACTTCCACTGCAACTCTCACATTGGGGGGCTCGAGCCATTTCGCAGAATGATAGTGTTAGGCCTCCGGGGAGGCGCTCCCAAAGAGTGAGGAGAGGAAGATACTAGCTAGCGAGAGGCGGGGGTGGAGGCAGCCAAGCATGGCTAAACGGGGGACTTGTACATAGAATAGATGGATCAAGAAGACTTCGTGCAAGACTTTGCCACTTGTCAGCGGGTCCAAGAGTACAACAGTACTTTGGAAGGACATAGATAAGATCCTTGATGGATATGTGTGTGTAAGTGTGTGAGAGTAAACTTGAACTTTCTTCATTGCAGAGTAAACTCGAACTTTCTGCACTGCATCTCGAATTTCCGGGAACATATTATCCACTCTTTTCTCTTACATGCCCTCTCTCTGTCTCTCTCTCTCTCTCTCTCTCTCTCTCTCTCTCTGTCACTCTCTTTGTCTCTTTCCCTCGCACATTTCCACCCTCTACACCTTTCTCTCTCTCTCTCTCGTGCGCTCTCTCTCTCTCTCTTTCTCTCTTTTTTCATCTTTCCCATCGCGATGCACTGTGTGCGTACTCTGCAGCTGGCTTCACTTGGTGCGAACTTTACGGCCCTGTTTTTTTTCAATGAGCCAAAATACAGTCGCTCTATTTCGGGAGTGCCACTCTTGAATTGGAAGAAGAATCTCAGATTAGCGTCGACGATGCCATCTCAAGTGGATATCGTAGTCGAGACATAGTAAATATCCCCCCTTCTCTTTCTCCTGTGGGGCCTTCGATGGACCTCTTTCAGGCCACTTGAAGGACCCCTTTCAGGCTTTCTCTCTCTCGCTCTCTCTTTGCTATAAGATACTTCTTTTATGCATTCTCGCAGACGTCACGTATTGTTGCGTAAATGCATTGCTGGAGAGATTGAGAAAGAAATAATGAAAAACATAACAAGAAATTGTGATCCTGTGAGAAAAATAGCTTATCTCGTCACTTAGTTATAGAAAAATACCGGATTTTGGAGAATTTTTCTCGCTTCCTGAATCGCAAAGAAAAGATTCGAGCTTGTGAGAAAAATAAGAATTTCTCTCTCTCTCTCTCTGCACTCTCTCTCTCTTTCATGTCTGTGTCTTCAAGTTGTTGTCACATCAAAAGTATACACTACTTACTATACATAGACGGACTCTGACGTCGTCACGTGGTCTATGGAAACAAGTCCGAGTAGCCTGGTCGAGAGAATGGCGAGTCTGAGAATGAGAGAGCGAGAGGGAAGTGAGAGAGCGAGAAAAGGAGAGGCAGTGAAAGGGGTTGAAATGAGAGTGAGAAAGAGAGAGAGAGAGAGAGAGAGAGAGAGAAGTAGAGAAGAAAGAAGTCCGAATTGCACCTGCTTCTTCCTCAATTCTGTGCAGAGGCGCAACTTTTTTTTCTTCCTTCAAAGTGCCTACGCAATACAAAACGAAGCATGTTTGTTAGAGTAGTAAATAAAGTGACTCTGACCTTTTTTGATTTATCAAAGAGAGTGGGCGAAAGAGCACACATGGGGACATCTCATAAAAAGTACATCAATTTATGGATGTAGGTTAGAACACTTATTGTTTGAGACAAACACAAAAAAAAACTTGCAAAAATAATTAACAAATAAATAAATAAATAAATAGATTTATTATTTAAAGTATTTATTTATTTATCTTTTTCTCCAGACTGATAACTCGCCGCCTTCATCCACACCGGCACCGTCAGAGTCGCCTGAGGCAGCGAAGAAGGCAGCGATGCTTGAGGAGGCGAGAGAAGAAGCATCTGCCGCAATCGTGCCGAAGAAGTTCTTCTTCGCGGAGGAGAGAGGGGAGGATGAAGGAGGCGAGGACGAAGAGGTGCCCGCGATCGCGCCTCTTGATGACGCCATTCTGTTCATTTCGCCTGAGGTGAGCGCGGAGAGAGAGAGAGAGAAAGAGAGGAGAAAAAGGAAAAAAATAAATAAATAAAATAGCGCAAGAAAATGCCGTCATCCATGAAGATGTTCTTACAGCTTTTTATTACTAAAAAAGAGGCAGAGAATGGAACAAAACTCTTTCTTCAGCTAGAACTCGCGAAGCGTCAGGAGCGTCTTGAGGATGCTCTGACCGGGCACTTCCCTCCGGCCGATGATGATGACGTCATCCGTGATGAGGCCAATGACGTCATCGCCTTCCAGCTGCCGCGCACCGATCGCAAGCCACATCTCGACGCGGCGCTCCTGCTCTCCGCACGCCAGCAGCTTCTACCGTACATTTGAATACATTTGAACTTCCCGCCAAGTCCACACCTTAATATTTGGAGCTTTCGTCATCATTATCCATTGTGTTTGTACCATATATAGTAGTATCTGCCTGTGCGTATTCTTCTCTTCTCATTTCTATGTATTTGTTTAATCTCGCGCGCGTCTGCTTACGTGTCTCCATTTCTTGTACTCTCTCTCTCTCTGATTATTTGATGATACGTGGAAGAGTCTTCCGCTTCTTCTCCAGATATCAGAGATTGCCTTCTCATACAGCATCATCACATAAGGTCGTCCCCTTTCTAATAAGACTCCCTTGCGTCACCATTTTTATAGCCCCAGACCCCCCCCCCCCCATCTGTTCGTCATTTTGTGCTCATTCCCCAAAGTTATGACAAACAAATGGAAGAAGCTCATCTCGAATGTAGCACTTTTCTCTCTCTCTCCTCTCTCTCTCTCTCCTCTCTCTCTCCCTCACTCTCTCTCTCTCTCTCTCTCTCTCGGTCTCACTCTCTCGCTTTCAGAGAAAAAAGATGCAAGATCAACATTCGAATTACCACACTCACGTCATTTTGTCGGTTTCCTTTGCTAATGCAACTCGATGTTTTCTTTGTTATACCCGGCTTATTTTAGCCTCTGCGTCTCACGCTCTCTTTCTCTAGCCGTCTCCTCTCTCACCCAGGCTCTTTCCCAATTCGTTTATCTCCTTGGCTCTCTTTCTATCTCTCGTTTCCGTTTTCTCTCTCTCTCTCTCTCTCTCTCTCTCTCTCTCTCCTTCTCCCCTAGCGAGCCTCCAATTTCGTGGTGTTCTCTCTAATGACCGAAAAAGCTTCTCTTCCACACGCCCCCGCATCACTTCCTAATTATCGTTTTGCACGCACTTCTTCTCTCTGCTAAAGATATCCATCCATCTCTGCAACGGTACAGTTAGACCCTTGCTTCCTAGTACATACATATTGTATGACACCACTTTAAATAGGATAGATGCAACCACCTTTAAATGCATATGTACTTCGGAGGTGCAATTTATCTACATATTTATGCTTTGTAAAAGTAGTAATTTCGACTTGTTTCTTTGTCCCATCTTTATTAATAACAGCTGCCTTTTTCGCGCACGAATTCGAGTAGAAAATCGCCTAGCCAATTTTGCGTGAGAGCTTAAAAATGTTCTTTTTCTGGTGATTTTTTAAAAACATATATTTTGTTGTTGTAAATACCGTACACCTTCTTTTTGCATTACTTGCGCTCTTTTCTCGCTCTTTCCGCCGGGTACTGGAAAAAAATGATGTCAAAGATACTCGACGCGGTCCACTTCATCTCATCCCAATTTATTGCTTGTTCCTTCCCATTCCTCTCTATTCTCTGTTCCATCTTTCGCTACTTAGGTTAGATACTTTTTCGGCATTTTGTCACAATATTCCAGTAATAGTAATTGTTTTTGTGTGCATATTTCGTCAATACCATTTCGATTACGGTATACTTGAGAAGGTCTCTTGAGACAATCTCTCCTCCAACTTATGAATGATGACGCAATACCTTATAACATACGGTAACTTGCATAGTCATCCTTTACGACATTCTGTCAGCTGCTTCTACCAGCAATTTGCTTGCGAGTGAATGTATTTTTGAAGATGATGAAGAGCACTACAAAGACGATGTTACTGCAACACATCGTTGTAATTGCTTTTCAGCGGCGGAATAAAACACGCATCTCGCCTTGTTTTTGCTGGTTGCCGAGCGTTCAGAGATGACAAATGTGGAAGAACACACAGACATATGTATACACACATACACACGAAGCTCACTACCGTATGCCAACTTCATGGATATCTAAATGTGTACAAAGATGAGTCACACACCAAACACTTATGAAGTAAGGATAAGGGTTGTGAGCATAATGAAAACTACTGAAATATGTGGGTAGAGAAGCGAGAGAGAGCGAGAGCGAGAGAGAGATAGAGAGAGAGAGCACAGGAAGAGATTGGCAGGGCTGGAAATTGTTGAGATGTTAGTAGACGGAGAATGATGTTACTAGCAAAAATAACCAAAAGATGATCGAAAAAAATTCACTAACGAATTCCATTCCAAATTTGCTCCTTAAACATTATGAATGAGGGCAACTTTTTCATTGAGAAAACGAATCGAAAGGAGTCTGCCTATACGACTTGAAGTCTCTCGTGATTGCCAGAATGAAAAGGTCATTTACTACTATTCATGAAAGCTGAATATTCAATCTGAGATTAAAGACTAATGTGAAAAATAGTCCGCCATTTGGACGGACGGCTAATTCATTGAAATAACCATTCACTGCTCTTTTTTTGCCCGCTCTCTCTCTCTCTCAATCTTTCTCTCTCTCTTTCTCAATCTATCTCCTTGTCTCACTCTCTCACTCTCTCTGTCTACTTCTCCCTCTCTCTTTTCCTCTTAAACCTCACTCTCTTCCTCTCTCTTTCCATCTCTGTTAATTTTGCCACAGGCGTACTTTCTTCACTTTGCTTTTCAGGCTCCTCTTGCGATTAGCTTAAGAGAGATTGGCCTTTTGAATAGCAAACACTCTTCTTCTTCTTCGTCTTCAAAGCCATGGCATTTTGAAAAAAAGCTACATAAATATATCAGATTTCGAATAAAATATATATTTTGCCACTGTAAAAAAAAAGCTGTATTGGTAGATTCAGAACATGCGCCATTTGCATAGAATACAGATTCGTTTGAATACAGAAACCACAGAAGTGTAATCTGTAGCGAGGGAGCACTTTATCGAGAGAGAGAGAGAGAGAGAAACATCAAGGAAAACATATATGTGGAGACAGTGAAAATAGATATAAGGAAGTGACTAGAGATTCATTAACATTTGGCCATAGTGGCCTCCCATCAGTTTTGTCAAGATTATTTGCACGGCTGGCTTCCTCGATGCGTACCCAATGAAAAGAAGTATGTACATGTGATACTATAATTAGACTCTATGTATGAAGATGCCTTTACAAATCAAATGTCAAGTATTCGCTTAGAAGACATATAATGTTCATCGTGTTTTCGTGGCCCGTGCAGGGCGAAGCAAAAAATTTGGCTTCGCCCGGCTGGGCATCGTATGAGCCCTCCGGGATGCCCGCGATCCCAGCCATAGACGGGCCACATAGACTTTCTATGTATTCGCTTAGAAGACATATAAAGTTCATCGTGTTTTTGGGGCCCCTGTTGGACACAGCAAGAGCCCCCGATGGCGGACTGCGTTCGATGCTGATATAGCCAGAACATACTATCGACCAGCCACCGAGACTTTGCGAGTTTACAAAGTATATGAACAGAGAGAGAGAGAGAATGGTCTCCTCTCTCTCTCTCTCCTTAAAGGAGGGGGAATTAATTGTATAATGAATGAAAATGTTTAAAATCTGTTACGAATTGTTACACAACATTATTAATAATGTATACATATTTACATTTTAAGTAATCATCCTTGTAATTTCGAAAAAGTATGTATATACGATGTTATACTTCTTCTTTTCTTTTTTATGCCCTCACACTATTCATCTTTCCTTTGTTCTAACCCACTCTCTCTCTCTCTCTTTCTTACTCTCTCACTGGCTTACTCTCTCCCTCTACTCTGTGTATCTCGATCTCATCGCTTTCTTTGTCCTATAGCGCTCGCCTTTTCTCATGAAATTAGTTCGATCAGATCCGATGAGTTCGGAACAAATCACAACAACTACATAGAAATAATTCAGCTTCTATTTGAATTCTGTCGTATCGTAAGTAGTATGTACATGTGTATGTACATACATTTATACATATATGTATATGTAGCTTATTAAAATCAATAATAAAATCAATAAATGATGGTCTGTTCCCTCTGCAGATCGAAGCCGAACAATATATACTATTTCGTAAACAACATCAGATCTTCTTTCCATGTCGAATTAATGAAACAATCAAATTCTAACAATATGCTTTTAATAGTGTTTCCCATAACACAAGCTTAAAAATTGTCGATAATAAAAGACAAGATATTTCCCATCATGTAACCAAGTCAATTGAGACATTCGAAAAAGGTGTGTCAGAATATCTCTCTTAAAAGCCAAGGTCATGAAAGAATTTCGACTAGAATATGGCACATTTTGAATGTTCTCGGCTGCAATTGTTCTTCAAAAGCACCGACTTTTCTCAAATAACATTTAATATCTTCGAGCACAGCCGACAATGACGTCATGGTCCACACCAAACTGCAGACACGAAAGATTTCCGCCGCTTTTCTCCTCTCCTTTTGCTTCCGCTTCTCTTTCTCTGTCACTCATTACATCCTTTCTCTATCAATGACTATAAAAATCTTTCCAATATTCTGCGCAGTACAAAGAACAACGGAGAGACCACAACTTACGACGACTTTCCATAAGGAGTATAAAAGTGCGAACTCTTCACGTCGCCGTGAAGTACGAGTCTAGAAACGGAAGATGTCATCATCGTACAAGCTAATCTACTTTGACTTCCGTGGTCTCGGCGAAGCTCTTCGTCAGCTTCTCTTCCTGGCTGACCAACCCTTTGAAGACGTGCGTTACACGTACGAAGAGTGGCCGAAACACAAGAAGGGTTGGATCATCTCTCCTCTTCGGATGCCCATTACAAGAACAGCTGGATTTGAGTCTTATAATGCATAAGCAGTCAATGAAGATAAATTTTACCAAAGTGTACTTTGTGTATGCACATATATAACGAGGCTTATTATAGTTGTTTACTATGTATAGATGTAGTGGCTTACGATTAGACACTCCGTTCGGGCAGCTTCCCGTGCTTGAAGTGAACGGCAAACCACTGGCGCAATCTTTCGCCATCGCGAGATTTCTAGCGAGAAAATATGGTTCGATTATAGTATTTTTTTTTCTAAAATAGAAAATTAAAATACTGAACATAGTGAAGTTTATAAAGTAATATGTAAAGTAATTTAGGCTTCACCGGCACCAATGATTTCGAAGCTGCTTGGGTCGATGCCATCGGCGACCAGTTCAAGGACTACTTTGCCGTAGTGCGGCCTCACATCGGAGTCGTCGCCGGCGTTCGGAAAGACAGTCCGGTACTCTTGTTTCTTTTCTTCGCGAGAGGGAGAGAGAGAGAGACAGAGAAAGATAAAGAGAGAGAGAGAAAGCGAGAGAGAGAGAGAAGTAACATTAAAGAAAAAAAAATTGTTTTATCAATTGACATTTGCAGGAGACAACGCGCCCGGCAGCTGAAGCCGCCCGTCTGAAGATCTACCCGTTCCTCGAGAAGCGTCTTTCCGAGAGCGAGAGCGGCTTCCTCGTCGGTGACAGACTCACTTGGATCGATCTCTTCCTCGCAGATCATGTCGACATGTTGAGGGGCATCATCCCGGGCTTCCTTGACGAATACCCAAAGGTTACAAGCAGTTTTTTATTATTATTACGGAACAGTGATATTTTAAGAGTCTTTTAAATACATACATGCAAAACATTTACATACTTATATTGCAAATCTATGTATGTATGTACATAAATTTGCAAAATCAATACCCGGGTCTAGGTCTCATGTGCTCGACTGGAGAAATCACTCTAACAATAAATGTGGAATAGCCTACATGTGTGCGCCGTCTTTACAGGTTCTCGCACACTTTGCGAAAGTACGCTCGGAGCCCAGGCTCAGGGCATTCCTCGACAAGCGTCCAGTCAGGAAATTCTAACAAGAAAGAGAGAGGCCTACGCATCCTTACGATTCTCATGTTTTTTCGCGCACTGAATAAATAAAAAAAAGTTTATGGTAATTTTTTTTCTTCGTACTAATTTTAAATGCCATTGCATATTCGAGAAAAAACTACATACATACATTTGTCGAATGAACATGTTATTTCGGTTCACAAAAATTCGTACCGCCGATTTTTTTACAACGAGCTTTCTGGGCTATAATTTCTAAAATTCTAAAAATGCTTGAATTTTGCCTCCCTTGCATTCACAGACCTTTTAAGCATTTTTCATATTATCCGAAGATCCGGGCAAAATGCTCAGAATAAGAGGTAAAGTCCACACAACAACTCGGAGAGAGAGTTCAATGTTATCTTCACAGCGTCGAACCTCGACCGCCGGGGCCGGTCGGGCGATAGTTAACCAATGCGCTATTCCTGTGGGAACGGTTCCGTTGAATCGTGAAGTAAAGCTGCAGGATATCAAATGTTCTGAAGACCATTCGAAAGCTCTCTTCCAGTGGATAACGGAAGACGTGATCAAAAAGATTGTTAGCGGATCAAATTTGCCCGAAATACCTAAAGAAATCGTAAAAATAAGAAATTACCTCATTCAACATTTCTGCTATTTTTATCTTCTCTACAATTGATTTATATGTGAAGGCAGGTCAAATTAGTACTGATAGCTCAATTTTGATCATCTTTGGGGTCAAAGAAAGGACCCTAGCTCACCTAAGGCTGGCTCTTTCTCTTCTCCTTTAGCAGCTGAATGTTCGAGCTCTCTTGAACTTCATCGCCCGCTTCTCGGTCGCCTGTTCAGCTCATCCGGAAGTTGTCCTCCCTCGCCACATATAGCCGGCTTTGCCATTGGCTACGCGTTCGTTCTCCGTACGATCTTTCTCTCTTCCATCTCTTCTCTCTCTCTCTATCTCTCTCTCTCTCGCTCTCTCTTCGTCACTACGCCTCTCTACATACAGGTTACTGATTGTCTCCTCAACATGCTTTCCAGTCTCCTTTGTTCAACTCTCTCTTTCTCTCTATCTATCATTATATGCATGTATATCTCTCTTTCTCTCTCTCTCTCTCTTTTTCTTTCCCTCTCTTTCACGTTCCCTCTCTCTCTCTCTGTCTCTCTGTCTCTCTCTCTGTCTCTCTCTCTCTCTCTCTCTCTTCTCCTACTCGCGGACCCAGACGTGCCGTCGTCTCCCCTTTCAGTGAGCATAGAAAGCGATAGGCCTCGTTCGCTTTACTTACACCTTTAGAGATGCCATCCGATCGTCGCAAGCCGTGAGCGGAAAGAGTGGAGCCAGTCAGAGAAGCTCCCGGAGGGAGGGAGGGGGGATGTCCAGAGAGATCCTCCCTCACTCCCCCCCCCTTTTTTCTCCTCCTCTCCCTCAATTCTAGCTACTCCTTGACAGGGCCATTCACACACCAGGAGGTCCTAAGAGCTTCATCCTCTGAACCTATAGCAGTTGCTAATATGATTTGTTTCCTAAATTTTTTTCTCGAAAGATTACAATTATTCAACATTTATATGCATACAGTGGCGCTCATAATTTTCGCCCATGATTTTTTCCCAAAAGCCTTGAATAAATATCTGACAGTAAATTGTGTTCAAAAGCTTGTTGAATAAAAATGTTCTCTCGAGCTTGCGGTTCCTATAATCATTCGATATTAATGTTATGACATGAAATGATTTCTGTAACGGAATGTCCTATTCCGCATGCTTCCTTCCTTCGTGCCATATTTCCATGGCGTTTTCATGATATTCCCAATCAGTCTCCCCTCGCGTGAGCGGTTGCTGCTATCATTGTTGGTCTGGTATTGGCCTGGTTCCCAGATATAAATAAACCTGCTATACGCCAATCCCTCTCTCGTCTTCTGCAGCAAAAGGCAGAGGAGTTGACTACAATAAGAGCATTTAGTAATTACATTTGTAAATTTTTTAGCTTTTAAATATTTATTTTTAAAAAAAACCAAGATCGGTAGAAGTTTGTGCATCATGATGCGCTGCTCATAAACGCTGTCTTCTTATGCATGTTGCCTCAGTCGGTAGCAATCCCTAAGCTGCCTCTGCTAATCCTGTAATCCTCACTGCTTACAGCTCATCTCTCATCACATTGTTCGGCTATCATGAAAGTGCACCAGCCCGAGGACACAATGAGGATTAATTGCAGAACGGAGAGTTTAGACATCTTCTGCTGCTGGTCTGAGACATGGTGTGACTCACGATCACTCCAGTTCTTTGCAGGGTTTGAGCTCCTTCTCTCTATCACTAATTCTCTCTCTCTTACTCTTCATTTCTCCCTCTATCTCTCTCTCTCTCTCTCTCTTTCTCTATCTCTCTCCCTCTCTTTCTCTCTCGGCTATTCCCATCCTTATCTCCAGAGCCTGGGATGCGCGGGAGAGGGAGCCTGAAGGGGCAAACAATACTGGCACAGAAGAAGCCCAAGCTTCCAGAGAGGTCTACTGATAGGCGAAGGAGGAAGAGTGACCGACCGGAACTTCTCTCTTACTTCTCTGCCGTCTCTCTCACTCTCTCCAACGAGACTCTCTCATGCCAAGCTCTTGCGAGTCAACTTCCTTCTTTCTCTGGATAGTGTAGCCCCTACTTCTTATCTCTCTTATCTCTAACTCTCTCTCTCTCTCTCTGTTTCGTCTTTCTCTAGGTCGCTCTTTCTCTCTTTCTTCGCCTCTCTCTTTCTCTCTCTCATTCTCTCTCTCTCTCTCCGTTCGTATAACCCCTCTTAACAAACTTCACAGCTTTCCCCAACTAATACTGCCTGATCATCAAATGCTTCAAGTCTGAAGCTGGCATTTCCTGGAGGAGAAAAAGCCACTTCCGCTCCACTCCACCTAGTTTTTGGCGCCTTCTTCCTCACGACCAACAAAGTTTGTTTTGAAAACCAGCCGCTCTGTATGTCTCTCTCTCTCCCTCTCTCTCTCTCTCAACCAGACTGTTCGCACTCTGTTTCTCTCTGTCTGTCTGCATCTCTCCTCTCTGTCTTGACTTTGTCTTTCCCTCTCTTGGTCTCTTTCTGTCTCACTCTCTATCTATGTCTCTCTTTCAGTTTTTCTCTCGGTCTGAATAAGGCAATAGTCAAGCATGCCACTACACTGAAGTCTGTACGTGCAAGATGGCTAATTTGGATGGTATGAACGGAAAGAAAAAGGCCGCTGACAAACGAAGCGGATAAGCTAGAGAGAGGAGGGAAGCTGGAAGGTGGATCAAGAATGGTGAGAAATAGCTATGCATTACTAGAGAGTGTGCACACGGGAAGGGGAAATGAGTGAGAGAGAGAAAGGGAAAGAGAGAGTGACATAAGAGAGAGAGAAAGGGAAAAGGAGAGAGAGAGAAGAGAGAAGAGCGAGAAAATGAAAGATCGGGAGAGAAAGTGAGAGAGAGAGAGAGAAAGATAAAGAGATATTTAGTGCGCTGCGAATAAAGACATCATTAGAAAAGTGCTTCTCGCGCCTTCTCAAGTGGTAGGATAAAGCTTCTGTATGTCCGTGTCTTCTTTATTCTTCTCTCTGACTCCTTGTCCCTCTAAATATTTCTCTCATTTTCTTTTTATCCCTCCTCAGACCATTTTTATGCCCCATTGTATGAACCTCTATCTCTCCATATATATCTTTCTATATCTCGAACTCTCTCTCTCTCTCTCTCTCTCTCTCTCTCTCTCTCTATCCCTACTTTATCTCTCACGATCAGCGTTTGTACTCCCTGCTCACACTCTATTCACTTTTCCACTTTCTCACCGTCTGTCTCATTCTCTTTCATTTCCTTTTCTCTATCTCCCTCCCTCTTTCTCTCTCCCTCTTTCTCTCTTTCCCTCTCTCTCTCTCTCTCTCTCTCTCTCTTTCTCTCTCATATCTCACTAAATGCTCGCGCATTGACATACAGGGAGCGTGTTTGTCTAATCGAGAAGCCGCCCTCAGGAGTGTAAGAGAACTGAAAGAAAGCATCATCATCTTCATCAGACGCGCTGCTATAGCTTATTGGCCTCTTCGTCGTCCATTACAGTCTGTCTCGCTGTCTCTGTCTCTCCTTCTCTCCCTGTCTGCCTCTCTCTCCCTCTCTGTCTCCCTCTCTCCCTGTCTGTCTCCCTCTCCTCTCTATCTCCCTCCCTCTCTCTCTCCCTCTCTCTCTCTCCCTCTCTCTCTTTCCCTCTCTCTCTCTCTCCCTCTTTCTGCTCTTCTGTTGAACTCCACTCTCCCATTCATAGATATCAATGATGGTTGCGACCTATGGACGCCGACTTTGTGAACCGTATATATCGATAGAGAGAAGAGTTGAGAAGAACAGTTTTTTTCTTCATTTCTGGATTGCGAATATCTATGCTTGGTTCACTTTTTTTTCTCTATCTCTTTCTCTTTTCTCTTTCTCTTTCTCTCTTTCTCTCTCGTTCTCTCTCCCTATTTCCCTTACAATTGAACTGCTTCCACTTTTTTCTCATCGTTGTTTGTCTACTTCTCACTCACACAGATTTAGCGTAAACATCAATGATCACACGGCTTGAAGAAATATGAAGCTATTCTCTTCTTCTTCTTCTATTCATAAAAGGAGGCTGAGTAACCGTTACAGCATCCGACGTTTTTTGTGCTTCTTCTTGATCTCTTCTAGTTCGCGAACTCATTCAGGATGATGAAATGATAATGGAGCTCTTAGAAAGTATCGCATAAATGAACTTTTTATGTAGCTCCAAATCTCCTGTGGACCAAATAAATTAAGAGAACTAAATAGTTAGGCTTGGTAAACAAGTTTTACTGTGTGTGCGAACAAACCAGTTAAACACGAGCTACATGAACTTTTAGAAGAAAAAAAACTTACCTTAGCTTCCAATCGAGTAGAATCGAGTAGATTCATGGAAGACAAGTATACAATCTCACCATTTGTTGTTGATCCGCTCTTTTTTTGTTTGCAGATTATAGACATAATTATATGCTAAAATTCTTAAGTAGATGAAATTAATTGAAGCTTAAGGGAGCAATAAATTCAGCCGTAATCTATTTAAATTTTCCTATCCGTTGAACGTGATCTCGGCCTTTGTTTCTGGCAAAATGGCGCGAATTCAAATCAAAATTGAGTATTTGTCTCATCTGAACCTTCGATTCTTCTCCTCTCTTGACTATCCATTTCCATGATTCGTTTGAGCGTCTCACTGGGCTTCTGTGGTCTGGTCAACATGGTGTGTTCTTGACAGTCATGCCTATGATATGTACATACATATGTAGGTCATAGGGTATGATACATACATGCATATCCTGTGTTCCCATCAACGCGTGCTTTTGATTCTCCTTTCTCTCCCTCCCAGCCTTTCTCTCACTCTCTTACCTACTCTCTCTCTCTCCATCTCTGCCTCTCGCATTCTTTATTTCTCTCTCTCTCCCTTCCTTTTTCATGAATGTGCTCGGTTGCCTTGCTTCATAGCGTGTGTAGTGCTACAGTTGCAAGCGCTTGATTGTTTCAGGGTCTGCTGGAATCTATTTCTAGCTCTCTATCTCACTATCTGTTCAACATTACCCTTTCTCTATGCATCTTCTTTTACTCTCTCTCTCTCTCTCTCTCTCTCTCTCTCTCTCTCTGTTCTCACTCTCTATCTCTCTGCTCGCTCTCTCGTACGAGTCGTCTCTCTTTCACATCTACTATTCCTTGTCTCACTTTTTCTGGTCACTTTCATATTTTGCACACCTCTCGGCCGTCTTCTCCTTCGCACATTCTCTCCCCTTACAAGCAGACGGTTGCTCCCGTTCTGGAGACTCGCCTACAAATTGTCAATCTGCACTCTATCTCTCTCTCTCATTCTCTCTCACTCTCACTCCCTCTGTGTTCTCTCTCTCTTTCTCTCTCTGTCTCTCGCTCTCTGTCCCTCTCTTTCTGCTCGCTTCTCTCTCCTGCTATTCTTCCAGACGAGCATACAAACACTCTTGTTTTGTTCTCTCTCTCCCTATTTCTTTCTCTCCCTACCTCTCCCTCTCTCTCTCCATACTTCTTCCTCTCTCTCTCTTCCTCTCTCTCTCTCTCTCTCTCTCTCCATCTCTCCCTTCCTTCGCCCTTTGTCTCTGATTCCTAATTCCGATTCGTGTGTGGGTGTGGTGGTGGAGACGTCCGCCCCCCGAAATAGCATCCCGCGCATATTCTCCAATGCTTGACTGTGCAAGCTGAATCCGACCTTCCTTCCAGGATCACTTTCTTCTTCATTTAGCGGCTGAAGAGAGAGAGAGAGAGAGAGAGAGAGAGAGCGAGAGAGAGAAAGAGAGAAATGAGACAGAGAGAGTGAAGTTAATTAAGGAATAGTGGGGAAGATGGGTGAGTTAGAGAGTGGCTGATACCAACAGTCCCAAAGGTCTTTTTTTTTCATTTTTCTCAAATCGTCGGACGCCTGCTAACTTTTCCTTGAATTTTTCTTTCCTCACGATTTTCTTTGTGAAATCTTATGTACGCTAAATCGCCTTTTATCGCTCCGAATTTTCTGGGGTTTTTTCCTCCTCATCAGATGATTAATGAAAGTCGAACAGCTTAAGAATGTGAATGGTATTCGAATTAATTCTTTCAGTAATCGACTTTCGAGAATTCAGCATATGAATATGTACAAATGTATGTATGAGTATTTTAACGCTCGTGAAAAGACTTGTCGCTCTTCTCTGTCCCCATATGTCTCTGTCTCTTCCTCTGTCTCTCTCTCTGTCTTTTTCTCTCTTTCTGTGTGTGTCTCTCTCTCTGTCTCTCTTTCTGTCTCCTTCTTTCTTTCTCTCTCTCTATCTCTCTGTCTCCTTCTCCGCACTCTCTCCAACGTCTAAATACATACATGCTGCTGTACCTGCCGCCCTTAACCCTCAAGCACAAAAGTCCATTCTTCGCTTCTCTCACGCAATTTGACTTGATTGCCTTGTCCAATTGTCTCTCTGCCAGTTGTAGAAAGAAAAGCGCCTCTGTCTCGACGCGCCAAGCACGTCATACCGTATACTCTGAACCCTCTCTCTCTCTCTCTCTCTCTCTCTCTCACTCTCTCTATCTCTTTCTCCGCATCTCTTACTCTCTTTGTTTCTCTTCCCTATCTCTCTCGCTCTTGATTCTCCTCCTTCACTTTTTCTCCTCGTCAGACTCTTCATTATCTTCTATCACAAAGTGATAAGCAGCTCGTTCTCTCCATCTTCACTGCCTCACTCTCTTCCTCTCTCTCTCTCCTCTCTCTCTCTTTCTCGCCCTCTCAATTTCTCTGACTCCTCCTTCCTTCTATTAATCATCCTCTGCCACGGCGCTTCGCACGCAATAAGACAGGGGTGAATTGTTCAGGAAGTGACAAGGCTAACAGCTTCTCCTCCTCTGACGTGAATCTGACCACATCGTTTACTCATCTCTCTGCCTGTATCTCATCTCTCTAACTCTCTCTCTCTATCTCTCTCTTTCTCTGTCTGTCTCCCTTTCTCTCTCTCCCTCTCTCTCTCTCTCATTCTTCCTCTGTCTATGTTAGCGCAAGGCTTGATAGGTACGCATGTGTGAGAGTGAGCACGCGATTGCCTTGTACCTATTGGCAAGCAAGCTTTTAGTGAGAGTGAGAGAGTAGAGACGCGAGAGAGGCAGAGAAAGACTGTGGGCTTCCCTCATTATTTAGAGAGAGATTGAGAAAGAGGGAGAGAGAAAGAGAGAGAGAGAGATTGAGAGAGAGAGGGAGAATGGGCGTTGCACTATGCCCGGGGGCATGTCGCGAGACGTTTCTGGACGAGCTCTCGCTTCTCTACCAACACTTCCAACCCAACCCCCTGGGCAAACTCTGCCCTACTCAAGAGAGAGAGAGAAAGAGAGAGAGAGAGAGAGAGAGAGAGAGAGAGAGAGAGGGAGAGTGAAGAGAAGAAAAAGGGAGTGGGTTAGTTTGTTAGCATCCTCACTCCACTCTCACTCCCAGTTTTATACTCCTCTTGCGTTCCACCCTCCAGACGTACTTCTAGGATTCTTCCGGTATCTGTGTGGAGTGGAGTGGGGGGGGGGGAAGCTCGGCGCGTTCCTAGTTGACCCTCTCCAGCTCGGTCTCGCTGCTTATTCATCTACAATTTTTTTTTTGTAGACTGAATTTTTTTTACTGCATTTTCTGTGAACCCCACAATAAATAGGAAACTACGCCACTGATCCGTGCAATCTAATTAGGATGGCTCGGCTTTTTTTCTTTCTAAATTAGCCAGACTAATTAAGAACTGATTAATCGGGCTAATTTTGAAAAAAAAAACTCTCCTAGACGCTTTACATATTTTGTGGTAGGCACCGTGAATTCGAGTGCAAGGGACTTTTTCGCAAAATGAAAATCGGCGAAAAAAAAAAATATATAGAATGGAAAGTAGTAACCTCATCATACAGTCTGACAGGTTGGAAATGCTCTCTAGTTTTCGAAAAGTCTTTCTATTAAGTACATTGTAAGGACTGCCAGTAAGATATAAATAGATGAAAGCGGGCGATCTTTTCGTCAATGTTCTGATATTCTGAATGCTTTCTTGTATCGAGTGTTCGTTCGTAGTTTGACCCTTCTTTCTTGTCTCTTCGTCTCTTCTTCTGCCACAATCTTTCTGTCAATTCTCTACTCTTCTCTCTTCCACTCTCTAATCCTCGCTTCTTGCATTGTCTGGTCCTGTTTCCCCTATTTTGAATGGTCCATAACACGAGTATTATGCAGTGCGTCTTGCGATCTCTTTCAATAGCCTCGACCCGAACTGAGACGGGGCCAGCATGTAGCCTTTTGGTCGGAGGAAAAAAACCACCATTTTGAGTACGAGCTTTTTTTCCTTCTTTTCATTTACAAAGCCCAAGCTTTATTAAAAAAAAATCACTTTCCCCATTATTCTCGCTGTCTGCTTCGTTCTATTCTGCCCTTCTTCCACTTACACACATTTTCTCGCAGACTATTTGTCAAACTCTTTCGCTCTGACTCTTCAACTCTTTCTCGTGCTCTCTCGATCTCTCTCTCTCTCTCTCTCTCTCTCTCGTTTTCTCTCCCAAATACTCTCTCTTCCTAGCGCTATTTCTCCCTCGCCGTTTCCTCCTTCCAACAGTCTTCCCAATCATCTTGAAGTGCGGAGCCTCTTCTTTATCCGCTCATTCAAACTCCGCGCTTCTTCAAGCATCTCGGAATCTTCTTGCCTTCGCCGATTGCTTTGATTTCTGAGAGATTTCAAGAGAAAGAGAGAGAGAGGAATGGTATAGAGTGTGAGAGAAATCAGAAGAGAGAGAGAGAGAAGAGAGAGAGAGAGAAAGAGAGAGAGAGAGAGAGAAAGACAGAGAGAGAGAGAAAGACAGAGAGAGAGAGAGAGAAAGAGAGAGAAAGGGAGAAGAGAGAATATGCTGAAGATTCAGGCGGTTGTGGCCAATAGCAGATGCGCGAACACTCTTGATTTCCCATCATCTTCAATCTTCCTCTTTAGGAGAAGCGCCCATTGTTTCTGATTCTCGACTCTCTCTCTCTCTCTCTCTCTCTCTCTCTCTCTCTTGCTCTCACACTGTCCCTCTTCTCTCTCCCTCTTCTCTCTTTCTCTCTATATTCGCTCTCTCGTGCTCTCTCTCAATTTTCGCACTCTCCCTCTTCTCTCTCACTTTGTGCTGCATCACTAGGGGCATTCATGCTTAGTGTGACCATCGTCCGACTCACAAAATAGTCATGCATTCTGCACAGCTTAGATTTGGTGGACAGGGAAGGAACGACGATCTCTGAGGTTCTAGAGCACTTCTCAGCAAGACAATTGGAGCTGAAGAACCCCTTAAACTTCTGCTTCCAAACTTCTGACAATTTGCTGCATACTTTCGTACCTGCATTGATCCTCAGGACGTAGGCTACAGTATGCTTAAAATTAGTTATGTTTATGGAAACTTGATCTTAATCTTGTGAACTAGTCTCGAGAATGCATTTTTTTCCGCGGGAAGTCATACTTGTTCGACTGGTTGTTCTCTCTCTCTCTCTCTCTCTCTCTCTCTCTCTCTCTTTTTCTCTTTCTCTGTCTCTCTCTGTTTCTCCCTCTCTATCTCTCTCTCTTTCTCTCTCTCTCTCTTTCTCTCTCTCTCTTTCTCTCTCTCTTTCTCTCTCTCTCTCTCTGTTTCTCTCTCTCTGTCTCACTCTCTCTCTATCTCACTCTCTCTGTCTCTCGCTCTCTCTCTCTCTCTCTCTCTCGCTCTCTCTACTTCTACTGTGTTTCCTCGGGTCGCTACCTTCTTGCATACTCGTTGAGAAAGGGGCAACAAAACGTGTGGTCTCGGGTGGGAGGCCATGATGGCCGTGCCTTCTATGTTTGCACGTCGCTTCCGGCAGAGACCCGGAGAGAGCATGGAAGATCAGGAGGCAGTTGTCTAAGAAGAGAGAGAGAGAGAGAGAGAGAGAGACGGAAGAGGGAAGTCAGAGACAGAGAGAGAGAGAGAGAGAGAGAGAGACGGCAGAGAGAGATGAGGCAAGTTGAGTTCGTCTGACTGCACATAGGCTGTAGACGATGGAAGCTTCAACCATCTGGCTAAGCGCCTCAGTGCCCCCAGCTTGTACAAGGAAGCCGAGAGAGAAAGTGAGGAGGGAGAGAGAGAGAACAGAAAAGTTTAGAAGACGAGAGAGATAGAGGGTGAGAGAGAGAGGGAGAGAGTTTGCGAGAGAGTTTGCTTGACGTCGAATGGAATAGCACATTATAAAGAGAGAGTGTAGAATAGTAAAAAAAAAACCTTGTAGGCCGGAACAAGCGTTTTTCTCGTTCATTTCGTACATAACAATTCGCCGAGAAAGTCGGAATCTCCATAATTAATGAATACGTAATGCTATGCTAGCTTATTTGTTTTGTTTTTGAACGGATAAAATGAATATTCACCATTATCGTCGTCGAGCGCGTTCTTCGTGAAACATGTTTTTTATCTCTATTTTACTCCGCTGCTCTTTGAATAGCAATTCGGTGCGTTGGCCTATAAAATTGTCCTTGTTCCTACTGCTGCACCTCAACCAGCTTCAACCTTGCCTCCTGTCTACATGTGTTATTGCAGACTAAGCGAGTGCGATGCGTCGCGGTGGGACGCGTTGCGGCAGTGGCATGACGCGTTGCGGTCGAGTTACAGTTCTCCTTGTGCTGGCTTCGCTCATGCCACTTTCGGCCGCAGCCGACTCCAGTGCGCTCATTCACGCCGTCAAGAGTCTGCTCTTTGGCTCGCCGGTAATTTAAATTATTATAAAATATATATTTCAAATAACAATAGGCGGCAAAATGAAATAAAATTTGCAGAACGCATCATCACCGATGACGTCACCGCCAAATGATGAAGCTGCCGGTGGCTCCGGCGGTGCCCCCTCGATTCCGATGCAGCCTCACCATACGGCACGCACCTTCCACCAGTACCCGTCCGGTCAGTCTAGTCTAGTCTTAGTCTAGTCTATTCTAGTCTATGGTATTCTATTGTCTAGTCTCTAGTGAGGCCAACACAAGCAAACCCATCATACAGTATGCTTTTCCCCCTTAGCACCTCTCCTCAAAATGGGCAATTAAAATGGTCTTTGGCAATGGTATTATATCGCTGGTATGATCAATGGTGGAACATTTTAAACCAATAATTAAATTCTTAGTTCTGAAGAACAATAAAATTGCATGCCTGTCCTGCACCAATGTTACTAGCTCATACTTTATTGTGACTTTGTATGCATTGAATCTTTAAAAAAGTAGCGTTAAACTAGATAGATTGTTACGTCTCACATAACATTGCATGGAAGTATAGCATTTCATTCCAAACAATTGCACTCCAATAACTGAACGGTATTCACTACTTCTTTCTCTCTCATTTAGTCCTGGTCTTCCTGCAGACGCGTAAGCCTGACCAGGATGATGCTGCACAAGGTAGCCGATTTGCGTTTTGAGGAGTGATGGAATTTACATTATCTAATCGATAATTAGCCTAATGAGTCACAATATTGTTCTGATAATAACAAGATCATGGTGAGAAAGTTCCTAACACACTATCCGAGGGTCTTTATGTTTAGGAAAAAAAATAATCTACTAGATTTACGGTTCTCGAAATAAGCAAGTCTAACAGCGACTTTTATCTTTTCTCATTTCTCGAAAAAGATATTTTTTATCGTGGAATTTAGGTGATTGAGATCACTCTAACCTTTTAATCAATATCATTATTGATTCATTCTTTAAATCCTTTTGGTTCTTGCGGAAGCGTGAACGTTTTATGCTATTTTTTGAATAACAAAACATACCGTTAAGGATTTTCATCAATGGGTTATAAAATAGTTAGCAAAGACTAAGTGAATTGCATGCTTGCTAATTTGCAGTGATTTCGCATCCTACACTCGCCGTGCCCACCGTCTCCGTTGCGGGGCCTCCGCTCTCGAACGCCGCGTGCACTCTGCCACAGCAGATTGGCACCGGGCCATACCGCATTCCAAGATGGTTAGTCATTAAAAAGTGCCATTGGGCACTTTTTAATGAGTAAATTTTGAATAAATTATTGATAATATTAAAGTAACGTCATATCATAGGTGTTACTATAAGGTCTTGTGTGTTTTCATCTGAAATATTAGATCAAATAAAATTCGGTGTCTTCTCTTTCCTATCATCGATACACGAACTACACGATACGTTGAAGAGAGCGGGATAAAAAAATACAATGCGGAGAGAGAGAGAGAAAGAGAGAAAGAGAGAGAGAAAGAGAGAGAGAAAGAGAGAAAGAGAGAGAGAAGATATCATTCAGGTACTACAACCCTGCACGCATGCGCTGCGAGCTCTTCTATTGGTCGGGCTGCTGTGGCAATGCGAACAACTTCCAGACATTCCAGACATGCCAGCAACTCTGCGAAGGTCTCATTGTCAACTCTCTTATCTGCAAGCCAGTAGACAACTAAGCCATTAAACGAAGCACTCCGATTCCATAACAATAATAATTATTTAAGACGACACTTTATTTTTAATCTCACTGTGACGAGAGCATCACAACATCTGCTCATCATACAAGAGCAGGGGCTTCGTGTACTTGATTCTTTGATATCCTTGCTTTTTATAGTCGTGTGGAGTTAACCTGCTTTTTCATTAGCATTTAGCTTCGCCCTGAATATTCCTGAGGAACGTCAGAGAATACTGAATTTAAAAAAGGCATCTTTATATTTCTAATTTTAATATTTTGGCCCATCAGATATTTCGGTGTGCCGTGATGACATTTAGTGCGCCTCCTGGAGCGGTGAGTGTACCATTCGAGTGTGTGAGCGGCTTTTTCAGTGGATCCCTGCTCACTGCCACAGGACCAGGGCGTCGGCTCGTCGAAGCTGACGCGCTTCTTCTTCAACTCGGCCGCCAAGCTCTGCCAGGAGTTTGTCTTCTTTGGCGCCGGCGGGAACCGCAACAACTTTCCGACACTCGAAGAGTGCCAGGATCAATGTCCAGGTGGCTTCTTCTGGCGACGAATGAATGTACAGTTTGATGTGTTCAACTTTCCCGCCAGAGATGCTTTTGAAATGTGTTCTCCTTTGATTTCTAAAAAAAAACAATCGCTTGCTATTATAATGAGTGATGTGCGCTGCGTTTCCTCCTCTGAATTTGCTCTAATCACATTAATTAATTAATTATCTCTACTGATTGTTGTTACATTTTAATCGATGTATATAAATAAATAAACAAATTAATTAATTGATTAATTAATTAATTTCTCTGCCTCTGCCCCCGACATTATGCTTTTACATATACACATAATTTATATGATTTAGCAATTGGTTACGGTAGTTGCCGTCTGCATTCTTTCGGTTCATCATCTAGTATCATCCTCCCTTGCCAGAGTCGCCCAACCCCTGCTCGGTGCCCACGGCCACGCCCCCTCAACAGTGCGTGCCGGGAAACGGTTGTCTCGGCCAGGCGTATTGCCACGTCGGAGCGGCGACCACGTCAACTGTCTGCTGTCCCAAGCCACGTACGACGATCTCTCTCCTTCTCTTGCTCTCTCTCTTTCTCTCTCTCTCTCTCTTCTCTCTTTCTCTGGGCCTTCACTCTCTCTCATTTCTGTCATGCTCTCTCGCACTCCCTCTCACTTTTTCTGTCCTGGCACTCATCTCACGTTCTCCTTGGAAATCTATGTACTCACATCTCTCTTCCCTCTTTCTCTGTTCCTTCCCTCTCTTCTTTCTCGTTATCTATTTCTTCTCTCTCTCTCTCTCATTTCTTTAACATACTCTCATCTCTCTCGTGCCTCTTCAGTCCCGGTCGACCGCTGCCAGCAGCCATTGAATGTCGGGATTGGAAGCGCCAACTTGCAGAGGTTTGTTGGGCATTTATGCACACTTTTGATACGTGTGTTCATGTTGATAGTCTGAAGAGAGGAAGAAAAGAGTGTCATCTCTCTTGAAGATGGTACTACAACCCGCTGACGCAGACGTGCTCGCCGTGCATCTATCGTGGTTTGCAGGGCAACGAGAACAACTTTATCAATCAGCAGGAGTGCGAGATCGCTTGTCTGGCAGGTTCGCGTCTTTTTTCTCTTCTTTTTCCCCCAAGTTTTTTTTTTAAGTATATTTATAGTTTAGAAAATTTTTTTTTCTCTAAAGTATTTATATATTTTATGTGAATGTAATTTAATTTAAGAATAATAATTTAAAATACAGCTAATTATTCCTTTAATTTCGCACACAGTGAATCCGTGCCGCCTCGGCGTGCCGTTCCGCAACGCACAGCTGCAGACCGTGCAGTGTTCGGCGACGACGCCGGGCGTCTGCCCCGCTGGCTACTACTGCCACATTGGCGCCGAACCAACGACTACCGTATGCTGCCAGGCACTCGGTTAGAGCAAGAGAGACATCGCGGGTCAGGAAGACCACTGAGATGTCGCTTAGAAGATGTCGTGGATGATGTGGTGTCATAGTTCTCGAAGGAGGTGTTTCGGGTGAGGGTTGGGGTCTTCGTAGGATTTTTGTTGGATGAGGGTGTCTGGGATCGAAGGAGGTATTGTGGATGATTAGTCCGGAATGAAATGACATCGAAAATGGCACATCCATAATCGGGCTGAATCCCGGACAATCTCAAAGAACTTGTGGAAACGATGGGCATTCAGAAGTAATCACAGATGCAGACATGTTTGTCTGTCGGCAGAAAACAAGAATATAGTGTTTAGGGAAGTTGTATATGAAAAAAACGTGCAGACAAAATGAAGATAAATTACGTCGCCCACCTAATAATAGATGGAATTTTTGCATTCAGAAATTACTTTCACTTTTACTCAGATATTAAAGACACTCTCCACTTCCAGGTCACGATGGTCTCTTAGTGAAAATTTATTATGCAAATTTAAGCGAATTTGAAATACGAAATTGTGTGTTATTATAACTGAAATTGTGTGTCTTACAATTAGATAACCACATCAAAAGTGCTATACAAGTGCTAAAATAGAAAATGATAGCTATACGAGTGCTAAACATCGATAATGATTGCTTTAAGAATGCTAAACATGGAGTGCTAAAATAGTTACCGCGTGAGTGTGGCTTTTCGAGTGTGTGTTTGCTGTGAGTGCTTCTTCTAATTCTTCTCACGTACAATGTCAAGCTCACTCACTTCAGAAGCGGGCGTCGAAGGGTGCAATCTGCCAATGGAGAAGGGAACAGGACGGGCGACGCTCACCAGGTAAGGGGAGGGGGCTGGATGAGGAGATGAGAAGGAAAAGAGAGAGTACCAATTAGAGAGAGATGGAGAGAGAGAGAACCAACTAAAGTGATAGATAGAGAGAGAGAGTGACAGAGAAAGAGAGCTAGATATACAGAGAGAGAGATATAGAGCGAGAGAGAGAGAGTGAACTAAGAGTTGAGAGATTGCAAATAAGTCTTCCAGGTATTATTTCGACCGTGATCAGCGCGCCTGCCTGGCTTTCAACTATCTCGGCAGCAAGGGAAACAACAATAATTTTGGCTCGAAGGACGAGTGTGAGGTGTGCGAATTACAACTAGTATATGAGAGCTTTGCGCTTACCTTTAGGCGTTAACTAAATGTATGACCTATGCTAGTGTCAAAAGGAATAAAAAAAACAGAAATTAATGCTTGACACACTCTCATTCTAGTCAATGTGTCCAGTATGGCGAAATCCGTGCGGCGGCGGCTTAGCCCCGCCCCTTGGCATTGATCGTCGACCCATTACGTGTTCTGTGCACGACGACTGTCCAGAGGAGTCAGTGTCACCTCCATTCATTCACTCATTCATACATAAGAACATATTCACGTTGACGAATAAATATTAAGCCGGAATTTTTCGCAAAACTCACAACAAATGCACACGTAACTTCGTTTTGACGGGAAATTTGAAATAATTTTCTCTGCTTCCAGAAGCTTTTGCCACCTCGGCGCCGACTCGTCGACGACCATCTGCTGCCCGACAACGACGACCGTCTCCACGTGCACGCAGCCTGTTCTGCCGGGTTTGTGATTGTTTACTTTTATAAAATTAATTCTTTTTTTACTTGTTTAATTTTTAGTACAATTCTGAAAATAAAATTATACACTTTTCATTATATAAAAATCGATTAACCTTTAAAAATTCATGATAAAGTAATATTTAGACAATTTAAAACAAATAAAGAATAGGTTTAAAAAATAATTTTTTCCATTTAGGCACCGGTACACGTCATCGACTCTCGCGCTGGTTCTTCAACCATCTTGCGCGCACTTGCCAGCAGTTCACATACTCGGGTACGGTTGGGGCTGGGGAAAGAGAGAGAAAGAAAGAGAGAGAGAGAGAGAAAATAACGAGAGATACATAGAGAGAGAGACAAAGTAATAGTGGGAGTGGAGAGAGAGAGAACGAGAGAGAGAGAACGAGAGAGAGAGAGAGAGAGAGAGAGAGAGAGAACGAGAGAGAGAGAGAAAGCTTACATTTCTTTATTCCAAAATCGGCAATGTAATTCTGTCATGGATCATACGATCCAATACCAATTTCTAATACCAATTTGTACATATTCCTAGAAAGGAAAAGATCTCATTCCAGGCTACGGTGGCAACGAGAACAACTTCATTTCGAAAGAGGCATGCGTAGCTGCGTGCCCGGTTAGTGTTGGATTCAGAAAGTGGATTAATTGTACAAAAAAAAATTGAATTCAAAATTTAAATTAAGTTCACTATTATTATTATTACTGTATAAATTGAATAGAATAATAACACAAAATGTTTAAATTTTTGTTATTAATTTTCCAATAATTCATATTAAAAAAACGCTTTCCACAGACCTGGGTGAATCCGTGTCCCTTCGGCAATCCGTTGATGCGATCCGAGCAGCCTGTGGCGTGTCTGCCGTCGGCGGCCTCTTCAAGCTGTCCCTCTGGACACTTTTGTCATCATGGTGAGAACTTTAGCCACGCCCACCCATCCTCTTTAAGCCACGCGTTAATGTCCCTCTGGTGTACAGTAATATCTCATCAAACGCGAGATTACTTGCAGGAACCGACGCGACGACCAGCGTGTGCTGCATGGGCGTTGCAGATCCATGCGGACTCGAAGTCACCGAGGGAGAGGGATCCGCGTCCATTTCAAGGTCGCCCGCTCTCTCTCTCTCTCTCTCTCTCTCTCTCTCTTCCTTTCTGTTCTTCTCTCTCACTCCTTCTCTCACTCTCCCTCTCTCTTTGCTCTCTGTCTATCTCTATAACTCTTTCTCTCTCTCTTTACATGTCGAAGAAGTTGCCTTTTTCCAGATTCTACTTTGACGCCCATAAGCGCGAGTGTCTGCCCTTCCTTTTCCGAGGCTTGAAAGGCAATGCGGTCAGTGCATATTTTGATATATGTATTGATCGGTCAGAAGAAATATTTCTTTCCCACTACTACACCGAGAGAGAAAAAAAGACAAATACATTCAAATCGTTCAATTGTATTCTTCGCATATATATATATATTTTTTTTTCATTACATCGTCATTCAGAACAACTTTGCCACGGACGATGAATGCCGCAAGCGTTGCCCGATTCGAGTGGATCCTTGCCCGGTTCGTGCTCTCGTCTTTTCACTTTACTCTTGCTTCTTCTCGCTCTCGCTCTTCCTCTACCTTCTCTCGCTCTCTATCTCTCTCTATCTCTCTATCTCTCTCTCTCTATCCTCTCTCTCTCTCTCTCTCTCTCTCTCTCTGTCAACATCTCTCCTCTCTCTTTCAGCTGACCTTCAACTCGCTGTCGCGTGCCGTCTCTGTCGTCTCTTGCGCCGCGAACCACATCTGCCCCGAGCAACAGTGGTGCCATGTTGGCCAAACGAGCGAGACTACAGTATGCTGCCCGAGTGGTGAGGACGCGAGATGGAGAGAGAGAGAGTGAGCAATATAAGAGAGAGAGAGAGAGAGAGAGAGAGAGAGAGAGAGGGAGATAAGCAATGGACAAACGGAAAGAAAAGACGAAGGTCAGTAGAAGTGAAATGAGAGAGATACATATCGTACATAGAATGTGATATCCAGAGGTTTGATTCTAATTTTAACAATTACATATTTTAATTTCTAGACGTGCCCGATCCGTGCATGGCTCCTCCTCGCCAGCTTGGCGTCGGACAATGGAGTAGCGCACGTTGGACATTCGATCCGGCCATCCGGTTAGCCCATTGGGCCTTTTTCCACCTTTTCTCTTTCTCTCTCTCTATCTCTTATTTCTTTTCTTCTCTCTCTCTCCCTCCCTCTTTCTCTCTTTCTCTCGTTCTATCTCTCTCTCTCTTTCTCCCGTTCTCTCTCTCTCTCTTTCTCTCTCTCTCTCTTTCTCTCTCTCTCTCTGCGCACTCTCACCCTCCATCTCTCGTTCAGACGCTGCGTCTCGTTCGACTATCGCGGCCTTCGTGGCAATGCGAACAACTTTCTCACGAAAGAAGTCTGCGAGAAGCGCTGTCCAGGTGTGGCTAGGAGTAGTCTTTCTACATCATTCTTTTTAATTATCATCTTTATTAATTATCTTTCCTAGACAATTTTTTTTCATTTTTAAAATGAAACTATGAATCGATATTAGCAATATGAAATTAATAAATAAATAAATAATTAATTAATTAATTAATTAACTAATTAATTAGCCTCCTCTCTAGTGTTCGAGAACCCGTGCAAGGTTGGCGAGCCGTTCGCCGTGGCCGGCTTCTACTCGGCCTGCTCGCCCGCCGCGCCCTGCCCCGGCAACTACTACTGCCATGTCGGCGAGTCGCACAACTTCTGCTGCCCCGTGCTCAGTCAGGACTTCTTCTATGTCTCTTTCTCCCTCGTCCTCTTCTATCTCTCTGTCTCTCTCTCTCTCTTTCTCTCCCTTTCTATGTCATCTTATCTCTCTCTTCATCTCTCTTCCGTTCAGAGAGTCTTTTAGGAAACGTCACCGTTTCGGTAAAGGTAAAATGCGTGAGTTTGCGTGTGCGTGTGATTTTTGTGTGCATTTCTAGGAATATTACGATGTTTGTTGCGTGGAAGAAACATCGTAAAAGCCCCGTAATATATCTTCTTTAATTAGAGTTTCTTAATTACGCTTAAACTTACTTTGCTCAAATTAGTGATTACGCCTAATCGGTGAGGCTATTCGCTGAGATCTTTTAATTTCTGCCCTTGCAGTCCTGCTGGGCAGATCGAGTCACATTGTTATTTTAAATCAATTGCCTTATTTGGTTAGTTGACTGCTGGTGTAGGGAAAATGGGAAATCTTTATAATTAGACATGGGTGAGAAACTGTTCTGGAGCCTAGCTTCAAGACTACACACAAGGAAAAACAACCCATTGTGAAAAACCCCAGTGATTTCGGCAATGGTTGCTACCATTGAAATCGTGCCGAAAAGTAGCTATAGGATTAGGGGTTGGGTGAGTTATACCTAATAATGCTCTGTAACTGTTTGCTTGCCCAGGCGGCGACCCGTGCGGCCAGCCGGCCGACCGTGGAATGGGCCGCTCTCAGCTGGCGCGCTGGTACTGGGATCCGAGCCAGCAGTGCTGCCTGCCCTTCTCGTACTGCGGCCTCAAGGGCACTCAGAACAACTTCCTCTCGAAACAGGACTGCGAACGGACGTGCTACGGTAGGAGTTGGAGAGAAGGAGAGAGAGAGAGCGAGAGAGAGAGAGAGAGGGAGAGAGAGAGAGGGAGAGAGAGAGGGGTAGAGAGAGACAGAGTGAGAGATGCATAGAGATAACGAAGCATAAGTAGACACGCTTCCGATTGCATCAGCTAAAAAAATGCTTAACTTTTTCGCATCGTCTCATCTCGTATTTAAAAAAAATCTCGTCTTCTCCTTCTTGCAATTGAGAGATTCTTGGCAATTCTAACTCTTTTTCTCATCTCCTGTCCTTCACTGTGATTAGTCAGCATGTATAACCCGTTTACCAAAAAAAATCTCAACCATTTCCTCCCCTTTTCCCCTCTGCTCATGTCAGCCGTTCTGACAAAGAGCTTGCTAAAAACTTTCCCTTATCCAACCCCATACCCGATACCTCCTGCTGAATCCTTGGAGAAATCTATTCTAATCCCCATTCTTAATCTGCCCCCGCTTCCCTCTTTCTTCGTTCCCCTGCTGAAGATGGCGAGTCTAACTAGAACTGGATAACTTTCCCAACCCATCTCCTCCTCCTCCTAAATCCCTGGCAAACTAGAACTGGATAACCCTTGCGCCGGTGGCGAGCCCGAGATGGGCCCTGAGGGCCGGCCGATCCTGTGCGCCTCCGGTGGCAACGGCACGTGCGACGACACGCACTGGTGCCACATCGGCGCCTTCACGTCGACCACTGTCTGCTGCCCGAATCGAGGTTGGTGTGGCATTTTGGGAAAAATTGTCTTTTTTATATACTAAAAGAGTGGGCAAAATTTGAGAAAGTTTCTCTCAGACCTTAGCAATTCTTGATATTTCCAGTAAAATTTCCTCTTTGATCAATAACTATGCGCATAGACTCATCTCTGAAAGTGAGAAATATTTCTTGAAAGCTTTTAAAATGAATTAACTTGAACAAATCTTCAGTCAACGCATCCATGAATATGTCCGGAGCGTCTGGCGACTTTGAACGTAATGAAAGATGTTGTTGTTCTTCACGTACTTGTATGTGATTGTGAATGTGAAGTTGATGTTATAGCGCGGTAAAATATATTATGTAGTAGTTAGCACATGAATGTATTTATTAAATTATCTGCATTAATTAAATTAAATTAATTATGCTAATTAATTATGCTAATTAGTGGAACGACCCGACATCTGCATGCTGCCGCTGGTGGTCGGCTCGGGCGAGTCGGAGCTGCCCCGCTGGCACTACGAGGCAGCCACGAGGCGATGCGTGCCCTTCACGTATAAGGGACGATTCGGTAACCAGAACAACTTCCTCTCGCCGGAGGAGTGCGAACTCACGTGTCCAGGTTTGCTCGCCGTCTTTCTCTCCTAAATTAATTCACTCTCCATTTCTCTCCATCTTGACTCTCTTGCATCCTCTCATTCTTCCTCGTTTTTTTCCGCTCATTCTCTCTTCTACATTCTTCTCTCTCTCTCTGCTTTCTTTCTCCAACTCTCTCACTCTTTCTCTCTCTCTCCTCTCACTCTCTATTTCGTTCTCTCTCTCTCTCTCCCCTATCTCTCTCTCTATATATATATCTCTCTCTCTCTCCAGCCTTCACGAACGTCTGCCCCTCTGGCGACCCGCTGCTCGACCCCTCTGGCCGGCCTCGCACGTGCTCCTTTTCCGGTGGCGAGTGTGGCCCCGCGCACTGGTGTCATCTCGGCCTGCTCTCAGCCGAGTTCCAGTGCTGCCCCGGCTCGCCCACCGTGCCCGCCGCCTGCCAGGGCATTCCGAGTGCGCAGGGAGAGCTTGGCGCGCCCGCGCCCGCGCAAGAACGATGGTTTTGGCGACAATTTTTAATATTTGAATTTTTTATCTTAAAATTATCGTTATTTTCCCGCTATGCTTGTTCTGCAGATCTTTCAAATTTGTATTTTCGTGGTGTTTTTTAAAATAATGTTTTGTAGTTTTTTTTTTTAGAAAAAAACCTTTTCCATATAACATTGTATTTAAATGCTTGAAGGTATTACGACCAACGGGAAATGGTCTGCCGCTCCTTCATCTACAACGGCCGCAAGGGCAATCAAAATAATTTCCTAACAAAAGAGGACTGTGAGGCGACGTGTACCGGTGCGTGCTTTCTATTATTTTTGCTGTGAAATATACACTTAAATAAAGATTGCAAGCATTTCAAAAACGAAATTAGATTGCTACTTCATTTAAATTAATGAATGCGTAAAAAAATTTATTTTGCATGTTTATGAGATAATCTCTGAATGATTTCAGGTGCACCAGTGTTTCTTTCAGTTACAATGTGAACATTTTCATTTCCTTATCACTTGCATGAGAATATCCTCTGTTATGCATGTCACAATTCCCACTTCCTAATTTAATCCCTTGACTTGACTCAATACTCCCCATCACAAACACCCTGTATTCCAATGTCTCTCTTTCTCACATTATCTCTATTATACATTCTCTCTCGCTTTCTCTCACACTTTCTCTTTATTGCATTCTCTGTCTTTCGCCAGCATTTTATTTTATTTTTCTTCCGCATCTCAGTTATATTTTTCACAACTTGGTTTTTGCCTGTATTTAGCACTTTTTTCGTTTTCATTCGAGTCAGATTTTGCATCGCTATGTTTTGTGAGAGGTGCACGAAGGATTTCGAAACAATTTTTTTCGGCTAGATAATAAGAATTTACAGAAGAAAGGCAGTTGACCTTTGAAGAGCTTATGGATATTATTGATTTTTTGACAATTAAATTAAATTAAATATTCTTCAGTGAACTTGCGTAATAATTATCAGTACTCAATTAAAATCAATAAATAATTAAAAAGAGATCAAATCAATCTATAATGAGAATAAAAACAATCAATAATCAAATCAATCAATAAAAGTTCAAATCAATCAATAATGATTTGTTTCGTCTTCCCAGTCTTCGAGAACCCGTGCCCGATTCCGATCCAGATGCCCCCGCAGGCATGCTCGCCAATGGCAGTCGACACTTGCTCGCCAGCCGGCTGGTGCCACATTGGCGCGACTCCTGAAGCGACAATTTGCTGCCCGAACGGTAAGCGGATACGGTAGCTTATAGTTATAAAGCACTCAGGAGCTGGCAAATTTGCTCATGTGCAATTTTGAATAAAAGAAAAATTATATTTAAAAAAAAGCTTTTCAATAGCGTGTTCAACTTTGCTGTTCTGGATAAGAGACTTCAGGTTGTCTTAAATATAGCAAATGGTAAAAATAAAAATAAAATGAAGGAAAGGAAGTCATTTTTGTTCATTCAGAGGGAGATCCCTGTTCTATGCCAATGTCACGTGGCAACGGCCGGAGTCAGCTGGATCGGTTGGCCAAGAATTTCTTTCTTTCTCTTAAAAATTAAGTGTTAAATTAAATTTTAATTTAATTTAACAAATAAAGAAAAAATAATAAATTTTATTATATTTTAACTTTCAATTTTGACATTTAATGCCTATTTAGATATGTACATAATTATTCTGTTATATATTTCACAGCTGGTTCTACAACGCGCAGAACGGCAATTGCCAGCCGTTCACGTACTCGGGCCTTCGTGGAAATGCGAACAACTTCCTGACAAGAGAAGTCAGCTTCAGCCTAACTATCATTTATTTGTACCGCGGCTCATAGTTACTGCATAATCTTGATTGAGTTTATCGTGATTAATAACTCTAATCTTTCAGATATTCATTTTAGCTAAACAATAAAAAAAAACTTCATTTTTCTAATTAAATTAATTAATAAGTAATTTTTACAACTCTAATGAAAGCTAACTTAATGACCTTCCAAGGCACCGCGGCTCATAGTTACTGCATAATCTTGATTGAGTTTATCGTGATTAATAACTCTAATCTTTCAGATATTCATTTTAGCTAAACAATAAAAAAAAACTTCATTTTTCTAATTAAATTAATTAATAAGTAATTTTTACAACTCTAATGAAAGCTAACTTAATGACCTTCCAAGGCATGCGAGGAGCGTTGCGGGCCGAATCCGTGCTTCGAAGGCCGGCCGTTTGCCGGCACGGACGGCCGCATTCAGACGTGCTCAGCGTCGGCCAACATCAATACGTGCCCTGCCACGTACTGGTGCCACATCGGAGCAGACCTCCCCACCACTGTCTGCTGCCCTGGAGGTAAGAGGAAAGAGAGAGAGAGAGAGTGAGTGAGAGAGAGCGAAAGGGAAGAGAGAGAGGCAGAGAGAGAGAGAGGGGGTAGAGTGAAAGAGAATAATAAAGAGATGGAGAGAAATTAAAAAGGGAACGAGTGGATAAACAAAGATAGAGTAAGCAAAAAAAGAAAGCGAATAAACAATGATTAAACCATTTCCATTCAGCTGCGACGGGCATTTGCAACCTGCCCATGTCGACGGGTGAAGGCGGCGCTAATCTGGAGAGGTTCTACTTTGATCAGGTAGAAGAGTAACGAGGGAGAGAGAGAGAGAGGGAATTAAGAGAGAGACAGAGAGATAGAGAGAGACAGGGGAAAACAGGAGAGAGAAAGTGACGATGAGAGAGAGATAGAGAGAGAGACAGAGAGATCGCTTGCAGGCAACACGCACCTGCCGCCCGTTCATCTACAACGGCCTCAAAGGAAATCAGAACAACTTTGTTTCCTTGGTAGGTCCTTCAATTTCATTCCAGTAAGTAAGTTGATTATTTTGACGGAGTTTGAGCAGCCATTTAAATGTGAATTGATTTGACTCCGTGCATAACGCCCTCTCTCCTTATCTCTCTCTCGCTCTCTCTCTCTCTCTCTCTCTCTCTCTCTCTCTCTATTGCTCTCTCTCTCCCTGTCTGTCTCTCTCTTCCTGTCTCCTTCTCTCCCTATCAAAATCTGTCTCCCTCTGCAGCGAGCCTGTCAACTGGCGTGCCAGCCCTTCGACAACCCCTGCATCGGCCAGCCCGCAACCACGGCTGCAGGCCAAGTGCTCTTCTGCTCCGCGACTAATAAGGTTGATAAATAGCTGAGCGAGGAAAGAAGACAAAATAATAGTGAATCGAAAGTGAAGAGGAAGGGAACGAGCAATGGAGAGATGTGTGCAGTATGGTGTGACGTTCTAATCTTTCTCCTCCTCCTCCAACTCACAGGACTCGTGTCCCGTCAACTTCTGGTGCCACATTGGCGCTTCGCCCGAGACGACGGTCTGTTGCCCGGGCGCCACGAACGCCTGCTCCGTGCCGCTCGCGCCCGGCACCGGTATTTCGGGACTCAACAGGTGGCATATTCATACATATGTATGTACATACATACATAGATGCCATCGTTATTCATGAAACATCATTTTTTTCCACACTAAAAAATAATAGGCATATCTATGATTAGCAATCCAGTATTATCAATTGTGCAAGGTGAAATATTGAAATGGATTAGATTTACAGCTGATATGTTATACCTAAACTCACGGCTTGGCGGAGGTCGATTATTTGGCTCGTAATTTTTGGCGCGCATTCCTTTGCTGACGGTCATGCTAGACGCCGTTGCTTTCAATAATAGAGAAAAAGACAGAGGTCAATCAATAGTAAATCCATCCTTGTTATTTGCCACACGCCCAGATGGTACTACAATCCGGACGATCGAGAGTGTGTGCCTTTCACTTACAACGGAAGACGAGGCAATCAGAACAACTTTGAGTCTCAAGCGGAATGCATGAGGACGTGTCCAGGTGAGGCTTAGGCTTAGATGTGTCGTTTTATTGTTACTTCTAAATTCTAATTGTAAGGAATGGAATGTACCCCACTATTTTTCTCCATTTCTTAAGTATTTTGAAAAGTCGCCTACTTTCTTTACAGAAATGCTTTGCTTGCTCTCGATTGACCGCGGAGCGTGCGGCGGGCGCCAGACTCGCTACGCGTTCAATAGGCAAACGGTAAATTTTCCTTGCTCTCTCTTATTCTCTCACTCTCTTCCTCTCCCACCCTATCTCCCGATCTCTCTCTCGCTCTCTCTCTCTCTCTCTCTCTCTCTCTCGCTTTCTATCTACATACCAATCTCTTCTGAACAATCACGTCGCAAGAGAATAAGCTGACAATGAGCGAGAAATAGATTTATGCATATTTTTTTTATTTAATTGTATGAAGAATTTTTTGAATGATATAATATTTTGTTCCTTCCTCCAAAAACTCCTTTTGCTCTCCAGAACACATGCATCCCGTTCGAGTACACGGGCTGCGGTGGCAACCTCAACAACTTCGTGACGATGGCCGACTGCATGGCCACTTGTGGCAACATTGGATTCTAAAAGCCTGGGCCGTAATTTAGACATATTAAGAATGGGCCGTAATTTAGAAATAATGAAACAAAATCCATTTTTCCCCTAAAATAACTTGTACTCACTCACGCTTATTAGAGTGAAACTCTTGTAATTGCACGCAAAATAAAATGACAAAATTGAAAGATTGTGTCATTTCTCCGGTTCCTTCTTCCTCTCGAGTGGTCGCCACATCTTTGCCATTTTCCATGTTTTTTTCTCTGTCCTTCTCCGTGCTCTCTCTCTCTCTCTCTTCAACGCAGTCTTTCTCGATATGCCTGAATCATCCCACCTTTTCCCCTACGTCGTCCATGCAGAAACGGGTAAAAGTGCTGCTGCCCCTCTTTTCGTCGCTTCTCTTTTTCTAATTTTCTCTCTCTCTCTCTCTCTCTCTCTATTGTTTACATAGATGTTGCCCATGAAATGGCGAAGGGTAGTACTAACATTTTGGCCTGTGAATCTTTTTTTATGTGCAACATTATAGTTTTAGTTTTTTTTTTTCAAATTGTCATGTCCCCATCACGCAATGTGTGAGAATTGCATCTGTATAAAAGGGCTGGAGAAAACGAAGAATATTCATTTCTTCTTTTAGATCTCCTCGCTCACGTCTTTTTCATGATTGTCTTTCATTTATTCTTCATTAGTAAACATTAATAGATTTCATTCAAAAATATTTCTTGCTAGTACTAATAATTTTATGATGCCCTTCATTTTATCGATCATCGATTTCGCTGACTTGGCAACTGTCTTTCGATGTAATCAAATTTCGCTTTATATTTTTTTTTGTATTTTTGGCTTCTTGATTGTCTTTCTCTAACAGTGATGATGTTTCTAATATCAATAGTAATATTCTCTGCTCTAAAATGTCTGTATAAACTTGAAGAGTGGAATGTTTGGTTGATGGTCGCAGTATGTAACGTTCATATTGTTAAGAGAGGATGTCAATAAGACTCGAGCAGGGCCCTATTATGACCTGCCCTAGGAATTTTTTTTTCGAATTTCTTAACCAAAACTGAGTATAATATACAACTCGACGTGGTGAACACAATAGGCTGTATTTCAAAGGTGAAAAAAATTTACCGAGACCCAGTACCGTAATCTTATAAATTCGATTGGTCATAAGTCGCTTCAAACTTATTATTAGACAACCATCGAGCTATCATTGGATAGCTCATTGAACGGGCTTTAATTTTGATGTGGGACGATATTTTCTAAAAATTTGAATTTAGCCCTAAAACACGGCCCTAAACATTTTCGAAGGAGGTTTTTGGCCAAAATATGCATTTTCTGTTCATTTCCACAAGTCCGCTCCAGCATATTCTTAAAGTGCTTGAAATTTGCTACAACATATGTCTTTTTCAAGAAAATTGAAGGTCCCACACTTAGGTTCCTAAGCGCTTGAACATGATCCTGTGTAAACTGTAACACCGTGCAAGCGCATTCATCGATCCATAACTGCGCTCAATGTCAATATTACAAAATCGTAAGTATACCATCTTAGAGCTCTCACGGAGATCTTCAAATGTTACATACATACTTTTATTGAAAAGTTTCAATTTATATAAGAAATTTCGATATGTACGGTTTAAAAAACTACTTTAAAAACATTATCGCCTGTCGAAACATACATCATAAGAAAGAGGATGCAATTTGCTACAAGATGAACCCCTTTCAATGGAATTCCATGCAAACGATCTTTTGTTATCAATCATAAAAGTAGTGCCAATAGCGTCGCTGTCATTTCGCCCAAGATTTCACCTTTTAGGTTATTCCAATTGGAATATTCCAATCCTTTTTTTTAAACACTTTTTCCATAAGGCCTTGTTAAACTACTATTATGGCTAATAAAAAAAGATCGTATGCATGGAATTCCATTGAAAGGGGTTCATCTTGTAGCAAATTTCATCCTCTTTCTTATGAGGTATGTTTTGACAGGCGAAAATGTTTTTAAAGTTGTTTTTTAAACCTTCTAATTGTACATAACGAAATTTCCCATATAAATTGAAACTTTTCAATAAAATAATGTATGTAACATTTGAAGATCTCCGTGAGATCCCCGGCCACGAAATATCAATATACGTAAATATGTACATATGTATGTACATATATATACATACATACATACATACGTATGTTGGTATGACTTGATCGAGAGAGAATGTCTTTCATCTCATGTTTTATCATTCTTGTTCAGCATTATAATGACCCATCATTTGCTCGGCATGACCAACGCACATAAAAGAAAATGGCATGACACATTTCAATGTTCTTGCATGCATTTAGCTTTTAGAGACGATTAGAAACGAGAAATGCTAGGGAATTATAGACTGCCTCATCTATACAATATTCTTCATGAAATTAACTGCGTTATCTACAATTGAATTTCATCTCTACTTCTTCCCCAACTTTCATAAACAGTTCACTTTCAATTCAAAACATAAAAGATCTGTTTTGCTATAATGCTGTACAACTTCACCATACAACAATGATAAGAAATAGTTTATTTTGGTTGTTTACAATGCGTAGGGAAAGAGAGAGAGAGAGAGAGAGAGAGAGAGAGAGTCGGGGCGGAGCATAGCATGCATGATTGGTTATTGCTGATGGATAATGATATTGACTGTTTACAATCCGGAATACAAGAGACAAACTGCATGGAAATACCGGGAGATATTTCAAGCAGAGTTGTAAAACAAATGAAGTAGAATAAGAAAGGCTGCTTCAGCTATGATTCACAAAAAAGGGGAATATAAAATATATATGAATACAATAGTGCATTTTACTCTATAAAATACGTACATAACTCGCGAAAAAGTCTTATATGTTATACATTTAAGAATTCAAAACAGCGGAGAAATACCAGCGAGTTGGCAATTATGAGAGACTCGGATGTGTAATTCGGCGATTATTAGCGTATTTCTTGCATGGAGTAATCAGCTGAAAATGAGAGCGAGCGAGAGAGAGAGAGAGGGAGAGAGAGAGGAGAGAAGAGGGAGACAGTGAGAGAAGAGAGAATGAGAAGAGCGACAGAGAGAGAGGGTCCAGGATAAAGCGAATTTTAAATACAAATATAAATTTGGTGCTAATCATCAAAGAGAAATACGAATGAAAGCTGCTCATAAAATCACATGGAGAGCTGTGGAAATATGTATGATTAATTGGATGATACAATCACAAAAAGAATAATAATAATAATGTTTTCTGTATTTCTTTTGGCCATGAGCACCTCCTCTTATTAATACGAAGTTTTATGGAAGAAAAGAAAGGATAAAAAGTATCGCAAAAGGGCTGAATAATGCCTCGTATACCAACAGAGTTCGAGGAAAACACACGCACACACACATATTCTTAAGTATAAGGCATACTAAGTAGTAAGGTAACACAAGAGACGCTTTCCAAGGGCACGGAATAAGGCAAAGAATTCGTTGGCATATAATATGTATGTATTTGTAATTGTAAAATCAGGCAGCCCGACATGGATGCGGTGGTTTTTGAGGCAGAAATCGCGCGAGTTTTCGCTGTTCTCTATCACTTACAAGCTAGCTTGAGCCTTAGGCGAATTAAAGGCACACCTTGCAATTGAGAATTTTGGAGAGCCAACAAAATGCAACATAATACTTTCAGCTACAAGCTAGAATAAAACAGGTGGTGGATGAGAAATGGGTTATCAGCTGCTTAGAATTGAAATAGTATTACGAACAATAGCAAAACAAGAAATGGTTATCGAATCGGGCGGGCTAGGGCATATCCTTCGACGATACCGTAATTCTCAGCGACCGAATACCGTAATCCTCAGCAACCGAATACCGTAATCCTTAGACCTCAGCTTCTTCCTCTTCGTCTTCTTCATCAACTTCCTCCTCTTGCAGCCCGTCATCCTCCTCTTCGTCCAACTCTCCCGAGGATGCTGTACTCTCCTCCTTCTTCACTGCTCTCACAATCAGTGCCGGCTGCTCGTCTCCCTCTTCGTCTTCCTCTTTTGGCGAGATGGGAAGGATCTTCTGGAATTCAGTAAGATCTTTTCTTTTCTATTTTGGTACATGTCAAATTATGTAAAGAAAAAGTTTTTTTTTTAAATTTATATTTAAAAAAAAACCGGCCCTAAACTTTAACATAATTAGAACAAATAGAAAGATGAAATGAAAAAGAAGATACCTCTTCATCCACATCTTCCTCATCCTCTTTGGTATCGCACTGAGCGACGATCCGTTCGAATTCCTCTGCGCCTATGTGTGCCTTCCTGAAATGAATATACGTTTATTTAATCTCAACATAAGAATGGAAATGGCCTTTCTCTCACTCCCTCGCTCTTTCTTTCTCTCTCTCTCTCTCCCTCTTTCTTTCTCTCTCTCTCTCGCTCTTTCTTTTTCTCTCTCTCTCTCTCGCCCAATCTCTCCGTTTCTCTTTCGCTCACTACCGCTCTCCCTCTCTCGCTCTCTCTGTCCATCATCTTTCTCGATAGAAAGCAATGAACAATTCAAGCAAAATAGAAACACTTTTAAAAATTCAAGTTAACTGACAGCTTCTCAATGTCTGCAACGGTGGGCAGTGGAGAGTCTATGAAGTAGGCCGGGTAGCATTCTCGCACCTGGTAAAATTATAAATTAATGTTATTCTTTTTAGATACATAGTTTCGTCTACAAATTGCTTTTAAGATGACAACTTTGTAGTAAAAAATTATAAACTAAATAAATAAAAAAAACAATCGCCGATTTTAATGAGATTAAAAAAATATTTAGTCAGTCTAAAAAGATATTGTAGTGTGCCTACCATATCCTTAATCTCCTGTGCATACTGTAGCCGCTTGTCCACCGGCACATCGTTCGTTCGATGCATGTCGCGAATGTGGCGGACGACAATTTCGCGTGAGTAGTGACCCTGAATTTTATACCTTTATAAATTTTTTTATTATTGAATACGACAGGTATAATTATTTTCTTTAAAAAGGCATCTTAAAAATACAGTCGGTCTCTATATCTCTGCCCAATCTCAACGATCGGGCCAGGGGTATCTTCCCGAAGCCAGAGGAGTCCTTGTGTTAGAGTCCACAAATACATTCTTTCCACCCAAGATATTTCCTCAAAATTGGGTCCTCGTTGACCCCTTTTCTCCCTAATTCCACCCCTTTGGGTCTTGGTAGACCCCTTTTTCAGACTGACCAGTTCACACTTGGGACAGCAGAAGAGATGCGCGTTGATGTGCTTGTAGACGTGGTCGGACATGCGACTGGTGGTGAGCATTCCGCACTTCTCGCAGTGCGCAGCGTCGTTCAGGCGCTTCTTGAAGTATTGCGCACCGCCAATCAGCAGGCTCACCTGGATTACGGAATAATATTTAATTATTTATTTAAATGAATTATTTATTTTGGTAAATATAAAATATATATATATATATATATAATTTTATTAAAATTAAAAGAATTCTTAGAAGGAAAAAAAACTTTGATTTTCTTCAGTTGTTACCCATTTGAAACACATAACAATGCAGATATAGATGTATGGGATAATTACTTGTGCATTTACACATTTTTTTAAATCTAAAAGTAAATTGTGTGGCATTTTATCTTTTAAATGAGTAACTTAAATAATAAATCAATTCGCAGACCTCTCTTAGCTTCGCCATCTCCACGCGCTTCTCTTTCGTCGGCGCTTTCCTCGCGCCAAAACGACGAATCTTCAGCTTTCGCGATGAGCGGCTCTGAAGAGGTTGTTATCATTATTCTTTATTTGTAATTTAATAAACTGATTTTTTTATTAGAGTCGTTCAATAATTATAGTATTAACAAGTTTACTATTATTTTGGCCTCAACATCTAAACTTCTCAACCACGGAAGATCCACTCTCCCACATTTTTGCCCTCTCTATCTCTTTTTGACTTCTCGCTCTCTCTCTCTTTCTCTCACTCTCTTTCTCTCTCTTTCGCTCTCTCTCTCTCTCTAACCTCCTCGTTCTCATCCTCATCTTCTCCCTCTGGCACGCTCTCGTTCTCGTCATTCTCCGCAGCGTCCTCCTCGTTGTCGCCGTTCTCCACAGGCTTGTCAAGTTTCTGAGAAAAAGTATGGAAAATTATTTCTTAAAATAAAATCTATTTCATTACTACTGCTGCAAAGGGAACAAAAGATATAAACCTATTTTCTTTTCTCGAACATCACGCCTTCAGAAGACAACTATACTTTTATTATTACAGGTAGTTCACTTTAAACGAAATGCAAAATTCCGTGGTTTTCACTTGCAGCGCTTCAATGATTAGAAAAAGGCCACCCCGTTACCCCGACAGATTGATTGTTGAAAGCCAGAGAGCTCACCATCTTAGAAAGATTATTTTTAAATAAGATTAGTGATAAGATTATCGATCGATTATATTGAATAAAATGGGGATGCCTACCGGAGCGAGCGGAATCTTGCTTCTTCTGCGGCTGTCCTGCGAGAAAAGAGCTTGGAAGCCAAAGCAGGCCTCGGACATCTGCTTCACTTCCTCCGCAAACTCCTGCAGACAAATCAATCCTTAATCTCTCTCTCTCACTCTTTTTTTCTGTGTTTTCTCTCAATTTCTTTCTCGCTCTCGCTCTCCGTTTCTCTCTCTCTCTCTCCCTTTCTCTCTTCTCTCTCTCTCCCTTTCTCTCTCTCTCACTTTCTCTCTTCCCTCTCTCTCTCCCTTTCTCTCTTCTCTCTCTCCCTTTCTCTCTCTCTCTTCTCACTCTCTTCCCTCTCCCTTTCTCTCTTCATTCTCTCTCTCCTCTCTCTCTCTCCTCCTCCTCCTCTCTCTCTCTCTCTCTTCCCCTCCCTCCCCTTCTCTCTCTCTCCCTCACTTTCCATTTCTCTATCTCTTTTTCTCCCCCCCCCCTCTCTCTACCCTCTTTCTCTCTCTCCTCCTCCTCTCTCTTCCCCCTCCCTCTCGCTCTTCCCTCTCCATCTCTCTCTCTCTCTCTATCTTTCTCTTCTCTCTCTATCTTTTCTCTCTCTCTTTCCCACTGACATCAATCCTATCCTCGACGACATCCTCTCTGCCGTGCTCTCTCTTCCCGTGAGTCTGCACCGACTGCGACCGGTCGTGGCCAAAGTCGCAGAGCTGGCACGTGTAGCGATTGATGCCCAGGTCCTTGGCCATGTGCCAGAGGATGTGGAAGCCGCGGATCTGAACAAGCAATGTATCATCAATAAGTCTTATTGCATCTTTCCTCCACTCTCTCTTTCTCATCTCTTCTCTCTCTCTCCTCTCTCTCTCTTTCTCATCTCTTCTCTCTCTCACTCTCTCTCTCTCTCTCTCTCTCTCTTTCTCACCTCTTCTCTCTCTCCTCTCTATCTCTCTCTCTTTCTCACCTCTTCTCTTTCTCCTCTCTCTCTCACTCTCTCTCTCTTTCCAACTCACCCTGTTCTGCATCGTCTTATGGCAGAGCCTGCACTCGAGCGGATGGTCCTCATCACGAATTCCATTCGGAGTGCCGTCATCCTTAAAATTTTTGCTTTTCAAAACGTTTTTTCTTTCTTTTTTTTTCCCCCAGCTTTTTCTTCTTCAACTTTTCCCCGCAGTTTTCACGATGATCGCTCTGCTCATTGACCTTTGTGAAACTTCGCCTCTTCAGTATTCTCTCCACCTTCGCTCTGCTAGATAGCGATTGAGATAGTCGACAAAACTGTCCTTATTATACCAGCTACAAAGTGACTAAAGCACCCACTCATTGTATTGTGTATACCCATAATTCAGTAACGTCTGGCAATGAGCCGCTCAGTAAAGGCTGCAAAATTATCTAGTTTTTAATTTTTATTTTTAATCCTATTTTAGCTTCAGCTTTTATTTAGAAGATGGAAAAGACCCTTCGACTCTGCTTACCTCGAGATCTTCATTAACTATTCCCGAACAGATCCGCACCCCAAAGAAAAGCACTAGTCTAATCAATATCGTACACCGTTTGCAGTTCTTCTCCACACATCCTCATGCTTCTTCTTAGCTTTCCATGCATACAAACTACATACATTCATATACACATCATGCCACAAGTATTTATTTTTATTTTTATATTCTTTTTGCATTATATTCCTTGTACTGCCAGACTGAGAATGGGACACGCTTGGGAATACAACACTTTATCACACTCTATGGATATGATAGGCTATCAGTCAGAGAGAGAAGGGAGAAAAAGCAGAGAAAGAGTACAATAACAAGCAGGAGAAGCGGAAAGGGGGAGAAAGGGGAATAAAGGGGAATCACACAATACGAAACATGCGGTGAGAAATTGAGAGGAAAAGAGAGAAATAAAGAGAAAAAAGAACAACCATCTCACAGATATACGAACCGGGGTCTGCGCTCTCACCAATGTGAGTAGCTTGAGAGGACAAGAAGGAAATTCAGCCAATCCATTGAAACGAATTCCTAAGGGAGAGTGAGAGAGAGAGTATTATTTAAGTGTGCTGCGTGGTGTTAGCTGGTGCGGCGGGTGCTCACAACATTAACAGACACAAAGGACGAGATGAAGTTTTAAATTTTGGCGCCAATTACGCTTCAAAATAGAATCGTCGAATTATACCGTTTTTGACTATTTTAGACGCTAATAAAACTGCCGCTAGGCCAATAGAGAGCCTGCGAGAAACTATTCATCACAGTTGGGTGAGAGAAATTCCTTATTTTTAAAAGGGAAGCTGTGCTATTAAAGGAAGAGGGGGAGGATACTGTCTTATGACGTGAATAGTGGATATTGCAATTGAGCGTAACTTAGTGAGGCTATAAATATAGGCAAGACAAAATAAGGAATGTGGATTGATATGGTCATCGGGAAAGATTCAATCTTGGAATGTTATCTGAGGAACTAACTTAAATAATAATAATAAAAAACTAGGAAGAGTACCATGTTTTTGACAGCTATAGGCAAGTTGTGATTCTGGGAATACCACAGGTTGATATGGAGCTATCGTTATCGGAAAGAGAGAGAGAGAGGTATGTTAGGTACTCAGCTGAACGCCCGGATATGTGGAAGTAGTGGGAGCAATCTTGGCAAGAATCAACAACACGGGTGGAGGCGGAGGCAGAGATAGAGGGATAAGGCAAGAGAGAGAGAGAGGGAGAGAGATGGAGAGAGAAGGAAAGTGAGAGAGACAGGGGGAAGCAAGTGCAGCAGAACGTATTCAGCTAGAGAGAGACTCACACACAACAGCAGGGTACATGCAGAGAAGGATATCGGTGGGGCTATCGACAGGTATCAAATTCAGTCTGGCAGTAATCGAATATAATTCTCACTTCCAAAATATATGTATATTATTCAAAATAACTCTCTAAGCATGTATGTGTAGTATGTATGTAGTATGTATTATTTCTCATTTAGTAACCGGAGTAGTTTCTCACATATGGGAAGCGCTGCTCAAAGGGAAGCGCAGGGGCTATAAAATGGGCTCTAAATGAAAGAGATGACAAAATCTCTTGTTTTTCCTTATGGTTAGAGACGTGGACAAACCTGAGGATAAATGCGTCACTTTGTAGAGCAGACAAAAAACGCGCACTGAACTCAATATTCGAAATTGCAAGGCAAGTGGGGGGCGAGAATCTGGCTGAAGACTTTCATGAAAGAGGCTGGTACCAACAAGGCTAGGGATACTGTAGCACCAAAATGGCAAGCAAAAAAAAACAATCAAGAATAGCTCTAAGAATCTGCACCTAGCGGCAACGGCTCTATTCTAGAAATAAATAGAATACTTTTGTATAATAATAATAATATATTAAAAAGCACCAAAATAATACAAAATTTTGTGTTAGAATTCTCACCTCGGCGTAATTTTAATTTCTTTTAATCCTTCGTCAGAAAAAAAGAACAAGCGCGCATTATCGTTATATGCAAACCATCAACTCCCGAATGAGAAAAAAGAAAGAGAGAGCGAGACAGGGCCACGTGAGTTAGTACTGAGAATACGCATAATGACATTGCAGGGCCTTCCGCTTGGGACCACCAACAAGCTAGGGAGCCATACGGTAGCCGCTCTTATTACTGTGCTGCCTGCATCTGGGAGTGGATGAGGCCCATGAGCTCATCGCTTATCGAGCTGACCGTCTTTTTGGGTCGGCTGGAGGTCCCGCCACGATTGGCGCCGGATACGGTACTTGACGAGGACGCCAGGCCACCGTTTTTGGACGCCGCGGCCGCGGCGGCCTGCTGCGCGTTGTATGCGACAAGGGCGCGCGCTGCCGTCGGTCCGGGTGTCGATCCGTTCGTGCCCAGCAGCTCCATCGAGAGCTCCTATAACATACATTCTTTTTCTTTTTTTCAGTTGGATTTGAATACTACTTTCGTAATAATTACTTTGCCTCCTTTTTGCTTTTTTTTGCGACAACTGGCCTAAGAGAACAACGAGATCAAAACACCATCAATATTTGAAGCAACTGCCCACTTAAGTAAAGCCGATGCTTGGTAAAAGCACCGGGCGCATTCTGACATAGAGTCAGCAATGATTATTTTTGGCATTATTCGCACAAATTCGTTCTAATAATACAACTCATACAAATTCCACCTGGTCCCACCGCGAATGATACCGTATCCCTAGACAACTACCGTATGCTGGCTGACCTGGCACTTTTGGAAGAGCTCGAGAGAGCGATCCTCCATCATGTCCGGGTCGATTTTTCCATGCTGCTTGGAGTGGTGGTTCTCCATTTGGTCCTTACGGTAATGCTCCACAGCGCAGTCGGGGAACTTGCAGCGGAAGCGGTAGATCTGGAAAGAAATATCAACGATTACAAAAGTAAAACAATAAAAATTCAGCGGTCAAATAAATTACATTACAACTACAAGGATATTGTCAAACAGTACACAAAATTTCACGATTTCCCGAAATATTTCTTGATCCTCTTCTCTCTCCCTCTCTCTCCCGCTCTCTCACTCAATCCCTCTCTCTCTCTATCTCACTCTCTCTCTCTCTCCCTCTTTCTCTCTCACTCTCACCCCCACCAACATTGTGATCCTTGCCGAGATGGAAGAACATGTGCATCTGCCTAGCGCCCGCTGTCACTGGCTTCTGGCACTTGGAGCATTCGCCGAGTACGCGTTTCTTGCTGTCAAGTCTATACGTTCAGAATCACTCGCTCGCAACAGGCTTATTTATATAAATATATCTATTTTTAAAATCTATATATACATTTTTTTTAACATGTTAAATATACTTCTCCAAACGATTTATTTTCATTCTTCTTCTTATTTTCCCACTTTCATAGCACTATCAAAATATCCTCGTACAATTTGAATACAACGACTAAATTCTAATTTTAAAAAAATATGTACATATAGTATTTATATCCCTTTAAAACTTGATTATATAATACTAAATTTTTATTATACTACCATATATATGTATATATTATCTTCTACAATATTCTTAAAAATACTACTCACCTCGGTGTGTGATTTCTGTTGTTGTTCGGGTTGTTACTTGCTGCCGCGACGGCTGCGGCTGCCTTGGTGAGCGCGCCCTTCATGAGTGCCGGGTAGTTGATCTCCTCGCATCCGCCAGTCTCATCCACTCGACCGTCATTCGAGAAGAGAGCAGACACGTTCTCCAGCACGGAGGAGCCTACGGAAAGGACGGATAAGATGGAATGCATTTATTGATTGATTGATTTGGGAAGTAAATAAGATTTCACCCAGACTCTATACACTGAAAATGCATGAAATAGCACTTCCATTTTAATTCGCTAGTGAAAACCGTTGTCAGGCCGCAACAGAGCAATAAGGCATTTTCGTGAAGCGTATAATTAGTTCAAACATTGTTAACCTCTGTTATGATCAAAAGAATTACTTCACAGAATTTTCTGGAAATTTTCAAAATAGAAAAAAATAATAATATAACACTATACGATTTTTTTCAAATTAAGCAAAAATAATCGTTTAATATAACTTATAACTTACTCGGCACGTTAAGCCCGTCCAGGATATCCTCCTCGTCCACGTCGAACTCTGACTTGACTCTCTTGGAGAAGAAGGCATCTAGGACGCTGTCCATGTCTGGAATTACTTTTTCTTAATTTATTATTAGTATTTTTTTTTATTTAAACAATTAATCGATTAAAAA
>CALZFC010000097.1:415000-457500 GCA_945643635.1 Allodiplogaster sudhausi | reverse complement strand
GGGGGGTGTATCAGGAAGAGGAGGGGTGTCTGGAAGGACCTCCCCATCTCCTTCACTCTCCCGGAGATAGACGTCTTCAACATCAGAGCGGTAGAGGGGGGAGTCATGGATGGCACGAAGGGCCGCCGCTTCAGAATGACTGACGAGCCCCCTTCCCAAGAGATGGCATGAGAGAGATAAGGGTGATAGAAGCAGACAGAGAGAGAGAGAGAGAGAGAGAGAGAGAGAGAGAGAGAAGAGAGTGGACAGTGTGTAGGTATCACAGAATGAGAGAAAGAGAGAAAGAGAGAGAGAGAGAGAGAGAGAGAGAGAGAGTGAGAAGAGCGAAGACAATTGGTAGAGGGCGGCTAGATAGAAATACGGGATGGCATAAACAGAGAAGAGGCAGAATGAGGCTGCTCTTTGCAAAGTAAAGCGTCGTTGAGGAATCGCAAAGCAGAATGAGGAGTGAGCGCTTGGTGGGCGTGGAGAGAGAGAGAGAGAGACAGAGAGCGAGAGACAGAGAGAGAGAGACAGAGAGAGAGAAAGAGAGAGAGAAAGAGAGAGAGAGAGAAAGAGAGAGAGAAAGAGAGAGATAGAGAGAGAGAGAGAAAAAAGTTGGCTCAACTTCTTCTTCTCTTCTTCCGTCGTCCTTGGCCTCTTGGCTGCTTCTGATCGAAATAACTCGTCTCCATCTCCCCCTCTCCTCTCCTCCAGAGAGAGAAGGCAGCTGCTGCCGCTGCTTCTGATGTCTCCACGGACTTCTTCTCTCCTCATCGACTTCTCTGGCTCAGACTTCTCATGTCCTTGCATCTCCCTCTCTCTTTCTCTCTATCTCTCTCTCTCTTTCTCTCTCCCACACTCCCTTTCTCTCTCTCTCTCTCAGCTTCACTTCTACAAGAAAGTGGGTTCTTGCTTGCCAAGTTCGCCGTTGTCGTTGAGCAAAGAAAGTGTAAGATACGCAAACTGAATTCTTATAACAGACATGTTCCAACGACATCAAAACATGCAGGGAATTAGAGCTCAGGGGAGTGACAGTTGGAGAAAAGTTAGAAAGAGAGAGAAGCATACCAAGATAACCGACAGGCTTACAGAGAGACAGAGAGACAGAGAGAGAGAGAGAGAGAGAGAGAGAGAGAGAGAACGGAAAAGAAAAGAAGAAGGGGAGAAACACGGGTGGACAACAGAGAGCAGTACAAACTGCATGAGGCTAGCTTCAGGAGCTGAACACTGACGCTACAAATGGTACGAGTGGTAGGCTTGTCAGTGATAGGCTCATAGAGGGGGTGGAGGGTTATTAGTGGGATATGAGTGGGCCATGGGAGAAAGAGAAAGAGAGAGAGTGAGAGTGGGGGAGGGATAGAGAGAGAGAGAGAGAGACAGAGAGAGGGGGAGAGAGTAGTCTTCGTTGTGCCTGGCGCCTGGAGGGAAACCTCTGCTAGCCACACCCTTTCGCTTCCGTCTCATAAGAAAAGCGGCGTGTGCGTGTGTGTATACTCGCTTCTTCGCGACTTGTCTTCAGTCCCTTTCTCTTCCGCCAATTCGTTTCCCTCTTTTTCTCTCTCTTTCTCTTTCTCTCTCTCTCTCTCTTCCATCCCAAAACCCGGATGGACTAGCTCCTTTCCAAATTCCGATCCGCAAGGAGACGGACTCGGAAAGTCTTCTCTACCTCCTCTTCCTGTATTGCTGCTGCCTCTCCGAATACGGGAGCAATTTCAGGGAAGAGGAATGAGCGAGAGAGAGAGAGAGAGAGAGAGAGAGAGAGAGCTCATGATCTGTGACTAGCATAGCTGAGAGAACGCGCGATTTGAGAGAGACGGAGAGAAGCAGAGAGATAGACTCTGGAATTATGGCTGGCTGGCTAGGTGGCGGAGGGTTAGTTGGAGGGTTGGTGGGCGCAGTGGGAGCGCGCACGGCCACGTAAGACAGTGCGCGGATGAGAGTTGCTCTCTCTCTCTCTCTTTCTCTCTGTGTCTCTCTTTCTTTCTCTCCCTCTCTCTTATCTCTCTGTTCTCTCTCTCTCCATCCCTCCTTTCTCCCTACATGCGTGATCCGAAACTGGAATAATCGGGGCCGTCTTCTATCCAGCCATCCAGCCAAGCTGGGAGAGAGAGCTCCTTCACCCCCATCTTCCTACCGCGCACAGCACACTACAATCCCGGCTGTGGATGGGACGTCTCTTCACTTCTCTCACTCTCTCTCTCTCTCTGCTTCTTTAGCTCTCTCTCTCCCTCTCTCTCTCTGCTTCTTTAGTTCTCTCTCTCTCTCTCGTCTATTTTTATGCGCTCCAGCTGGCTTTTCGCCTTGAATGCCTCCGCGCAGTCGATCCAGCAAGTGGATCCTGAGATCTGGCGGTTCTCTCCCCCTCCTCCGTCATGCTTCCTCTTCTCTTCTAGCTCCTCTTCTTCATGGTTCTCTTGTCTTCTTCAGCCCCTAGCCTGTTCACCTCCTCATTCACCCCCTCTGATCTCTTGCTATCCTTTCACGCAGCGGATACAGCTCTTTCTCGGACAGGATAACACTGATGAGTGAAGGTGGGAAATGGGGAAAGAGGCAACCCGGAGAGAGAGAGTGAGAGAGAGATAGATAGAGTGAGAGAGGTGAAGTAGAGTCCGACAGAAATTAGATATGAATGAAATGGCGATCATGTGGGTGGGTATTGCTCACAATCAGAGATACGGAATGATTTTACGCCAATTGGCTGAGAGAAGCATCAAAGAGCTCGAACCTTATTTGAGACTATTTCGGAGACACTGTCAGACAAGAAGAGGGTGGAGTCATAGCACAGACACATTTCGCTCTTTCTCCCCTTCTCTACCTTTCTCTCTCTCTATTACCTTTTTCTTTCTCTCTCCCTCTACCTTTCCCTTTCTCTCTTTCTCTCTCTCTCTTTTACCTTTCTCTTTCTCCCCCATCTCTGCCTTTCTCTTTCTCTCTCTCGTCTCACGCAAACGGAAGCATGTGTGCGTGAATTGGCTGTGCCTGTGCACAGGTTCTTGCCGCGTACAACTACGCGGAACGGCACATAAAACGTCAACGACTGACTGAAAACTCTTGATCACTGTCATTACTGCCGGAGTGGTAGTAATAATTATATAATTATTAACTCTATTAAAATTAAAATATAATTATTAATTCTATTAAAACTAAAGCAGCTGATCACATTGGAAAAAAAATCAGCAATCAAGCATATTGAATTTTAATGATCAAATAAAAGAAGCCAGCGCGTAAATCCCACAACACTTTCGCGCAAAGAGGCAATAAACAAATAAGCAACAAAAAGTAGATGTGTCTGGCAGTAAGAATGCGCTTTCCATTCATAGTAATTGAGGTCACCGTGCACTGGCTGGCCTTAGATTTAGGCAGATAAGGAGAACGATGGAGAGGTGAGAGTTAGAGAGAAAGAGAGAGACAGAGAGAGAGAGAGAGAGAGAGAGAAATAAAGACAGAATCAGCGACATCACATAAATCAGCGTCGCGGGGAGCGCATGAATGTCTCGGGGGCCACAAAGTAGAAGGCGAGTGCGTAAGGGGAGAGGGCGACTTATCAAACTGCAACAGAAAGAGGGAGAGAGAGACATGAGAGAGAGAGAGAGAGAGGGTAGAGCGTCCGATCTAGGGCCGTGCTTTACGACGGCGACTGAAGGGTCTCGAGTGGGAGATACTAGAGAAAGATAGAGGCGGAGTTGGAGATTGAGAACGAAAGGGAAAGTGCACGGTAGAGCCAGTCAAGGACAGATGTGGACGGGGTGGCTCTGGCGTCAACGGTGAGTCGTGGTCGCTGTGACAAGAACCAAAGACGGGTCTCTCTCTCTTCCTCTCTCATTCTTTCTCTCGCTCTCTTTCTCTCGCTCGCTCTCTCTCTCTCACTCTTTCTCGTCCCACCCTTTCATCCTTCCTCTCTCCTCACACGTCGACTCGACTCCATTTCCCGTCCTCTGTTGCAAAGTGACGAGGGAGTTTCAGACAGTGGGTTTGAGAATGATACATAGAGAGAAATAGCAGAGAGAGAGATGGAGAGAGAGAGATGGAGAGAGATGCAGAGAAAGAAAGTCGCCAAGTGGCTGCTGGCCCGAGCTGTGCCGAAACTGATGGCCGAGGAGGCAGGAGGCAGAGGCCGACGTTGGCGGAAAAGAGTGGCGGGGCAGGGGAGACAGAGAGAAGTTTATCTTCTTCTTCTCAGCGAATCGCTCGGTGGAAGGGTCGAGTGAGAGAGAGACAGACAGAGAGAGAGAGAGAGAGAGAGAGAGCAGGGAGATAGGGCAGAGAAAGAGAGACGAGCCATTGCCATCAGTACGACGAGTGAGAGAGCCTGTGATCTGGAGAGAGCGGCGAAGAGACTGATAGAGAGAGAGAGAGAGAGAGAGAGAGAGAGAGAGAGAAGGGCGGAAGGTCTGCTAAACGGAGTGGAGCTGACGCTGTGACGAAGGTACAGCGGGGCAGCAGCCGCCTCGTTATACCTCTGCTCCTCTGATGATGTGGTGTGGTGTCAGGCAGAGAGAGAGAGAGAGAGAGAGAGAGAGAGAAAGAAAGAGATAGATAAGAGAAAGAGGCAGACAGTGAGAGAGAGAGAAAGGTGACTAGGTGTGCACCCTCGACGGAGCCTTGGCTTGCAGTGCCTTCAACATTCCAGTGTGCTCTTCTTCTCCATCTCCTTCGTGCCAAAGTCCTTCTCCACCCAAACCCGACCCCACTTCTTCTTCTTCTTCTCCCTATCGATTGATTAGAGGGCAGGCGGCGTAACCGGCCTACTTGGTCTGCCTGGCTGTGGCTGTGGCTACCAGTGTGCCTGCCTGCCAACTCTAACCTCCTCCTCCACTCCACTCCCCCCCATCCATCTGCCAAGGTTGTCCTTCTTCTCCTTCCACCCTCTTCCAATCTACTCTCTTACAATTAGTTTGCACTTCAGTTAGGCAGTGACATCCACGAAAGAGTATAGAGAGAGAGAAAGTAGACATCTTTATGGATGCACGGCGGATGTTGTTGACGATGTTGCCAGAGGACAATTGTGAAACCATGAAGCGTGCAGGAGTGAGCTCGCAGTTAGAGATGAGAGAGAGACAGAGAGAGACAGGGAGAGAGAACAAGAAAGAGATACACTCATCCTCGTGGTCCTTAGAATGACGAAACATGTGAGTAAGCATGCGTGTGAGTGTGACCCCGACGTGGCCTAGGCGAGGGGGCCAACGTCGATTGGAGAAGAGGAAGGATGCAGATACTGTCAAGGTTGACGGGGAGCAACGATGCGAGAAGAGATTGGAGGACAAGGAGAGAAAGTGAGAGAAAGAGGGAGAGTGGGAGAGTGAGAGAAAGAGAGAGTAAAAGAAATTGGCCAGTAAAGAAGCTGATGAGATTACGATACAGTGGAAGACTTCAGAAGGAAAAGGCAGACTCTCGAAAAGGTGAAATGAACACAGAAAAGAACACTAGATCAGCAGTGTGCAGCGGAAAGGGGTGATAGGAATGGAGATTGATATGGTTCTCCTGATCACAACACAACTTTGTTTCAGCTCCGCTTTCCTTCAACTTCTTTCTTTCTTTCGCCAGATTCGCTGGACATCTCACAACATGGAGATTTCTTTAGCGAAGAACACTTCGCTAAAGAAATCTCCATGTTGTGAGATGTCACATAAAAAAAGACTAAAGTCACGCTGCGCATCGAAATAGTCAGCATCCTACTCTCGACGAGTTGTTTAGCCGTACTATGCAATCTATCACAAAAGCTGCTTGCTATTCGGGAGACACAAAATTTTGCATTCACTACTTTCATGATATAATAATAAATAACTGCGTTGCGTATTAAAATACATAATAAATAGATTTATGTTTATTGGAAAAAGGAATTCTTGGAAGTTTGCCAAATTCTTTTTTGGCTGTTTGCCAAAAAAAGCCAAACCTGCGAGTGGAAGCCGTTGCTGCTGAAGAGTTGGTCGTTCGCTCTGACCAGTTGTGCTTGTCCGTTGCCGTTGCGCACGCTCACGAGTGCTGCCGCCATCGTGGCCGCCAGGTCACTCAGGCAAGGCTGTGGAAGAAAAAGGATAAGTTAATTAGTTATTAATAAAGTTTATTACTAATTAATTACATTTAGAACTTAAGCATAAAACAATTGACTATATAATAAATATTTAATTATAATAAACTAAAACATTAAAAAAACAATTGACTAAAAGAAATATATAGGATAAATTTAATAAATTAGCAAAAATTACACCATCAAAATCATAACTTTTTTAATGCAATCGTTACCATAATCGGAAAAAAGATAGTAAGCGTGAAGAATAATAACGCGAAACTACTTTTGCGAGTAAAAAAAATATCGTTAACTTGTGGCGAAACAGAAAAAGAATAGCTTTCCTTCTCTTTTTTTTGTCATGCGCTGTGATTCCCCATCACCGTCTAGGAGAATATCATGACGAAAGTGTAAGGATGCAGTGAACAACAGGGCGGGCAAGGTCAACGAAGGTTAGAGGCAGCACACCATTGCAAAGCGTCTAACGCGCAATTCTTACGACCAGAAATGTGACGAGTAAAGAAAGATTCCTATCAATGAGGAATGATTTCTTGATTAAAACGCTTGTTGACAATTCAATATATGAAAGAAAGAGGCACAATATTTAACGATTTTTTTTAGTTTAATAATAAAAAAAGAAAGCCAACCGTGTTGACGACTTCTTCAGAAGCCGTTGCTTCTCTTTCGGGTGTAAGTGTCGCTGGAGAAGTAAGGCGCATACGCGCCCTTCACAACACTCTCGTCGTCTTCTGTTGCCTCGTTCAAATTTGACAAAAAGGCGGGAAACGAAGAGAGTGTGTAAGGGTGGCAGAGAGGGGCGGAGAAGTAGAGAGTCTTGAAGAGAGTGAGAGAAAGAGAGACAGCTGACGGCTCTCACCTCAGTTTGTGTATGGAGTCTCTGCAAGTAGCACAGTGTCTATTTATGTCCTGTTTTCTTTGCACAAACATTGTCGTATGAACGGGACGCGCTGTACCTATTGGGTGAGAGAGAGAGAGAGAGAGAGAGAGAGAGAAATAGAGAAGAGAGAGAATGATAAAGAGAAAGATGGAGCAGAGCAGAAAAGGAAATAAGATAGAGAGAGATCGCAACACGGAAAAGGAAACAAAAGGGCAGGCGACATAAGGAACGCAACAATGCAACATAAAAACATACGTTCGTGATACGAATCAAAATATAGTAAGTCGTAAAGAGAGAGAAAAAAATAATTAAATAAGCAGGCGGCTCGGAAAGATAGCACGAGAGGAGAAGAGAAGAGTTGCGAAACTAGGAAAAGGAAGAGGAAGCGGAGAGAGAGAGAGAGAGAGAGAGAGAGAGAGAGAGAGAGATAAGGATCAGGATCTTCTGCAGCTAGGGTGGGCCGGGGGGATGCGATGGGAGAGGAAAGGAGGAAAGTGGGGGGGGGGGGCTAGGAGAGAGGCTGAACGAATGAATGAGTGGCTCTGCGCTGGTGCTAGAGCTCATCTAGGCGCGTCTCCACGACTCTATACGCGAGAGAGTGCGAGAGATAGAGATACAAGAGAGAGAGAGAGGGAGAGAGTCAGTGAGAGAGAGCAGAGTGACGCAGAGAAAGGAGTCAAGGAGGACCGGGCGAGGCCGGACCGTCGTTGGTGGAGAGGAGCATGTGATTGGTGGTGGGGGCAGAAGAAGGGAAGGAAAGGATCGGAGAGACTGGAAGGGGGTGGTACTCATCTCCGGCAGAGACTATATGCAAGTCCATCAATGGTCCAGAAGCTACGTGGGCTGAGAGAGAGTGCGCGAAGACAGTGAGGAGTGAGGAGTGAGAGAGAGAGAGGAGAGAGAGAGAGAGAGAGAGGGGAATCGCTTCACCATCACGCACATCGAGGAGGCGTGCACACATGGCGCATCGGATAGAATGGAGCGGTCAGCGTGATTAGGTGGAAGAGAGAAAGTTAGAGAAAGAGAGAAAGCGAGAGATAAAGAAAGCATGCAAAGAGAAGAGAGAGCAGACGGTGAGACAAAACAGCAAGCAGTAGCAGCAACATCGCATGGATACAGTGGCCAGTAGAAGGGCGAAGATGGGGAAGAAGAGGATGATGATGATGACTCTCTGCGCGACAGCAGGCAGTTGGGCGCGGCCTAGGAGTCAGGATGAATGAGAGAGAGAGGGGAAAGAGAAAGAGAGAGTGCGAGAGAGCGCGATAGACATACGGTAGAGATAGAGACGGTCAGAATCGAATGAATGACCGCGGTCCAGAAGTGGGAGACTTGAGGAGAAGAGCGGGCCTGGTGAGATCCGCTCTGGGATATGGGCTGCGAGAGGAGAAGAAGGTGGATCAGGAATTGGATGTTGGGAGGATAACCATTCACCCAATTCCAATTCCGATGCCGCCTCTGCTCTCTTCCACGATTGAAAAGGGGGTGGAGGAGGAGAAGGGGGGCCGTCTCAGCACCCCTCCATCACGTGTCCGTCCCACCCTTTCACCCCCGACCATTACGAAGTACCATTCGATCATCAACGAAGAGAAAGATTGAGAAAGGAGGAGGAGAACCGGCGGCTGTGGAATAAGAAGGACGCGGCGCTACAATTCTCTACTGAAGGACGGTGGGTGAGACAGGAATACTCTGAGAAGAGGGGAGGAGGAGAAGAAGAAGAAAGAGAAGAGAGAAGAGCCCTCTCTTCTCCACTCTCACGGACGCCTCACAGTGAAACTGCCTCGCGGAGCAGCCCGCCGTAACCGGACTGCTCGACTGCTGCTTGCTACTACAGAGAAGAGGAGGAGGCAGCACACGAGAAAGGAGATGGAAAACGGAGCGAAAGTGAAAGGAAGCCATGTAGACAAGAAAACATTAGGCCAAAGATGACTGTAAAGCTCGCTGAAGAAGTCAATTAACAAGCAAATCGACAAGAGAATAAAAAAAACAATGCAAGAAGACAACAAATAAAAGCGACGACGTGGAATGAACACGCAACAAAAAAACGAATGATTCCAGGAAATTTTGCAATTTCGAAAAACTGGGACCGTTAAATAGATCATTCAGAACATTAGACGACTAATGCAAGATTTCAGAAACTTGCTAAACGTTGTACATCGGCAATTCTACTGGTTAGTATTTTTTAAAGAGAGAATTTATGCTAATTACATTTTTAAATTAAGCTCATTATTGTTTGATATTTTAATGGCAAAATACTCAAAATTTTGAAAGTAAGGAAGTTTCAGAAAGGATGAAAGGTCTGGAATTCTCTCTAGAGCGTCATAATACATGTCGTGCATGTCGGCGAAGCAGACGCTCTTCTTGGGGAATGATGATTCAGAGCTTCCTTCTCCTTCTTCACTCGTAACAGCGACGTCTTCGTATCTCTCGTTCTCTCTGTCTCTCCTTCTCTCCCTCACTCTCTCCCTTCCCTCTTCCTCTCTCTCTCTCTCTCTCTCTCTCTCTCACTCCCATTTCTCCATCAATAGCTGCCCCTCAACGCCCAACGCCAAGCAACCACCACGGTGCCACCACGACGAGTCATCTTCATATCGCCCGTCTGGGAAGAGGCAGTTTGGATTGGTGGCTGCTGCTGCCACGGAAGTTACTTCTTTCTTTCTCACCCTCTCTCTCTCTCTTCTCTCTCTCACTCTCTCTCTCTCTCTCTGCCGTGCCACTCTGCCAGCATCTGTGTGCTGTTTTCCGGCACTGGCCAGAGGCCAGCAGGGACAGGGGGGCAGAGGAGACTGAAGCGGCCTTATCATTCAATAGACGTCGCCTTCGCTCACCAAAGATTTGGTCGTCAGATAAACACCGACAGAAGAGAAGATCGAGTGAGTGAGAGAGAGAGACAGAGAGACAGAGAGAGAGCGAGAGAGAGAGAGAGAAAGACAGCCTTCTGGGGGCTTAGAAGGTCGAGGCAGCACTGCTGAGAGGGTGCTTCTTCTACTACTTCTTCTTCAGCGAAAACAGAGGATTCACGGCGGGGCAAGACAAAGGGAGAGTTGAGGAGAGGGGAAGGGGGGGAGGAAGGACCTCGAGTGTCCTCCGCTTGGCTTGTGTGTATGCACGACGACGACCTCCTCTTCACAGCCAGAGCCGAGGCACTCGCGGTGTGGTTTCGTGTGGACGATGCGATGACGAGGAAGAAGAAGAAAAGAGGAGAGAGAAAGAGAGAGAGAGACAGTAAGGGAGAGAGACAGTGAGGGAGAGAGACAGTGAGGGAGAGGGACAGTGATAGAGGACCAGAGAGAGAGAGAGAGAGAGAGAGAGAGAGAGAGAGATAGAGATAGAGAGAGAGAAGCAAACAGATGCAGACCAGGAGAAGCTGAATCCCCCGCTTCCCTTCCACCTAGTCAGTCAGAGGAGGACGAAACGGAGGAGACTATCGTTGCGATGATGATGATGAGGATGATAGGAAAATAAAAGACGGATGCAGGACAGGCACTACCAAAACAATACGTAAGAGAGAGAGAGAGAGAGACAGACAGATGACTGAGAAAGAGACCGAGAGAGAGAGAGAGATAGAGAGAAGTTGAGAGCGAGAGAAAGGAATGCAGAAAAAGAGAAAGTCGTTCCTGAAGCAGCCAATCTCTTTCTCTCTCTCTCTCGTCGAGTCCTCCTCTTTCTTCTTTCTGAGACTTGTTCGTGCACTGGAGGCCGCCAGGGGGCGCCCTGAGCCTGGCTCTCTCTCTCTCTTTCTCTGCTTCTCTCTCCATTCCATTCTCTCTCGTGCATGCTCTGTCAGAGCTAAACGATGGATGGATCGGCTAAGGACGACCGGGCAAGAAGCAGGAACACGAGCTGGTGAATTGAAATGAAGAGAGAGAGAGGCAGAGAGAGAGAGAGAGAGAGAGAGAGAAGTGAGAGTGAGAAGCTCTGGAAGATGGAAGCGCAGCAGCGAATTGGGGCTGACAGTGCACAGAGAGATGCCGAATAACAACGAGCGATCGCGAACAAGTGCGCAGATCAAGGGAGAGCGAGAGAGAGAGAGAGAGAGAGAGAATGAGAGAGAGAGAAAGAAAGAGAGAGTGAGAAAAGAGAGACAAGATGGGAGGAGTACGCGTGACGAACTGCTACAGCTGCTCGGCAAAAGCATCGCTATCTCTATCTCTCTTCTCTCTCTCTCTCTCTCTCTCTCTCTCTCTCTCTCTATCTCTCTCTGTCTCTCTCTTCCCAGCAGCACGCAGTCAACTACCGTTGCTGTGCTGCTGAGAATGGTACTCGAAAGACCGGAATAGGAGCGGCCGTGGATGGGAGGCAGGACGCGCCGGAGGACGAAGCCGCCCGAGGCGCATTCGAGAGGGAAAGAGAGAGAAGGAGAGAGAGAGACAGAGAGAGAGAGAGAGAGAGAAAGAGACAAGGAAAGGACGAGAAAAGGAGCAAGTAAAGTGTGTTCGTCGTGCATGCACTACTTGTCTGTGCTTTCACGTGAAGAAAGGGAGTTGCCTAAGGACGAGCGCAAAGGTAAAAAAGGTAATGAACGAGGAATAGAAGAAGAGGTGGGGGGGGGGGGGGTGAGGGAAGGGGTATTGTATGGCCGTGAGCATGGGGGTTATCATATGGCCCCAGGTAATCTGGTGTTGTGTGCTACTTATATATTTAGTGTCATCTTTGTGTGATACCATAGAATACGGAATGTATCTATGTATACAGTGAATGAGTGCATGGTAAGGCTTATATACAGGAAGACTGTGGTTGGATGTTTAGTTGAGGGGAGGGAGGAGGAGGGAGGAAAGTTAGCGAATCGGGTGCATGGGAAGAGATTCCTAGTCTCTCTCGGTCGCGCGTAGTACTGTTTGGAAGAAGGCGGCACAGAGTCGTGTGGTGGAGGGAGAGGAAAGGAGAGGGCGGGGAGGCGATGATGATGCCCCTGTGCCACCGCGAGGGCAGAGTTCACGGCACTCTCTCTTTCTCTCTCTTTCTCTCTCTCTCTCTCTTTCTCTCTCTCTCTCTTTCTCTCTCTCTCTCTCTCTCTCTCTAACTCCTCGATCACCGCCACCGAGCCAAGCACCCTCCTTCTCTTCTGCGAAGGACACACGCCACATGAAACTAGCAGCTGCAGCACAGGGACGTCGTGCACTTAGGTGGAGAGAGAGAGAGAGACAGGTGGAGGGAGAAAGAGAGAGAAATACAGAGAGAGAAACACTGAGAGAGAGAGAGAGACACTGTCTGTGCCCTTCTGTATACGGTGCAGTCGCGCATACTTCTAAGTGGTGGAAGAAGAAGAAGAGAACTTGAAGGGAGAAGAAGGAAGCAGAATGGAGGGAAGGAGAAGGCCGCGAACATATGAGTGGAGATGAATTACGAAGAAGGATGGAAAGAAGGGGCAGAGCATAGAAAGGACACGATGGATAAGGTTTCTGTTTTTTTTGTTTTTAATATGTAAATAAATAAACAATTTAACAGTTCCGGATCAACAACACTCTCCATTTTTCATACCTGACATTCGCCTCACAATCAGGGGCGTGGCACTAATGTAAATGACGTGGGCGTGTCTCCACACAAAGTACATACAGATCAACAGATCATCCCATATGACACATTCTTGATTGACCAGCGGAGTAGGCTATTAGTTCGCACGTTTTCAATGCCTTTCTTTCTCTTCATCTATCTCTGATTCGTTCTCTCTCTCTCTCTCTCTCTCTCTCTCTCTCTATCTCTACCTCTCTTTTGATTCAAAACTCCGCCTTTGAAAACTATTCCAACCTCCTTCTGACAATATCTTAGTTAGTATTCATGCTTTTGCAAACTTTTAAATGTTTTTTTCTTCAAAGTTGTTTTTTATTCTACCTCTTTTTCCGCCATCTCTTTCTCTCTCTACTCTCTCTCTCTCTCCCTCTCTCTTTTTCTCTACTTCTCTCTCTCTCCCTCTCTCTTTCTCTCTACTTCTCTCTCTCTCTCCCTCTCTCTTTCTCTCTACTTCTCTCTCTCTCTCTTCCTCTCTCTCTCTCTCACTGACTGATCGATGAAGTCAGTCAGAGTCAGTGGGTGATGGTTGGTTCGACCAGAAAGTGCAACTCGTAGTCGATGTCTCTCTCATCATCTCTGTGCTCTCTCTCTCTCATTTTTCTCTCTCTCTTTCCACTCTCTTCCTATCCCACGCTCTCTCACCCTCTCCTCTTCGTCGAGTGGCGTCGGAAGCGAGACGTCGGTGCGATTGATCACTTGACTTGGCGTGCTTTCTCTCTTCCTTTTCAATGCTCTCTCTCTATCTCCCTCTCACTTCTCTTTTTTCTCTCTCGCTCTCTCTCTGTTCCACTTCCCTCTTTTTCTCTACTCTCTCTCTCTCTTTCTCCCTCTCATTCTCGTTCTCCTCACGTCAGCGTCTGCCGCTGCTGCTGCCAGATCTTGTTCTCGAAGTGAAAGGAGTCTGGGTGTGTAAGCGAAGTGAAGGAAGAAGAGACGCAAGCAGCAGCTTGTCTCTTCCTGGGTGGGGCTGAAGCTTTCACATCTTAATGGATGCTAATGAGAGGAATGCGGATCATTAATTACTGATTACTGATTACTGATAAAAGTTAATTGTAAGTTGCCTGATCAGGGGCGGGTGGGGGGGGGGGAGGAATTCAGATAAGCGCGCTCTCTTTTAATCTGTCCGGAATGAATGACTCTATCACCTACTAGATGTCCTTGATTAGTGTTGGGCAATAAATCCGCTGTAAAATCAGACTTCGTATGCCTTTGGCGTCTTTGAAAAGGCCCAGAAGATGTAAGCATTATCCAATTCTTCTTTTCCACCCACTAATTCGATCTCTGTGATGGCTGCGGTGAAGATGCATGCAGTTCCTGTACGGTACCTGACGAAAGAGAGAAGATGAAGAGGGGCGGCAGTCCAAAGAGGGAAGGAACGTGATGCAGACAGATCGAAAGACGACTAACAAGTCGAGGAGAACTCTCACTTTTTCTCCCTCCCTCTCATTCTCTCCCACTCTTTCTCTCTCTATAACTTTCTCTCTCTTTTTCACTCACTCTCTCTCTCTCTCTGTATGTCTTCCACTCTCCCCCCTCGCATTCCCACCCTAATCATCACCCTCTTCTGATCCAGTCCAGGCAACGCCGCGCACTGGTGTCCTCTGCTGGCTCGGCATCTACTGCCAATCGATGGGACAGAATCGGAGAAGACTGGGGTAGAGATAGAGAAAGCGAGAGAGAATAGAGAGAGCGAGGGAAGAGGAGAGAGTGAGAGAGGGGGAGAGAGAGAAGACGTGGTAGCTCGGGTCGTCGACCTTGGCCACTGACGGGTGTAGACGGATCGGAGAGAGCACTCTTTCTTTCTCTGCTTCTCTCTCTAACCCTTCTGCTTCTCTCTCTCGCTGTCTCTCTCTCTCTCCCTCTCTCTCTCTCTCTCTCTCTCTCTCTCTCTCTCTGGCACAGCCGGCCCCGGCACAATGATTGGGAATTATATGTTCATCCCTCCCATATAACCCCGATTACTGTCTCTCTACTGTCCCGTTCCATAGCCACACCAACGAGATAATAGTTTATCGAGTAGGGACACGACCGGGTCCGATAGAGTGCGGTGACATACAACAACAACAAAGCGACAAACAATACGAGCCATGTGCAACAGCAATGGGAAAAAACGAGAGAGAGAGAGAGAGAGAGAAACTGAGGGTTAAAGTGAGGGTACCACCCCTCCTTGAGTGGCTGGAGATGCTCTGACGTATGCTGCAAATCCCGTTGCTTCTCTTGGTCCGAGGAGACAACAACGCCAGGAGACGGTTTGGCATGCCAGAGCGTGCCGAGTGAGAAGAGAATAGAGGTAATGAAAGTGAGTTAAACATGTGAGAGATGATCTAGCGAAATGAGATGGAGAGAGATGGGCTTGTGGGTCGGAAGCCGAAGGGAATATGGGTGAGGAGGGCAAGGCCGCAGGTAGGCCATTAGCAACGAAAGCGAGAACAACCGGAATGCTTGAGAGGTCTACGTGAACAGTAGATCCTAGAGACAACTGATTCGTCTTAGAGCGACGGATAAATAGCAAGAAACGAAGATGGAGGGATAAGTCCTGACATTAAAGTGAATAACAACAGCAAAATGTGGGCGAGAGTCCGCCGTTACGACGGATGTGTCAACCACTACAAGAAATGAGAATCTGCGAGAGGAGGCGCGCCGAGAGGGGGAAGAGAAGACCGCTCTCGCCGAGGTCAGAAGCCGCTCTTACCAGCTGGTCCCAGTCTCCTCGAGCTTGACCTGCAGATGATAAACTCAGGGTGGGTGGGTGGGACTAAACACCCTACGAACGCTCGTCGTAGAATGCTCTCTTTTCCTCTTGTCCGCCCTTCGCTACCCTTACTGTACCCTAACTTGCACATCATTCCACATTTGAAAACCCCTCTATTTCAAGTACGAGAGACAAGTAATCAGCAAGTAGGAGGCAGCAGCACTACACCCCCGATCCGGCCTTCTCCTACTCTGCCGGCCCCCGTCTTCTTCGTCAGAGACGCGCACTACATGCAAGACTCTCTGCTTCTCTAGTCGGATGGATGGTTGACTGGCGGTGAAAGAGAAGAAGTGCCCGAGCAGAAGGGGGGCGATAGAGGAGAGGTCAAAGAGGGTGGAAGGGGGAAGGACTGAGGCAGATGAGGGAAGAGAAGCAAGTCGGGGTTGTTCAACCTGGAATGCTGTCTCGTTAGAGGACTGCGAAAACATGGCGAGGAAACAAGAGGAAGGCTTGCTTTACGGCATAAGTACTTTATGAAGTCGAGATCATGGAAGCCGGCAAAAAGAGAGAGAGAGAGAGAGTGTGGGAGAGAAATGGAGAGAGAAAGAGAGAGTGAGAGAAAGGGAGAGGGAGAAAAAGAAAGAAAGAAAGTGAATGGAGCTATATCCGTCGATGACGAATGGAGTGTGTAATCAGAAAGAAGACAGGGGAGGGAAGGGGCGCCGTCAAGGCCTTCTCTTCCCAATTGCTGCTGCTGCTCTCTGCTATCAATACAACGTCGTCAGGGCGCACTCCATCACTTTTCTTTTATCTGCATCTCTCTTTCTTTGCTTCTCTCTCTCTCTCTCTCTCTCTCTCGCTCTCTCTCAAGGTCCCTTTTTTCTCGCGCACTTACTCATCAACCCCCTTCTCTTTTGTTTCTCTGCTTTCTTCTCTCTCTCCTTCGCTTTTTCTCCGTCTCACCTCTCTCTCTTTCTTTCATTCTCTATCTCTCCCTCTCTTTCTCTCTCTCTCTCCTCCCTCCATCGTGTCCTGACAAACTGATAAGCATGACGGCACGACGTTGGCTCAACGTCGATCAGTTCCAATGTGATGAAGTATCGTGCAGTCGTCTTTCTTTCTTTCTCTGACCCTTAACAAACGCTGTTCCTCTTCCTTCTCTGACTCTCTCTCTCTCTAATTCTCTCTCTCTAACTCTTTCTCGCCTTCTCTCTCTCTCTTTCTTTCTCTCTCTCTCTGTATCGATCTTAAAATCGTCGTTGTTTATTAATTAATGGAAGAGTACTTTCTTCAATGTTGCTCGTACAAGCGACAACTCACTAGAATACTGAATGATTGACTAGAAGAGCTCGGGAAAGAGCGAGCCGCGAAATCGGGCGGTGGCCTCATTCTGGTGATTAGCTACCAGCCTTCTCTCTCTCTCTATCTCTCTCTCTCTCTGTTTCTCTCTCTCACTCTCTCTCTCTCGCTTTCTCTCTCTCTCACTCTCTCTCTCTTTCTCTCTCACTCACTTCTTCATTCTGATGAGTGAAATGGGAGTGATTCATATTCTAATCAAGAGAACAACTTTTACTTCTTCACTTCTAACGTCGTCTGTCTGTAGAGAGCAGTACAGCATAAAGCCATGTTCATTTCCAAAGACATGGGGCAGGATTACTGTGTTTTAATGAACGTTTTAGAGCTGATCTGCAGTAGCAGCGCCTCTTTCATGTCACGGGGGTTGCGCCCCGCAGGCAGGCATACAATCAACCGTCAAGCAAAGGGTGGAGATGGAACCGAATGGAAGAGAGAGAGAGAGAGAGTGAGAGAGATGGAGAGTAAGAGAAAGAGTGAAAATGAGCGAGTGAGTGAATGTGCTCAGAGAGTGCGATTGCGATTCTTGGCCACGCCGGGTGCTACGAAGGGAGCCGGTTTCTGTATCGACGGCTGCAGCCCCTCTTACTGCATCGCCGCATACAACAGAAACTGCTAAGGAGAAAGGGGGAGATGCAATGGAAGAGAGAGAGAGTAAGAGAGAGAAAGATATGGAGAGAGAGAGTGAGAGAGTAAGAGAGAGAACGGAGAGAGAGAGACAGCTAGAGACAGAGAGAATCGCGCAGCCTTCTAGTTGCCTTGTGCTCAGCCAACAGTAGTCATCTCTCACTTATACCTACCTTCATACTGGTGTCAGAGCAAGTATACAGAAAGTAGCAGGCAATGTTTGGGAAGGGAGAAAGTTTGAAAGTCGACCGACTTCAGTTGAGTGAAACTAGAATGTTTCATCGATAACTAGCAACTGTATTAAACGATGTTTCTAGGTTCTTACCTTTTGTCTGCAATCAGAATCTCATGGAAGAGAAATTGCTTTGCTCTTATTAGTTCTCGGTTGTTATCGATAGATGACTTTTTTAACCCGCTGGATCAAATAAAGCACAATCTTACGAATCCATTAGCGGAGGGACCAATGAACATCCAGATTAACTCGTGGAGATCGTTTGCTGAAGAGACAAGAAACCATTGAAGGAAGCGAAAGTCTTTAGGAAGAGAGCGAGAGAGAGAGAGAGAGAGCGAGAGAGATCGAAAGATAGAGCATGATCCTCGCATCACGAGCTTATGGTCATCAGTACCCATCCCTTGAAGCAAGCTGCAGGCTTAGAAACTGGCTCACTTTTCATTTCTCTCCCTCTCTCTCTCTCTCTCTCTCTCTCTCTCTTTCTCTCTCTCTTTCACGCTCTTACTCTCTGTTATCACCGGTAGCCTCGGGGCTATTTCCTATCACTAGGCAATAGCGGAGCGATCTAAGCTAATCAATCCCTCAGGGGTAGAGACATTCCAGGATGGTTCTAGCGGGAGTCCTTTTATAATGAAAAAGCATCGAGTACAATAAGATATCCTTATGCAAAAAAAGAAGCTCAAGGATTTTTTGGCGGTGGAAGAACTTTGTGAAGAAAAAGAGCGAAAAGTGTGTCTCTATTAGTTCAACATTATTGTTTCGTTGTCTCTTCATAATTCTTCAGTTTTATGCCTTCTGCCATCATGTGGCCTCTCTATCGATATGGAGAAGTATTAGTAAGACAAGAGAGAGAGAGAGAGAGAGAGAGAGAGAAAGAGACTGTGAGGGAGAGAGAGGGAACGAGAGAGAGAGAGAGATAGAAAGAGAGAAAGTTTACAGCAGCGTCATCGACGTGGCAATTCGCGCAGAAGAAGAAGAAGTGTTGGGCCGGGTTGAGAAGAGAGAAGAGAAGAGAGAACCCGTTTTCCTCCCTCGCCTTCTCCATCTCCATCTTCTCCTTCTCTTGGCTGCCTTCCCTTACATGCCCCGAAGGGCGAAGAGGAAGACGGCCACCATCAAACTCCTTCAGCCCTGCGGCGCCGCCAGCTACTCTTCCTTCCTCGTCAAGGTCAACCACGCTTCCGTCTCTGGGTTCTCTCTATGTCTTTCGCCCTCTCTCTCTACCTCTCTCTCTCACTTCTCTCTCTCTCTCTCTCTCCCTCCCTCCCTCTACCTCTCTCCCTCTTCCTCTCTCTCTCTCTCTCTCTCTCTCTCTCTCTCTCTGCCTCCTCCACAACTCCAAAAGCAGCACAACAGCAGCGCTCACACGCTCCGCTCGATGACTTGAAGGACGCACGCGAATTTGGAGGGGGCCCAAAGAAGGAAACAGCAGCAGTGTGTTGTAGAGCAAAAGGAGCGAGGTTCATCTGTACTCTCCACAGTGGCACTCCCTTCTTCTCTCTTTCTCTAACACTTCTTGTCTCTCCCTCTCTCTCTCTCCCTCTCTCCCTTCCTCTCTCTCTCTCCCTCTATCTCTCTCTCCGCATGTTCATCTCCTCCTGCGCTACATTCACATGCTTTCAGGAGTTTCGCCTGAAGTGGAGAGAGAGAAGTGCGCGCCTGGAAGCAGCAACTACGGAGATTCAACCACTCCCGTGAACGTGTTTTAAGATACAGAGGGAGAGAGAGAGAGGCAGAGAGGCAGAGAAGAGAGAGAGGGAAAGAGAGAGATAGATAGAGATTCAAAAATGAAAGGGGAAAAAAGAAAGTCGACGGTTCATTAGCGCCAAACTGGCAAACAACGTTTTAAGTTACGCATTTACATACACCGAGTACTCCCAAGAAAAGCGCCAGAGTTCTTAATGCAACTGGAAGTATATCGTAAGACATTATTGTTGAGGAAAATGAGAGAAGTGAGAGAGAGAGGTAGAGGAAAGAGAGAAAGAGAGGGGCAGATTTCATAGAGGGGGAGTTAAGAAAAATAAAAAAATAAAAATATATCGAGAAATGCCGATAAGAGATGAAGTAGAAATAAAAGAATGCTCCTGAAGCTTCGCGGCGTATCCTATTGGACTTCATGTCACGTCGGCAAGACGGCCATCGATAGACGTCCTATCATCTCAAAGATGAAAGGAAGAGAGAGAGAGAGAGAGAGAGAGAGAGAGAGAGCAGAGAAAGAGAGATAGAAAGAAAAGATATAGAGAGAGGGAAAAGAGAGAGAAAGAATAACTGAGAGGGAGATAAAGGAGAGAGAGAAGAGAGAAGCAAGAAAGATAGGAGAGAGGGAAAAGAGAGAGAGAGAGATAGTGAGAGAGATAGAGACTTACAGAATCAGAGAGAGTGAGAATAGAGACTTTCAGAATCAATGTTGTCAACGAGAAACAAGTGAAGCAGGGGATCATAATGTTCTTCTGGCATCCTTGCATAAATTAATAGGAGCATGAAGATCACAAATTACATTTGATTTTCGCAAGGTGTCTAAGTTATTATTATTCTCTCTCTGCATTCGGCCAGCCGGGAAAGCGATTACATTGTCGAAAGTGAAATTATTTGTAATAAAATGTAATTAAAAAGAAATAAGTCGTTCACACTGGCCTTCGCTCTCTTGACGACGCAGATGGACATGTTCGGATAAAAGAAACTGTTTGCTCATGCCTTCAGATGGGCATGTCAGTCCAGATATTTGTAATCTAATAATTAAAAATAATAACAGCTCAAATACGAAATGGCTATTCTTAATTTCTCCACCTACTTCTCTCTCGCACACATTCTTTTAGGAAAACTATCGTAATATAATGGTCTCTTCGGTCCTCTCTCTCCTCTCTCCTCTATCTCTCTCCCTTCTCCCTCTCTCTGTCTCTCTCTCTCTCTATTTCTTTCTCGCTCTCTCTCTCCCACTCTCTCTCTCTCCTCTCTCTCTCACTTCTCCCTCCCTCTGTCCTCTCTCTCTCTCTCTATTTCTTTCTCGCTCTCTCTCTCCCCACTCTCTCTCTCTATCTACGTATCCCTCCTTCGTCGCTCCGGTGCCAGTCACTACTGGCTTTCTGTGTGACGACGGCAACAACATGGAGAGCGTGCGCAAATCGCCCGCTTCGTCTTCGCCTTCTTGGGGGCTCTATAAGAGTCCCAAAAGTCTCTCTCTAGAAAATATGGCAAGTATTTTCCTAGTGCAAACAATAATTGATGCAATGTATATTCCAAAAAGCATCTTGCCATCCTCAAACGTCTTTCCTTGATCACTTTCATCCAGTAGAGCCCTCCAGAATCCAAGGATCCTACATTGCAAAAGAGAGAAAGAAGGGGAAACGAGATAGAGAGAGAGAGAAAGCAGACATTGCAAGGGAGGAGGTAGAGAAATGGATCTTCAGTCATGGCTGCAGGAGCGCGCGCGAGAAGTATGCACAGATGGAAATGTACATCTCACTCACACCATCCTTCCACCCAGACCGAATCTAGGGCACGCTACCCACTCCGAGGAATGTAGGAGAGAATATGAGAGAGCGAAACTGTGAGAGACAGAGAGAAATAGAGGGAGAGAAAAGATAGAGAGAGAGATGGCGAGAAAACTGATAGAGAGAGGCCTGGAAACAGCGAACTTGTTTGAAGCATCAAAAATAGATATTTTTAACGAATTCGAAATTAACTTTGATTTTTTTGATAAGCAGATATTAATCTATTCGTTGAAATTATAAATTAATCACTGAAAATACATTCAATGACACAAATTTAACTTCAATTTGCTATGAATGCGACTCTTAAATATGGTTATTCGATTAGTGCACGTTTATTCTGATCTTGCAGTTAGATTAAGCATGGATAATTATAAGATCATGCTTGAGGCTTCTTTTGCTAGTTTCTATGAAGAGAGAGTCGGAGAGAGTGTGTGTGTGTGTGTGAGAGAGAGAGAGAGGGAGAGGGAGAGAGAGAAAGGCCCGGCCTTGATGTGCAGCGGCTCCTTCTTGAAGCGATCAGCCATTTTGGAGAGCTCCTTCTCTCTCTCTCCCTCTCTTTCTCTCTCCTTCTCTCCTCCCCCTCCTCTCACTCTGTCTCTCTCTCTCTCTCTGTTTCTCTCTTCCCATTGGCTGCAACAATCATGCGGTACGCATCTGCACCGCCGCTTTCCAATCGGGCGCTGCTTCCTTGTGCTTGAGGCGATTGTCTTCTTTCTTTCTCTGCCGCTCTCTTTTCCACTCTCTCTCTCCCTCTCTCTTCCTCTCTCTCTCTCTCTTTCCCATTCTTCACCGAATGTCAGAGCCAGAAACTCGCTTGCATCCCACCGTGTCACACCATCGGCGGTAGTATGCAGGAGGAGACAACTCTTCTTCCTTCTCCAACGAGATCTCTCCAATTGGCGAGAGAGCACTGAGAGCGGAGAGAGAGCCGAGAGAAGTCAGAGGGAAAGAGTGTGGAGTCTGACGAAAAGAGAGAGAGAGAGAAAGAGAGAGGAAGAGAGAGAGAGAGAAAAGTCGTAGAGAGCGGAATACATGAAGTGAAGACGAACGATCGCACACGAGAGTTCCGGCTCGGCAAAGGAGTAGCGGAGGAGGAAGAGCAGATTGGAAGTGGTGGCTGAAGTCGAACTTCCTTCAAAGTGGTCCTTGTCTGGAAGGAAAGTACTCTCATGGCACTGAAAGATCAAAGGATAGTATGCTATTATAAAAATGAACCGTCAAAAAGTTTGGGGAAGATTGTGAAATTTTTCGAAAATAAATTTCTTTGACCTCGCTCAACATGCCTGCCGGCAAGGCTGAATTGTTTCCCTTGGTGCGGGCACCCTCTGATAGCGCTGGCTGAGCAGCAAGCACACGAATATTAGAATAGTTTGTAGGCATCGTTGAACATGGACAAACATTTTAGGAATAATAATTATAATTCACAATTATAATGAGTATGATGATAATATTAAAGGAGACCATAATATTTACTTCTAAGGGCCACGATTTATGAGATTCTTAAGAATATTTCATGCTTTGCCGAATTTGAATGCATTTTCGCACAGATGTATCTATATTGTACATTTGTAAGTTCTCAACAATAATACAATCAAAACAATTATGCATGTACAACTATTTTTATGATCCTCCACATGACTATTTCGAAATGAGAACAAGGAGAGATTTCGCTCACATGGGTTTCTGTCAACTCACATTTCAAAGTGCCCTTTGTCTCTATGACTCATCCTCACATCATTTCCTTTCCTCTTGCTTTGACATTCTCACGCACGTAAAAACATATCATTTTCCCGACATCACAAGTCAGTCTCCTTACAATTAGATATGCTCATATTGTGCAGCGGTCCCTCTTCTCGTACCACTGAGAATCATGACGACACCACTTGTTTGACCAATTTTAGTGAATCCTCCACACTAAAATGATTCTACACACTCTTTCTTCATTTCGCTGAATATTTTACCCCAATTTTTCAATATTTATGTTGCTACCTCAAGATTCTCTTCAATTCTATCTCGAAACACTTTCTTTTGCCAAATTTTCAAAAGTTGAAAATTCCTCGATTTTTTGGTTCTGAAGCTTTTCACTAAGTGCCAGGCGTAGAGCTGCACTGACTCTCCGTGCGTCCCTCGTCACATGTTTTATTGTCGGCAAGTTGCTGATGAAAGAGCCTCGTTACTTCCAACTCCCTTTCACATCCGCACAACAACTATACATGTATGAAGAAGGGGAGCATCTAGAATTTTTCCTTACAGAAGTATACTCTCTGTTTTTCTCACTCTCTATAGAGAGTGAGAAAAACAGGGAGAGAAAAGGAGAGATAGAAAGAGAGAGAGAGAGAGAGAGAGAGAGAGACGGAGAGAGAGAGTTACAGTTATTCGATGAAAGCTAGCATCAAACTAATTACAACGTCCCCTTGCATGGGAAATTCTCTATTTATTTTGCGAGAAAATTGCAGACTGTTTTTGGTATATCGTGGTATTATTTCTACTGATTTCTCTCTTTGAATTGTATAACATATGCCCAATTTCATACCTTCATTAAAAGATAATACACAAGCTAAACCTTCAAAATTTTCGCTATCTCGCTTTCTATTTCTGTTTTATGAGCCATTCACTACTTAAACAGTTCACACTCTTCTTTTTCTCTGTCTCTTCATATCTCTTCATCTCTCTCTCTCTCTCTCCCTCTCCCTCTATTCAGATGCCCTTCGTCCCCCACGACATTCCCTTCCTCCTCTCGTGCCTCTACATCCCTCCTCTCGTCGCTCTCTCTCTCTCTCTCTCTCTCTCTCTCTCTCTCCCTCTCCTTAGATGTCCTTCGTCCCCCACGACATTCCCTTCCTCCTCTCGTGCCTCTACATCCCTCCTCTCTTCGCTCTCTACTTCCTCGAACTCTTCATCATCCTCCGCAACCGAAGCGGCGCCTTCCGCAGCAACTTCTTCGTTCTCTTCACCTTTGGCGGCTTTGTTGTACGTTAAGGCAAATTAAGACCGTATTGAGAAGGATAGTATCAGGTCATATAAATTATTAAGTGGAAAAAATTGCATTTGCTATTATTTACATATGTACATACCGCAGCATGTAGTTATTTTTTTATTAATCATAACAGCTCATCAAGAACTCTTCTTGCTTGTCTCAGGACATTCTCTTTCTTTTCTCCGTCACAGTCGGCTATCGCATGCCAACGACGCCCTTCCTGAATGCCATTCATCTCTGCTGCTCCGAGCACGATTGGCTGACGAAGCTTTGCTACAAGTTAGATAGCTGTTCGTTTTCGAAAGATATCAATATACGGTACCGCTCTTACAAACCAGGGGGAAGGCATGTAGTAATTCCTTTTTTTCTGACTTTTCGAACAGTTCCATAATGTCGGATCAAAGAGTGTTAAAATGGAAATTTTTATGATGCATGAAACCTGGCCATCCTTACATTTTAATATTTGATTATGGTTAGTATGTCGAATCAAATCGACGTCTGTTCATCGATATACGCAGAATTTGATCGGAGAATTTGGAACTTTCCGAAAGTTCAGAAATATCCTACACCCCTGGTTGATAAACGGTACTGTACGAAAATGCGCATGCTAGGATGACGTACTATCTCTTCTATACGGAAGAATGTAACACATTTGCGATTGCTCTCAATCGCTTCTTCGCTGTGATGTGGCCGGCGACGAGTTCCTTGAACTGCAATCGGCGAGTAAGAGACTTTGAAGAGAAAGTGAGTGAGAGAATGAGAGAGAGTGGAAGAGGCAAAAAGATATTGAATGAGACATTGATAGAGGAAGACTGGTTGACATGGTGGGAGGTGAGGCATAGAGAGGTACCGGAAGAGAAATCAAGTGAGAGGGAGATAGAGAGAAAGAGATAAAAGGATTCGCTACAGAGGCAGCGCCTCGTCGTGCTATGCTGCGTTGCGGTCGCGAGCGCGGTTCCGCTCCTCACGTCGTGGCCCGTCTACGCGTTCCCCGCCGCATACTATCGAATCAATAACGACACGGCGATCTTTTATCGCACCACAATCCTGACCACCGTGCCGCTGGTCTGGTGATCGAAGAGAGATATTACAGATTGACTAGCAAGAGTTTCCAATATGCAATTTCATATTAACTTGCCAAATTCAGTTAATACCGGTTTATTTCTTTTTACTGTCTTATCAATTAAAAATAATAATATTTTAAGGAGGTCCGCTTCATTCTGAGCTCGTCATTTCTTGCCTTGACGACCGTGGTTTCGTTTGCACTTTACGCTTTAATGGCCCTCGAGATGATTAAACGGTCGCGAGACTCACAACAAGTACGCTTCGCTATTCCTCGGAGCTGTATCTCTCTCTCTCTCCCTCTCTCTCTCTCTCTCTCTCTCTCTCTCTCTCTCTTTCTTTGCGTCAATCTCTCCATCTCTGATCTCTCTCATCCCTCCCATTGCTCACTCTTCTCTCTCTCTCTCGTTCGGTCTTTCTTCTTCCGGACCCCACAATTTATCTACATTCAGAGTTTGGCGAGCATTGAGCTAAGATTCGTTTACATGGGCGTTAGCCAATTTCTTCTCAATGTTCCTTTTATTGTTGATCAGGTTCGTGGGCACTTTTTTTTTACATAATAGGCAATAAAACTGGCAATCGATAATTACTTTAATTTTAAATAAATACAAAATGTATTAAAAATAGGCCATGAAAGCGCTGTTGGGCCGGCCGATTGACGGCGTCGGAGGCTTTCTTACTGCGTCCTACTGCGCCGAACTCCGCTCGCTCGCCCCGCCCCTCCTTCTCCTCGGCTTCAATCGCGCCATGCAGACGGAGATCACAGCAATCTTCCGTCCACCCACGACATGCGACGCGACCGCAACGCGTCTCGTCACGATCAGCAACTCGGTCGAAATAGTTGTTAAAGGAAGTATCCGACGAAAGAATACCGTATCTAATAAAATTACGTTTCAAACTGTGCTAAACTCCCAACTGGATGAGCCTTTTTGAGCGCCCGCTACAAAATTTCAAATTTGAAACGTATGTGTATCTAACCTCTCTCGACTTCTTTCATTGTCTCGCTTTTCTCTGTATCTCTCATCTCTTGGTGATAATGGGGTGCTAAGTGGGCAAGACGGTCAGAGACGCCTCTTCTTCCCACCCGTTGGCATTCCTTGCTTGGATTTGAGCATACACCGGGTACATCGACAGTGACGTTTTCTACCGTATTCCATAGAACAAATGCAAATTTCTCGCTAAATTCTGACTTTCGTAAAGCGGGACCACCTCCAATCGATCTTTTAGGCCAGACTTGATCATATGGGAACATAAAAGAAGAAGTTATTTTTTCCTCGGATAATTCCTTTAATGTTGCGAATCAATAATATTTCTGGCTCACAGATCACCTGATGTGCGGTAAAGTATCCATCCAAAGTCCGCTCATGGAACGATCGGTCGCGCCACGTGAGATGAGAGGTGAGTCATCGTCACAAGTGTACGTACCGCCTGTAACGTGCACCCTCGACCAGTGATGTGTACTCAGCGCCTGTAACGTGTACCTACGGTCTGTGACGTCTATCTAGGGCCTTTGGCGAGTACCGAGGGCGTGTTTTCAAAGCCCCCGCTCCATGGCGTGCACCTACGGACTGTGTGACATGTGCCTCTTCCCCTTCCTCTGCCTATTTTGGTCTTGCCGTCAGGCCAGTTGTTTGACAAAAGCGTTCGCACGCGAGTTTCCACTTCTTATGCACACCCACACGACATCGACGAAGCAGGAGCGCTTCATTACACACTTCACCGACCATAGGAACATGTCACTGAGCGATGGTACACGTCTCTCTCTCTTTCTCTTTCTTTCTCTCTCTCTCCTTCTCTCTCTCTCTCTCTCTCTCTCTCTCTCTCCGCCAAGCCACTGACGATGCGGTTTGCTGTGTTTCAATAGGTTTTACCAGGGTTATGTGCGATTATTAGTTGCTCATTTTAAGAATTTTCAGTGCAATGACAACGGGAAATACCGTCGCAGCAACCATTGATTTCAACGGTATTTTTCGTGTATGTAACTTGCGGAACAAATGCAACTTGTCATGGCATTATAATTGTTCAAATAAATTCTTTTATTTTTCAGATCTTGATTCTGTATGCCATGCCTTAAAACGGAAGGAAATTGGCCGGAGCATCTTTTATTGTTGGATTGCTATGAAGGCGGACGATTCTTCGTGGGAAGAGAGAGAGAGAAGAGAGAGAGAGAGAGAGAGAGAGAGAGAGAGAAAGAGAGAGAGAGAGAGAGAGAGAGAAGAATTGGCTGCCGCGACACTTCTCGTGTGCCCTTTCCGACCTCACTCCGATGATCGCCTCTTCTCATATGCCAAGCGTTCGAAAAGACGCTTCCTTCCACCGCAAGCGCTCACGAGATGTCCTTGAATGATAGCGCTGTTTTACTTCGGTGCTTTGCTGGAACGGCTGTTCGCTAGGCGGCGCCTGCTCAAACTTTCTCGAACAACCTTGGCAACCGAGCTCGAGAAGTGTCGTAGCATTCAATGCTCTTTCAGGCCTCTCACCAATGATACTCTCGCCACTTCTCCTTCTCTCAATCACTTTCTCCTTTCGCTCAGCTGAGACATGCGCGCCTACTGGCGAATCTGGTAAAATTTCTCATGAAATATTTCATTTTATAAATCATAAAAATTGTAAGTTTCGATAATATGTTTTTGTTTCTTTTTCTCTTTTTTCTATAAGTAACTTTTTGCCATATTTGTTATAAAAAGAAATAAATTCTGTTATGTTCTTGTGTTACAATATCTTTGGATTATGTGTCACTGTTGAACAAACTTCTTCCTACAGTGTGTAGGGACACAGTCTGCCTTCAATGCTTCAGCCGGATCACCTCTAGTACCCTCGCACAAGCTTCGGGCAATAGAGCTCCTTCCGGTGGCCCTAGCCAGAGGTCGTCGCACAAGCGTCGACCGGGTTGCGCACAAGCGCCAACCGCTTCACAGATCAAACACTGTGAAATCTTCGGTCACGCACTCGCGTTCAACCGGGAGAGAGAGAGAGAGAAGTAGCCTTAAGATGTACATATGTATAATAAACTGTGTATAGCGAATGCTAATAACACAACAAATACGTTCGGCCAATAACATCCCTGTGCTCATCCCACAATCGACCTGATGCAACGATAAATAGTTAAATTGTTAAATTGTTATTAAAAACATTTACATGACTTTTGATTTAGGTTTCTTCACAACTACTACAACGCTTGCCCAGGGCGAGACGACTACTACGGATATCTTCACTATGACAACAGTTGCTCCTGGAGGTAGTACCGAAGATAAAACCCTAGGATCTATTCTATAATATAAAAAAATTAAGCATATAAAATAACACTGAATGCCGTGTTGCTGTCGCATTTTCTGTGCGAATTACTGCTTAGTTGTAAATAAGAGGTTTTTGAGTAATTTGTCTTCATTGATGTGTCAAATGGAAAAAAAGACTTGACAAAATGTTAGTATCCAAAGGAACTAAAGTATTTTGTCCAATATAAAACAATCCGTCGACAATTTTTAAATATCATGTGTGGTCGCATCATATTCAGTCGTGTAATAAATTATTATTAATGCAGAGGTGACAACGACTACCGTAACAACGCCGACCACTTCCACAACGACTCCCACCACGACAACGACCACCCCGACCACCACGACAACCACCCTCTGCCCTTGCATGCCTCTTACCACGCGATGCTCTGCTGCCAATCCGGGCTGCGACTTATCCTTCACCATGATCACTGTGCGACATTTTCTTATCGATAATGGCCAAGGTGGCATTGGAGATTCTTGTTTCTTTCTTGTTGTGAAGCTTAATTCAACAATCATACTTTTGTTCAGGTCTTTTCCTATGAGATATCACCATAATAATAGCTGATTGATCAAAGTCTTTTTTTCCAGCAAACTTGCGCGTCTGCAATGATCGACTGCGGGCCAGCGTGCGTCGGACCTTGCCGCGTGGTCTACGTTGACAGGTAAATCATGTATTAACACTTTATAATGATGAATAATAAATAGTAAAAGTCGCTAAAATATGTCTTTGAAGATGTGAAGCGGAAGACGTAAGTGAAAACTAGTTTCGATTTTCATTTTCACAGAAGTTTTACAACAGAATATATAAGCGAGTGGAGGCATTAAATGGTCATGCGTAAAAGATAACTATGATGAAGATAAAATTGCCCAATTGTACGTAGTTTGTTAGCATGCTAAAATTCGTTGCCATCACTGCAGCGCCGGTGTAACCGGCGCTGGTGAGCCTTTTCCCAGCACAGCGACCTGCAACGCGGCGAACGGGTTTTGGGTCACCGGCCCGCCGTACAATGAAGTCGGAGTCGGCGTATATTGTGGCACACCCTAGAGCATTGAAGAAGAGACAAGCCATGACCTCTCGTGGGTATCTCATATCTCATTTACTTAGTCAGTCGCCTGAATTATAATTATAGTAATCCGTATTTTTTATTCACATTTTGAATTGTAAGATAATGTACAGATCGCCCATTTTCTTCTTGTTACTGTGTTTTTTCCTCCTGGCATTTTAGCTCTCCTATATGATAGTTATAACAAAGTAAGCCACAGCCCAGACCGAGTCATATTATTTCTCCCATTTATCAGGAGCATATTGCTTCTATACGTTTGTTTTTCTGTTAAGTGTTGCGCTATTTCCAAAGCTTCATCATAAACATACTATGCATGTACATTCCTTCGATATGTTGTCGCAGCTCAATATATGTATATTGTACATACGTACATTCGATTCATGTGGACATTGAATTGACGAATCTAGAAATGGTTCTTCATTATTTTTAACTTTTCTTGAAGTAAGTATGCATATGAAGCTTATCGTGAGATACATACATAGATAGACATACATAAATGAGACAAAATCTGAAAGAGAGTTGATTGTACTTGCGCTTCAAAACAAAAAAAAAACAAATATGTAATAAAATATTTCTTCTTTCAGATAAGCACTCTTTTACGCTGTTATATCCATAATCATTTATGGGCGAGGAAGAGAGTGAAATGTAAAACTACTTCATGCAGCAGGTTCTCATTCTCAATGTTGGCTTACCATCACATCAATGGTGTCATTTCCTCTTACCTCTGACATCACGAGTGGTCGCCTCGATGCTATCCTCTTTTGTGTCTTTCCCGCTTCTCCTCTGCGCCCTTCTTCATGGCTCGCATAGCGTCAGGATTCTTTAATTGTTGTCTTTTTAATGAAAATTTTTAAAGAAGGAAGACTATTCTGGATTCCGAACTTAAAAAAGGAAATTATCAATATTTTATGAAGCTGTTCTGCTCGAGTGGATTGAATGAGACGGCCGTGGAATGTGTGGCGTGCGCCTTCAACGCGACACTCGACCACAGCAAGCTCAGTGTAAGGAAGAGGAAAGGCACGAGCCGAATACGAGGACATCTATCGATAACGATGTATTGTAATCCCTCCAATTCCCATGATAAGCAGCAGATTTCTGCTGCCAAAACGGGTCTGCATTGAAGACATGGAAAATCTATTTCGTAACAATGAATGTTTATCTTAATTTAAAGGTACATAACAGAGTGGATAAACTGTAAAGCTAAAATAATTATAATAATTAAAACAAATGGCAAAATTATATTTAAATTAATGAGAGTAATTAATTTGTTGAGGTGACGGTCGCAGCGGCAGGCTGCCTGGACGACAACTTCATCGTCGGCTGCACTCACCTCGAATGCAACACAAACGTGTTCGTGTATCCTTTTTGGGGAAGCTCGTGCCCAATTTTGATTGCAACCATATTTATGGGAATCCTTAAAGTGAAACTCAACCGATGATGGGTTGAGCGTTGATATACCAAATCAATTCGAATTTCGTGCTCTCGGCAAGCATTCAAAGTGAACTTTTAATAAGGCAGTTTCAGCAGCATTTTGAATGAGTCCATTAGAAGCTATAATATTTGTAACTATTTGATTTGAACATAAAAATTCAGCTCCATCTACACGTGTTCGTGCGAGTCTGACTTCTGCAACCGCGATGTCAACGAGGGGTCGCTCGTCTTGCCACTCCTCGCACTTCACAAAATGCAATACAAACCGGCGAGTATAATTCGTGCAATATTAATGGGTCTGGCGGGAAAGAAACTATATTGAATCCGGCATCTTCGCCTTCATAAAAAGGAGAGAGCGTATACTTTTTATTCTTTCTTTATTCTCGCATCGGGCCAATATGTTGATGGGCTACACTGGGGATCTATCACATGGAAGTGGGCGATCAATGGGCACCAGTTTTGCGTAAAAAATATGGGGAAAATTGAAAGTAGATAAATACCTGTTCCATAAAAAAATATGGGGAAAATTGAAAGTAGATAAATACCTGTTCCTCGCACTTCACAAAATGCAATACAAACCGGCGAGTATAATTCGTGCAATATTAATGGGTCTGGCGGGAAAGAAACTATATTGAATCCGGCATCTTCGCCTTTATAAAAAGGAGAGAGCGTATACTTTTTATTCTTTCTTTATTCTCGCATCGGGCCAATATGTTGATGGGCTACACTGGGGATCTATCACATGGAAGTGGGCGATCAATGGGCACCAGTTTTGCGTAAAAAAATATGGGGAAAATTGAAAGTAGATAAATACCTGTTCCATATAGCTACTGAATTTTAATAACTACAATATGTTATTTCAGCTTTCTTTCGTTGACGCCGCATGGAAACTTTCCATGGGCTCCCTCGCCGTTCTTTTGGTACTCATTCTTGTGACGATCGGTTCGTTTAAGCAGCATCAAGGAGTTAGAAAACAGCTTGAGCCATGTTTTAACAGCTTTTAGGTCTATTAAAATTTTTATTTTTTGGATGGGCAAGTGATGCAATATGGAGAGAGGCGGAAATATAAAATGAAGAAGATTACAGACAAATAAATTAATAAGCCCAATCCACCCTGTTACAGGCTTGATTAACCTTGCGCGACTGGATGAACGGACTCGAGGTTCGCTTGTACAACAACCTAGAACATATTTCAAGCATTTCATTCCCCTAAAAAAATTCTCTCTTTTTTTGCTTGCAGAGAAGGCTCGAGACATGCTCATCGGTGGGATCGACTTCTATATTCTCCTGATTTATTGAAGCTTATTATTAATTAAAAAGCGCTTATTATTATTCTGATTTATGTAAGGAAACCCCGGCAAACCTTGTTCTTATATGTCAAAATCCTTCTCAGGAGACACGAAGGTTGTTAAGAGATGCGAGCCAGTCGTCAAGAAGTTGCTCTGAAATTCCGAGGAATCATTTTCTCGCTTTCCTTATTTCCTTTCCCGGAAAATAAAGCGCAAAAAGAACCGTTGTTTTCGTTGTTACACTGTTTATCGAGCCATTGGATTAACTGCACGGCTTAAGAAATTCGAGTTTTCGCAAGAATTACTATATTCAGAAGTGCTTTCACGGAATAATGGATGATAACGATAACTAATAGAAAAGAGAGTAATATGAGATATATGTAGCCCTTCACCAATAACAATCAGTGGTTCCTTCTTTCTTCTTTTTGATGTTGATATCTCTTGTTTTCTTCGTCTTTACCATGGTATCAATCTTTTTTAATTTATTGATTGCAATCAATAAATTATCAATCTTCTCGGTGCAAAGTTGAAAACAATATGGAATGCAATAATAATTAATATTTTGTCCTTATTTTGTCATCTATCATCTAACGTCTCTAAATCTCATGATGATCAAGCAAGAGCTGCGAAAGTGTGATTGCTTAATTAAGCTTCGCCACAAGAAAGAAACACGACCTTGGATATTATCGATAAGTATAGCAAAGAAAGTGTCGCACAGTGATCATGGTGAAGGACAAGTCGCAGCCCGGATTAGCAGCTGAGCATCGCATGGTAAGAGGCATGCAAGGGCAGACGGTGGTCGTCGTGGATGTCGGGGTGGTCGTTGTCGTGGTGGGAGTCGTCGTGGAAGACCCCAGAGGTGGGAATGAGCTAAAACTTTTTGGGCCGGCCAGGCCCTTCGGGCCCAAAGACAAGCCCAGCCCGGCCGGAAATTTCCGGGCCTTGTTATTTTTGGCCCGGCCCGGCCCGTGGGCCTATTTGAGCCCGATTTTCAAAATAAATAAAAAAGAAAATGTTTTTCCAAAAATCGGTGCTATGTTAATTGGGGGGTTTCTTTGGGTTTGCATGAGTTACTGAGTCGCAAGTGTCTACTCTGTTATTTACAACGCGAGTGTGTGGCTACCGTGCGTCAGGACGCGGCGCCTTCCGCGAGAGTGCGTCTTTCCGCGACATTCCAGATCGAATTCAGTGAGGCGGGGAGGGAGTGGTTGATGTCTTTGCACTCGTGTGGGTAGTCGATGAAGAGAGCGATGCCGCGAGTTTCCTTCTAGTCCGTCCCAGCCGCTGTGTGTGAATCTGCTGATCCGTGTAGCTCGTCGTCGCGCACTCCCTGGATGTCCACAATGATCATCAGTCCTCTCGAATGTCAAGTGAAAGAATGGCTGCGGAGTCTTGCGTGCCACGTCTTACTATATAGTCCGAAGCGTCCTTATGGTTAGTACCAAGATCCTGGGCGGGACTGTATATGTATGTAAATTGCTATCGCTTTTCATATGCAGCTAGTTACGTCCAAAGAGAAGAGCTTATTGTTATGGCAAGGCTGATAGGAAGGACAAAAGGAATGATTCTAAATGCTAAATCGAAATATAAACGTCCGCATGCAAATTTCGAACAAGTTGGAAATTTGCGGTTGAGAGAAAGTATTTCAGTGATTGGGAGAGAGTGAAAGAGAGGGAGTGAGTGTGCGGAGAGAGAGACAGATAGAGCGAGAAATAGGAAAAGAGAGAGAGAGAGAGAGAGAGAATAAGTGTATATGAAGCAAGGAAAACACTAACTGTGTGCTCTCAACTTGAGTTGAGTAATTAGAAAGGCTAATTGCCCCGCGGAAAGTTTCTGAAACAAGACAAAAACTTTGTCGAATAAGAAGAGAGATCAAAAGACAGGAGAAGCGATCTCTCATTTCGCAGACTTCTTATCAGCAGCTGGTCAAACAAGAATCGCAGACTAGAACAAAAAAAGGAATCTGCAAATTGTAGAAACGCACAGGAAACAGGGGCATTGTTTGGCAGAGAAATCATGCGACTCATTCGATTTCTTCTTCATGAATACGGCACATTTTGAGGATTTCTGTTTTACTGGTTTATTTTTCTGTTTAAAAATTTTTTTGACATCTTTAAAGCGTGGCTATAAATCTAAAATTTGAGCCCTGATTTCATTTAAAAAACTTTCTGTTCAAAAGTATGGATAAAGGCTATTGACGCACTATTCTTTCGCTTAATTTATTCCTCTCCCATCCTCCCTTTTCTCTCACTCTCTAACTCGTTCAACATCCCCCTCTCTTCTTGCAATCTCTCTCTTTACACTTCCGGTGTCTTAATGTAACCACTAATAACATGTATGTAGTCGAAATCTCGTTTGGAAGTAGTAGTACATCGCCGTCCTACTGTCCTAAAACAGTCTTTTTCATCTGGGGACCACTCTATTCGCTTCTCTCTTACTCTCTCTCTCTCTCTCTCTCTCTCTCTCTCTCTCTCTGCTTCTCTTCGTTCATTATGCTCTCACGCACACTTTTCTCGTTTCCTGCAGTTCCAACAATATCCTTCCTTTCTGCAGATTATACGTACACCTTTTTCTCTCCTTTATCGCATTTAGTGCATCTAAACAGACATTTGTTTTATTTCTTTTTCTAAAACAAAATTTCTACCAAAATAAACTTGAATTATAAATAACTTTCCCATACAACCAGTTGCTCTTCTGCCACGAAAGCACAGCTGAATTCAATATTGTCCTTCCGATCTTTCATTCTGCTGTTGGCAGTTGACAAGGCAAAGAATTCGCGAGGAACTTTTGAGAGATTAGTGCCGAATAATGCAAATTGTGAGAGCTGATTAGTATTCCGATGAGTGCCGCCTTCTAGTACGCGTTGAGGTCAAAAAGATTATGTTTTCATTCTTCGTAGAGAGAAAAAATAATAGTTTTTCCTCTTGCACTATTGGTCGGAGATGGAGGTTTATACAAGTTAAAAGTGGCTGCCATCAAAGCTACGTCATGTGTAACTTTCTTTTACATCCAGTCATCTTCTCGATTTCCGGGGGCTGTTTTTCCAGACCTCTCCTTAAGGATTGGTGGTGTACTTTCGCAATTGTTGAGCGAAGCCTTTCGGAATAAGGCAATGCGATATTTATTGAGAACCGGGCACAGAACGGGGGGGGGGAGGGGGGCTAGATTGCACTCCGAAGGGCCCACCACTGCAAACGGCTTCGTGGAAAAAAACAGAACTCTGCCGACGTCTGAATTAAGACCCTCAAGAGGGTATACGAGGGAAGCGACGCAAGAGAGTAGGATAGAGAAAGAGCCATACCAAAAATAGAGGAATCGCACAAAAAGATCGAGGAATGGAAACAGATTGGAGAGAGAGAGAGATGGAGGGAGAGAGAGAGTAAGATATAAGGAGAGAGAAAGAAAGGGATAAGACTCTCTTGTGGATATCGTGGCGGCTACTGAAGACCGCTGTGAGCTGTCTCTTCCGCCACAACAAGACCATCCAAAACAGCGCACTGGTGCTGCACTCAAACAGCCTGCAATTACTAACTACTACTCCAATTCAAGTCTCCCTCTCTCTGTCTCTGTCTCTCTATCTCTCTCTCTATCTCGCACTCTATCTTTTTTCTTCAGCCAAGTCCCTTCTGGACCCATCAAGAGCCTCTTCATATAGAATCATTTTTGGTCGCCAGCATCTGCAGACATCAGCGATTTCGCTTATCGCCGCCATTTCCGCCAAAAACTACCGTAATATGAGACGGGCGGCGGCTAAGCGGGGCTCATCACCCGCACCCTATAAAAGTCGGGTTGAGAGCGCCCGGGAATCTCGAAGATCAGAGAACAACTCCTCATCCTCTGTAATTCTCTCTCTTTCTTTCCATTCATGCAATCAGTGGAGCCATTAATTATGTCGATTTGCCTGTTTTCTACGAGAGATTTTAACAGAGCACCTGCATGGACGATTTGTTAAAAATCTGCTCTGTTACAGGGGTGAGTCTGGGGGATACCTGCCGCGCTCGGCTACTGACGGCTGTGATTTTCTGATTTGAGTTACACACAAAATTAGCACCTCTGGAAAAGAAGAATAAATATCAGTTCCTTTTCGAATGATTTGCGGACAAGACGCTCCTCTTTTTCTTTTTTTCTTGCAAATCGAGTAAGAAAGGAGAGAAATAAAGAGAGAGAGAAAGAGAGAGAGAGAGAGAGAGGTGGAGAAAGAAATAGAGAGAGAAGGAGAGAGAAAAAAAGAAAGAAAGAGAGAGGGAGCGAGAGAAAGCAAGAGAGGGCGAGGACTGAGCAAATACCTGAAGTTTAATAAGATCGCCTCGTGCACTATAAATGCCGTCCATGTCTTTTCTTTTTCTTTTTTTCTTTTTCTCCTCTAATCTCCATTTATTTTTCCAGCTATTCACTTGACCCCATTGGTCTGTTTCTCCAAGTTCCATAAGAATGCTATTTTTCATTCTTTTCTTTATTCGCTTGTTCATTTACTTTCACTTGGCTAATGCATTTCTGCCTGTTTGTTTTTCTGACTTTTCTGTCTTCAAAGGCGCCGCGTTCCATTCCACTGTGCACTTCTATACAAAAACGAGAGAGAGAAAGAAAGAAGAAAATGGAACTGCCACGATTGGGTTAGTCATAGGGTGATGGATTATGCGGAAGAGAGAGAAAGAGCGAGAGAAAGAGCGAGAGAAAGAGCGAGAGAAAGAGAGGGAAAGCGAGAGAGAGAAAGACAGAGAAAGAGAAGTAGAAAGAAAGTGAAGCCCATCGCCAAACCGCACGTGCATTATTATCCTATCGTCTCCCGAGAGCTCGCTCGGCAAGAGAAGTTGCCGCCGCGGGACCATCTGGAGGAAGTGTACTTATTGGCCCCGAAAAGTTGTTGCATGACATGGGGATTAGAGAAAAGAAGGAGAGAGAGAGAGGGAGAGAGAGAGAGAGAGAGATAGAGAGAGAGAGGTTATAGAGAGAGAAAGAGAAAGAGAGAGAGAGGTAAAGAGAGAGGGAGAACGAGTGAAAAAGAGCAATGCTTGCTAGCAAAGCTGTTGGCAAGAATATTTTGCCTTAATTATGGAAGATGTTCGGCGCGGTTCATTTTTTTCTTCTGCTTCACCGCAAAAATTTTGCAACGAAAATAGAGCGGGAAAATCAAAAGTCGCAGAGAACGCGAAACAGAGAGAGATGAGAGCGAGAGAGAGAGAGAGAGAGAAAGATAGACAGAGAGAAGAGAGAGTAAGAGAGAGAGAAAGATAGACAGAGAGAAGAGAGAGAGTGAGAGGAAGAGATTAGAGACTTTTGAAGTCCATGGTTTGACTAATACGGGGCAGAACTTGGCCATTCTATTTTATGCTTTCGCATCATTCTACTTCTCTTTTTTCCAACGTGAGGCTTCTATTTACACAGAATTCAAACAGAAACCTTTGTTTCTTCGAAGAACGAAGCTTTCTTTAAATCACAGATTCTGATGAATCGACAGCAGGTAAGGGTGTAAAAATACTCAAAGCCTGTCCTGGATTTACCACAGCTGGCGAAGCGTGAGCCTGCTTCTACCTTCCCGCACACTGCACTTGCATTTACATAGGCATGATGCACTTGCAGAGCAAGAATATACTCCCAATCCTTATTGTGACTGAGGTGGCGGCGGGAGAGAGAAAGAGTGAAAGAAAGAGGAAGAGAGAGAGAGAGAGAGGGAGAGAGAGAGAGACTTAGAGGCTAGCTGCGGGACTCAGCTGCCGCGAACACCCTCAGGGGGCGAATTTCCCCCGTTCAACCACAGTCCTCCCCCCCCCCCAACCACCGTGGCGTTCTTGTTCTCTCGCCTGCTTACACTCGCTTCATGCGTGAATTTTTTTCTCACTTTATTTTTCCATTCTCCTCATTAGATCTACACATGTCGAACATATGTAGATCTAACGAGTAATGATTGACAGCTTCACTAAGAGTTCAATTTTTCATTTATGTTCGAATCACTTAACAGATTCCTTGCTTTTGAACGCTAATTATCATAAAAATTCTCTACTTTATTCCACTTTTTTACCAACTATTTTTCTCTCTAACTTATGCCAGCCTCTGGATTACGGTAGAAGATTACTCTTCGAACTGCCCCATGCCCACACTGTTTATGCTCATTCCTATGTCACGACTTGTGAGGGTATCAAAATGGTAGGTGGCACGGCAAAACAAGATTAAAGAGCTTTTGAGCGAAATATATATAATTTTGATGGGTCCCCGACCCTTTTGATTCCCTCGCAAATCGCGTCAAATTCATGTGTATGTGTTTTGCTGTGGTGCCACTACTTTTTGATAAGCTTTGCTCTCTCTCTCTCTTCCAAGACTGATAAGGGTCTCTTCTATTCGGGGTTCAAGTGCCTGAATAATGGCCTTCTTCCCCCTTCCTTTTCTTAGATGTTGAGTGCGTTCAGGGTACGTTCCTCGAACTTCTGGCTGACAGAAGAGGCTTCTGTCCAATGTCTCTGTCAGTCACTTCAGGAAAGAGAGAGAAAGAGTGAGAGTGAGAGCGAGAGAGAAAGAGTGAGAGGGAGAGCGAGAGAGAAAAGTGGATGGAGAGAAAGAGAGATAGCGAGAGATAGAGAGAGTAGATAGAGAGAAAAGCATCCGCCGCTTTTCTACTTTCCTCCCTTGTTTTGTAGCAGAACTTCGACCAGTGTCTGATCAAGTTCCAGTGTGATCTTTGATCTCGTCCTTGCCATATCCTATATACAAAGTTGACGGCATTGCGATGGCACTTTTTATTGGCGCACCCGGCATTTCATTAGCGTTGCAACTGCGAACCTTTTCAAAAGGTATGTCAATTTTTTTCTCTCTCTTTCTCTCTCCCTCCCTGCCTCTCTCTATCTCGCCTCCTCACTTTTCTTTAGTTCTCTAAACGCCGACTTCATTACATGCTCTCTTTCTCCGTCTCGTTTTCATAACTCGTCGTAGCTCGTTACATCGTGGTGGTACGGTCACTCCGATCCGTTCTTGGAATGAGTGAGAGAGAGAGAAAGATGAAGAGATAACATGAGAGAGATAAAGGCAAAGGGAGAAGAAGAGAGAAAGAAAGAACGATGGACGAGAGATAGCTTTTCGTTTTCTCATAAACCACAATCAACTTCTCTGTTTTTATCTTCTATCATCTCCTTCGCTCTCTATCTTCTTCTATCTCTCAACCCTCTTACCACTCAAAATACATGGAAAGAACAATTCCGGCTTCTTTTCTTCGCCTTCTTTTCAAGACACCATCGAGGATCTCTGGGCAGGCTGGTTGTCAGCTTCACTATGACCGTTCTAAGAGAGAGAGAGAGAGAGAGAGAGAGAGAGAGAGAGAGAGAGAGAGAGAGAGGGAGAGAGAGAGAGAGAGAGAGAGAGAGAGAGAGAGAGAGAAAGAGGCCTTATTAGCCTCCGGGCCGGTATGAGACAAGCCCGGAAGATATCCTTCTTGCCCCGTTCCTCATATCTCCCACTCGTGCTAATCTTGCCAACTTGCTCCTCCTTTAGGCTGTCGCGCTCGCTCTCTATTTCTAATGCTCAATCCAGCTTATTCATATATCCGCTACGGGCGAAACATCCATATCTCTAATCTTAACGATCGGGAGAAAGAAAGATAAAAAGCGGCAGCTTGATACACACTCGTAGGCCGAGAATAAGGAGGGTGGAACTTAAAATAGAGTATTTATAATAAAGGAGATAAAAGTTCACCTGAGATTCTTTGCCACATCATGAAGCTAAGAAAAGCTCCAAGAAGGTGATGTCAAGTGATCTTGTGAAACTATAATAGCTCGTTAATATTAATAGCTTGCCTCCGATTTGAGCAGAATTGTCTAACTTGTTACATTTAGCAATATGACTCTTAAAAATTGTGTCAGAAAGAAGTCCCTTAAAATATCTAACTAAATTTATTAGTAATTGAAGGAACTTTCATTTCTCCAGTCTTTTTGAAGCCACCATCCTATCTGACAATAAGATTGCACTTTTCTCGATGGCCACTCACAAAAGATTCTTATGGGCACTTCTTAAGGACGACCGGATTTCCCTTTTTTTTCTTGTTGCTGTTCGAATCCCCTTTGCTTGGCAGACCCGAGGAGATTTAAGTGATGGTAGCTGAAAAATAAGCAAGCTCTTCCATACTCTCTTTTGTTTCTATCTCTCTCTCTCTCTATCTTTCTCTCTCATCTCTCTCTCTCTCTTTCTTTCTCTCTCTCTCTCTCTCTCTCTCGATATGTTCGCTCTTTAACATTCTTCTTCGTCGATGCTTTTATTATTCTTATTTTGGCACTCTCAGGACCTTGAGAGTGCACGAACACACTGCTTGACCTCCTTGGAGTCTCTATCTTTCTCTTTCTCTCTTTCTCTCTCTCTCTCTCTCTCTCTCTCTTCTTTCTCTCTTCTCTCTCTCTCTTTCTCTTCTCTTTCTCTCTTCCCTCTCGTTCTCTCGTCTCTCTCTCTCTATTTTGGATGCTCTTCCTGGACGCTGAATAACGAACGACATTGACAGCCGCCGGCACACCTCACGGGATTCTTTAATTGAATGCAGACCACTTCAAGCACCTTACTAGCGAAGTAAGGCTGCACAGTAAATTTGTCTGTCTCTCTATACTCTCTCTCTCTCTTCTCTCTCTCTCTCTGTCTCTCTACCTCTATTACTTTTTTTTCTAGTTCTCTCTGTATCTCTCTATATCTCTCTATCTCTCGACGATACGCTTTATTTCGCTACCTTCCGCTCCTTCCACTTTCATCATTTTTGGCTGGGCGTTCCAATCTGGCTAAAACCTTCGTCTTCCAGCTTTGATTCCAGCATTTACTACTCAACGGCGTACGTGTTACGTGACGATTCTAAATGCCAATGGCGATTCAATCTCTCTCTTTCTCGTTGTCTTTCTCTCTTTTTCTCCTCTCTCTCTCTAGCACCCCACTTTCTCCTTTCTCTTTTCCTTCCCTCTCTCCCTACCTCTCCCTCTCTCTCTCGTTCTCTCACCTTCTGCCTTCCACTCTCAGATACTTGCACCGCCTGAATCCGCTGAGGGCGCTGTCTCCGCCTTCCTTCCACTTTTCATTCACACCTCCCTAATTTGAGCGTGCGGAACTTCTCTCTCTCTCTCTCCAGATCCACTGACACCTCCTATCGCGCCCTTCTTTGGGATATTAGATTACACATTTTCCATTCTAAATCTTCTCCGACGAAATGCTATGTTCAGAAGAGAGTGATTGATCTACGTGACGGCCTTGATCTGCACTCCACTGAAGAACCCCGTAATTCATTTGCAGGCAAAATTTGTGCTTTCCTGAGTACAACGTGTCAATGTCTGTGCAGAGAGTTTGTCTTAGCTTCCGGCAAGCACTTTTGAACTCTTGCAAGGAATTCCCACTTTTTCGACTCCTTTTCCACTCCCGCTACCTCGCTGTCTCCCTTTTTCTCTGACCCTCTCTCTTTCTCGCAGTCTCTGCCTCTCTTTCTCTTTCCTCTCTCTCTCTCTCTCTCTCTCTCTCTCTCTGTCTCTCTCTCTGACTCCCTGGCTGTCTCCCTTCTCTCTTTCTGTCTGTCTCTCTTTCTGTCTGTCTCTGTTTCTGTCTGTCTCTCTTTCTGTCTGTCTCTCTTTCTGTCTGTCTGTCTCTCTCTCTCTTTCTCTCTCTGTCCCTCTCTCTCTCTCTCTCTCTCTCTGACAAGGAAGACAAAGGCTTCCAGGTGGGCTAGTCATGTCTCGGAGACAACAGCCTCAAAAAAATCGCCTCTGACTCGGATTTCACGTCTTCCGCACACTTGCTCTCTGTCTCGGGCATTTCCGACCAAAGTCGACCCTCTCAACGCCTCGTTCCTTTTGCCTAGCTTGGCTCTCTTTCTGTCCCTGTCCTCTCTCTCTCTCTCTCTCTCTCTCTCTCTCCCTGTCCCTCTCCCCTCCTCTGTCCATCTCTCTCTCTCTCTCTCGCTCTCTCTCTGTCCCTCTCCCCTCCTCTGTCCATCTCTCTCCCTCTCCCTCTCCCTCTCTCTCTCTCTCTCTCTCTCTCTCTCTCTCTCTCTCTGTCCCTCTCCCCTCCTCTGTCCATCTCTCTCTCTCCCTCTCCCCCTCTCTCTCTCTCTCTCTCTCTCTCTTCTACTTCTCTTTCTCTCTCCCTCCCACCTTCTGGCTATTTATTTCCTCTTATTGATATCATCTCTCACCAATATCATGTTCTTTCCAGTATAGCATCATGCTGGGACCGCCTTATTTCGCTATCTCAGAATCAGAATCATATGTAAGACACAACTACTTCAAATGTCCTTCTTAAAAATTACATTTGTATTTATTATTGCGAGAGAAATCTCTTACTCTTTCTATATAAAAAAGCCTTAAAAATTTGGAAAAAACTATGCTTATGGTATTTTAAAAAATATCTGCAAGCAGTTGGGAATCTTTTGTGCAGATAACATCCATCATCGTGCGCTCCCACGCGGAGTGTCTTCCAGCCAGCTACATGGCAACTAATGTTGCGTCTCTCTGGATCTCTCTCTCTCCCTCTCTCTCTCTCTCTCTCTCTCTCTCTCTCTCTCTTTCTCCTCCATCTCTCTCTCTCTCTTTCTTTCTCTATCTTTCTCCCCCCTATCTTTCTTCTCTAACTGTCTCTCTCTTTCTTTTCTCTCTTTCTCTTCTAT
>CALZFC010000097.1:177500-410000 GCA_945643635.1 Allodiplogaster sudhausi | reverse complement strand
CTGTCTCCATTTCTCTTAACCTTTATCTCTCTCTCTCTCTCTCTCTTTCTCTTTCTCTCACTCCCTCTCCCATTCCTTCTCTCCATTCACACTCAGTTCACATCGTCAATGCAAATGAGTTGAGCGCAAGCCCAAGTAGGCAAAGTCGTGGGGCTTAAACGAAAATGGCTAATCATTCTTTCCGTTCGTTCGCCTTCGAGTTTCCGACATTCTGTACTTTTTCGCCGTCTAGCTTCATCTTGTTCCGCTTTTCTCCCCTCTCTATCTCTCTCGCTCTCCTCTATCTCTCTCTCTCTCTCTCTCTCTCTCTCTCTCTCTCTGTCTCTCTGACGCGATGTGTTAGCGTCATCGACCACCTAATCTGATGGGATTGCTGTTTCTTCCTCTCTCTCTCTCTCTCCCTCTCTCTCCCTCTCTCTCTCTCTCTCTCTCTCTCTCTCTCTCTCTCTGTCGGCTGCGCACAGGCGGTGTCTGTTGCAGCGCCTGAGCCACCTCCTTCTGCGTTTCCCTCTCCCTCTTCCCCCTCCTTCCCCTTGGTGCTGCTGCCACCAACCTCTTCCGACGATGTCATTTTTGACGCTGTTGCACGAGTGATGAGGAGAGGGAAATCAGGGAAATCTGAGAGAGAAAGTAAAGAAAAATAGAGAAATAGAGAAAGAACTATATAGAGAACAAAGAGAAAATGAGAGAGAGAAGAAAAAAAGCAGACGTGAAAATGAGGGAGAGAGATAGAGAGAGGGGCAGATGCAAAGAAATCAGAGCGTCGACTTTAAAGTGGTCATGGTGATATCTCGAAGATGTTCTTTCTCTCTCTTTCTCCCTCTTTCTCTCTCTCTCATTCTTTCTCTCTCTTCTCTCTCGCCCACTCTCTCTCTCCTTCTTCGTCTTTGCATTTTCATAGAGTGCTCGCTCCAGAAGCTGCCTGGCGAACGCTGATTTATGTATGCCTTTGCAAACGGCTGCTTATCTTCTTCTTCTTCCCTCTCTTCTTTCTTGAGATTTATTTTATTTCCATCTCTCACTAATATACTCTTCCGGGCTAATCAAGTTTTTTTTACCGACTCCCAATCTCTGTCTACCTCGTTCTATCGGTATCTCTCACTCTCTTTCTACATATCTCCATTTCTCTCCCCTCTCCATCTCTCTCACTTCTCTTTCTGTCTCTATCTGTCTCCCTCTCGTTCTATCTCCATCTCTCAGTCTCTGTCTCTCTTTCCCCCCATCTCTCCGTCTACCTGTCTAGTGTTCTCTGATCGGTTAAAGCCGTCATTTCTCGTCTGCATGTGCACATCTGCAAATCTTCTCTTACTTCTGCTTCTGCAAAGCTGGCGGTACTCAAATCAGGAACGCCTCATTAGCTATGCAGTCTGGATGGAGTATATCATATTCGCATCCTTCCTTTTCTTGGCGTAGTGCCAAATCTTGTAGGTATCCGGTCATACGATCCGTTCATTCCATAGATGAGCAGAGATCCGCGCGTCATATCACTCTCTTTCTCTAGCTCTCAGAGTGATCTCTCTCTCTCTCTTTCTCTAGCGTTCGCGGCTCTACACCTCGAGATAGACGGACATTCCCCATTTCGTCGTGGTTACACACTCACACATTTTCATCCATATCTCCCTGAGGCAACATTGTGCTCTGCTTTGCGAGCATTCACCAGAGAGTAGCGGAGATTGTCTTTCCGCACGTGTTCTTAATATCTGCAATCTCTCTCTCTCTCCCTCACTCTCTCTTGGTGTCGCCCCTCTCTCTTCTTCTCTCTCTCTCTCTCTCGCTCCTCTCTCTCCCTACCTGCGTCTACTTCTTGTATGTAGCTGTTCTTGTATTGGCTTTGCCACTTCATCACCACCAAATCGTTGATGTTCTGCTTTTCTTGCTACTCTGCAGCTTTCCTTCCGATTTGCTGCATATACATATTTCTCTCTCTCTCTCCATCTCTCTTCGTCTCCTCCTCTCTCTCTCTCTTCTGTCCTCGCTATCCCACGAAAAGGGCTTCGGTTGCTTCGCTTTTCCCGTTCGTCCCCTTCCAGAATGGCTCCTGGCCTCGTGGTGAGAAAGTAGCAAGTATATGTTTGTTAGAGTCAAGTCAATTTCATCTTCTCTACCCTTCATCTTATGTAGTTGAATTAGTTTTCTCTGGCATCTTTCTGCCCTCCCCTTTCTCTCTCTCTCTTTCTCTCTCTCTCTCTCTCTCTCTCTCTCTTTCTCTCTTTCTCTCTCTCTCTCTCTCTCTCTCTCTCTCTCTTTCCTCGTTCTAATTCCCTCCTTCGCTGTAATCCGTATACCACGTGTACTATTGGTTGTGTATCTGCTCCGTCAAAGGGCACGGCGTCGCATGTTTGTTGGTGAGCAGTGGATGATGAAGTAGATGGAGATGAAGGACTTCATCTTATTCTCTCTCCTCTCTCCTCTCTCTCTCTCTTTCTACCTTCTGTCGCGCTCTCTTGTCTCGCTATCTCTCTCTCATTTCTCCCTCTCCCTCGCTCTCTTCTCTCTCGCTATCTCTCTCTCATTTCTCTCTCTCCATCTCTCTCTCTCTTCCCCCTCGCCAATCATATCTCCCCCCTCTCCATCAAGATTGCAGTTCGCAAGCAGATGTCTCTCCCTACTCAAATCGCATTTATCTTATCTCTCCTCGTTGACAAATCCTATCCGCGGGCCGCGCCATGTTGCTTTTCGCTTGCCCCCTGTGTTTACTACTCTTTAATGTCAAGAGAGAGAGAGAGAGAGAGACAGAGAGAGAGGGAGAGGTAGAGAGAGAGAGAGAGAGCGAGAGAAAGAGAGTGAAAATCCGCCATGCCAAAGCACATCCAGGAGTGGCTGATGTGAGATGAATGTTTGTTTATCAGCAGGTTTCCGGGGCTTTACTGAAGGTTCTGGAGGATTCTAATATTTTTCGAGCTAGTGGTTTGATATATAAATATAAGGAATTGCAACGGGATGCATTATCATCCAATCAATTTATCTGTGTATGTATCTCATCTTTGCCTTATCTCTCTCACTCTCTCTATCTTTCACTTTCTCTCCCCTCTCTCTCACTCTCTCTCTGCCTTTCACTCACTCACTCACTCTCTCTCTCTCTCTCTCTCTCTCTCTCTCTCTCTATCTCCCACTACCCCTGCCCTCTCTGCATCGGCTCCCATGGTAATTTATTTCATGTAAATTGTCTGAGGCTTAATGACCGTGACGAATAATTCATTTTCGCGACTGATTATTGAAGTTGAAGCTTGAACGGTGATCTCTCTTGTTTCATTGTTCTAGAACAAAGGGAAATTTACCAGAAATTGCGCGAAAATACTTTGAACGATTTAAAACTTATAATATTTTTGCTGAAGACTTCTTCACATGATGAAAAAGAACCGTTGTAGAAGTTGTTTCCGGAAAAGTTTATGACACTCACAACTGTCTTGGATTCTGATAAATGTATGCATATTTATGCTAATCTTGGGTAACAAAAAAAAAGTATTTTTTGCTATTCAAAGAACGTTAGCTGGCTTTTTTTGATCTCTCCACGCTAGAGTGGAATTGGGAATAATAGAAAGAACTTTTTCACTTACTTTTTTTTTGAAAGATCAATCGGATCATCCGCATTCCGAGCGGATCGTGAACTTTTTCAGGACAAAAAGAAGAAGATAAAGTATTTTGCTAGGGAACTTTCATTCGTAACAGAGGAGGTTTTATGCTGTTGACCACGCGAGATTTTACTCAGTTCTTTTTTCTTTGTTTCCTTCTCTTCTTCTTCTTGTCCCCGTCACATTTAATGCTACATTTTTCCCCGTCACATTTATTGTTTCACTTTATGTCTTCTAACGCCGCGGCAGTGTGTGAATCAGAATTCACATTTTTTTATATTTTATAAATCTTTGTTAGTCTCTTTGCAACCCCCTGCCTTGACATGCCATGAAACAAACAAACGTGCAAGGGGACACCGTTCGAAAACATGGAAAAAGTGATGAAACGATAAAAGTGATTGATGAGAGAGAAAGAGGGAGAGAAAGAGAGACAGAGATAAAGAGAGAGAAAGAGAGAGAGAGAGAAGGAGAGAGAGATAGAGAGAGAGAGAATGAGACAGAAGAGAGAGAGAGAGTGAGAGTGAGAGAGAGATAGAGAGAGAATGAGACAGAAGAGAGAGAGAGAGAAAAAAAACAGATGTCATCCATTAACAGAACGACATGCATGTGAGCTGTCTGTTTTCTTTAAGTTTGTTAGAAAAAAAACCTTACTGAATTTCCCGCGTGTCAGAATTTGACATGTGCAAAAGGTGGAAAAGCCAAAGGTCTCGCTCTAATTCGATCGATTGCAGAGTGCGCACTTTTCTCGTTGATATAAGTGTTCTATGCTGTTTGTTCGAGCAATTATTATATACATCTTCTCTCATTATCAGTTGTCTCGAGTACTTCGTAAGGCCTTCTTCGGGAACTTAAACGAAGGACTTGTTGATCGGATATAGTTGATTTGTTCGTGAGATGCACTACGAAGCTAACAAACTCTGTTTGCTCATAGTTATACATGTAAATAATACTAATAATAACAATATTATTATAATGATTAGTATTTATATCTTATAATAATTTAGAATTCGCTTCTCGGCCCATCGACAGTGCCTGCCGGAAAAAGCGGCGTCTGGACAGCCCCCATGGAGGCTGCTGCAGTGTCCGCTGGCGGGAGCACAATGGCCGAGTCGCCCATCTTCTTTCTGCCCTCCGCTGACGCCGCAGGCGACTACGACAACTGCACAGCAGAGTTTACGAAACTCATGGTTCGACAAGAATTTTATTCTATTTTTATACTTTAATATTTTTATTAATATATTAATTAGAAACATTGAGAAACCTGCTCATATGAATGTATATTGTAACGATGACAAAGTTATAAATAAATAAATAAATTAATTGAAACTCTCAGGTGAGCATGCGTCTCCTCGTGAACATGCCGCTTTCGCTCTTCGGAATGATCACGAACACCATCAACATTGTCGTCTTTCTCGATCCGGAGATGCGCGTTCAGCTGGTTAGTTATCAATTTTCATTTCGATAAAAAGCTTCATCCATAGTTTGTTTAATAAGAAAAATTCGGAAATATTTTTATTTGCCGAAAATTAATTGCTAAAGTTGTTTGTCTATTTTAACAAACAAGCATGTCTACTTCTGAAGCTCTTTCACATGGTATTTCTACTGTCTTCCTCACATGTAAAAAGTGCCAAAGTGCATTGATTAAAAAAAACGTCTGATGAATAACCAAGAGTGCTCAGAATGTCTCAGAAGAAGCGCGTTTCAAGGAAGGAGATGAAAACTTCCGTGTTATAGAAAAGACTAGAAAGACTTCCTGCTCTCGCGTGGAGATTAGAAGCACTTTATTGAAGAAAAAAATGAAAGCGTATGTAGATTTGATAAAGTACCTGCCTCACTTGTTTATATCACTTTTGTTAAAAGTCAGATTAGTTACACTTTTTTTCCTTTCATGAACGTTTTATATCCGGTGATCTCATCTTCTTTACATGATTCTTTGTCCTTCTTCTACATATCCTTCATCTTTCATTGTGGAAATGTTTTCACTAGCTCAACCAAGAAGACGAAGAAGAACTAAAAAGCCCAAATGACAAAAGATTCAGCATTTCCTGTCCGCCTCCGCAGTGTCCATTTACGTTGTACTTCTCGAATTACAAGAATCTTTTAAATTCCATCGCCATGCTTAATTCGGACAGAAGCCCTTTGGCTTTTATTTCCATCTTTGATCCCTTATGTACTTTCCAACGTTTCCTTCTCTCTCTTTCTTTATAGAGATTCTCATTCTATTCTATCTATCTCTCTCTTTCTCTTTCTCTCTCGCTCTCCTTTTCTCTTTCTCTCTCACTCACATTTTCCTACTTCCTCCGCTATTTCTGTGGCCAGGGTGTCCCGTGGGCTCGTGACTGTGCTGGAAGGCAGAATCGGCTAAACTCTACGACCTGACCTATCCCCTCTGAACCCTCTTAGTCTATTTTCTCTACAAGGAAATCATGAGCAAAGTGGTCGACAGAGAATTTTGCAAAGCGTAAGGGAAGGAATGGCCAATCGCGTCATATGCCAGGACACCATCCTTCCGGAGTCGGCCAATCATTGGATCGGATCCCACAATATCATTTGGATCCGTCCATATCTTCCAATTGGGCCAATTGGGTGCCTCATCCCCCCTCCTATTTATCTCCCCGTATACTATCATCAGTCACCCTCCCTGTTAAGCCTAATCAAGTGGCTATATGCCTGCGGCGAAATCTCTGGCTGTAATTGCTTTCCTCATGAGGTTTCGTCTCCGCCGAAATATGGGGGCGTTTGAATGTGACGAATGGAGAAGTAGTGTGATAAGAAGGATGAGACCAAGAGAGAGAGAGGGAAAGCGAAGACAGCTTGGAATGATAATGAAGAGTGGATTTGCACATGTAGTATCTCAAGAATCGCATTATTTCTTATATAAGAAAGTAGAAAATGAAATAGTAATGTAGACAATGCACACGTCACTATAGTAAGACAAAAGAAGTTCAGCCGTGCGGCGCTATTAATCTGGGAAGAAAAGTGAAACGAAGGTTGAGTGAAATATGAACGAAAACAAAGTGAAACTCCATGCAGATTTTATGCCTGTTTACTTTGGAAAATGGCTAAACTTAACTCAAATTCCAAAAATTCCGAAAAATTGCCTACATATGAAAGAATTTTATACGATGACGGTGTAGCTGGTTTTTTCAAGATAATTCTATGAAACAAATTAAATCATTTTTCCTCATTCTCTTTCTTTTTTTCCGTTATTAGAGTCACTCTTCCTCTCTCTCTCTCTATCTCTCTCTCTTTCTCTCTCTCTCTCTCTCTCTCTCTCTCTCTCTCTCTCTCTTCTTTCAGGTGAATCACTTTCTGCTGGCGCTCTCTGTCTCTGATCTCCTTCTTCTCGTGTTCAACTTCTTCATGCTCATCTTCCCCGTCATCGCGACCATGTCGACATCTGTCGTGCTACACGATGTCTTCCCGCTCTTTCTGTGGTAAGAAGAGAGAGAGAGAGAGAGAGAGAGAGAATATGGATGCCAGAGTGGGAAGAAGAGAAAAGTGATCAGCTAGAGAATGAGAGAGAGAGAGAGAAAAAGAGGTGGAAATAGAATAATAAAAACAATGGAACTAGTCTTGCGCAAAATAAATGCAGTGTTTGCCAACTAATGAGAGACATACATATGTATATGATAATTGTAATTATGACGTTATACTACTTTAGCGCCTTGTCGAATTGCTCTAAAGCAGTAATTACCCGACATTAAAAATAGCAAATTGCCTCACTCGAACGACCATTGAAGAGGCCATTTCAATTGGTCATTACTGGAGTGGAACAACGTCATTTTCTTGTTTTCTGCACACTCCCACATTCCTCCTCCTCCTCCAATGAGTGTTGCACGTGTAACGAGTTTGCAAACGGCGGCTGGGTTCAATTCAGAAGACTGAAAAGGCGTTAAAAATTTGTTTTTTTTAAATGTATGTATGTACATGCATGCGGAAACAAAAAGGGTGGAAAATATGACAAGAATGAAACGATTTTTTATTGCTTGAGAAGATTAGATGGATTCTTTTTTTTATTAGAATTTGTTGGATTTGTTTCTGAAAATTAAAGAAAATGTTAATTAGGCAAAAAAAATCAAGTCTTTTACTAACATTTCACATTTTAATTTCTAAGGGACTTTCTAACTGACAAATTTCTTGTAGTACCCATGCGAGACTCATGATAGATAGGTATTCTGCCTTCTTCCGACATTTAGAAAATAGAAATCTAGCATCGTTTTTTATAGCTCCCAGTAGTCTTTACGGCTAGAACAGATGCAGTCTTTCCATCGACTACATAGCATTTTTACTATTCATTTGGCCGACGAAAGAGTCCCTGTTTCAAGGTTTTATGGAGTATTATATATATTTTAATTTAGGCGTCCATTTCACTTTCTTTTTCGACATTTTGCAGAAAGCTTCTTCTATTCCTTTCTTTTTCCCCGGTCCAATTGTTCCACGCACGTGATTTTTGGTTTTTGGACTGTGGCAACGGTAGATATAGAAACGGCAGAGGGGAAAAGTTACTGGGAAGAGCGAATTCGTAAAAGATTGCGAGGAAGAGAGACGAAACAGAAAGTTAAAGAGAAAGACATAGATAGAGAGAGAGAGAAAGAGAGAGAAAGAGAGGGATGGAGAAAGAGGGGCATGCGGAGCAAGAGAAATAAACACTGTGAGTAGTCAAAGTCTACATTCCGCTGAAACGATTAGAGAGAAAGAGATTTAAAGATCCAACAAAGTAGGCAATCACATTTAGAACTTTCTCTCTCTCTTTCTCTCTCTCTCTCTCTCTCTCTCTCTCGCAATTCGAGCAGGCGAAAGAAAGAGGAAATCTCGTTGGCAATTTGCATGAGTTAATGGAAGAGAGCAGAAGAAACGTGTGTTGCAGGATTCGGGCGGATTTTCGCACGAATAGTGGATGAGATTTGTGAGTAGAGCGGGGTGTGGAATGTTCGCAAGGAACAGAATAAAAAAAGGGCGAAATTCTGTGTGATTTTTCGAGTAAAAAGCAGCAACATTGTTCTCTCAGCAAATAGTTTTCAGGATGTCGTCCAGTGATTTTCCCTGACCAACATGAAATAGCTGCCACTTATTTTGTTTACTTTTAAAGTGAATTAAATCCTGATGACAGCAAAACTGTTAACAAACCATAAAATATTCATCTAAAAGATTTTTCCAAAATAAATATAAAAAGGATATACAAGATTCAACGATGCGTAGGTACTCGTACCCGCTGGCGCTGACGACGCAGACATGCGGTGTCTACCTCACGGTGCTCGTCTCCGTGCATCGCTACCTCGGCGTCTGCCATCCGTTTCGCGCCAAGCGATGGGTTCGTTAAATCACGTTTTTATTCGCGCCATTTTGCAATGACTGAAGGTCGAAAGAACATGTGATTCAAGTCAGGAAAATTGAAATACATAGATATCGATCGAGTTCGTGCACCTTCAAATGGCGATTGACGGCTTTTTTAAATATTCCATATCAATTTATTTAAAAAAGACGTATGAATAATTCTACTTATAATTCATCTATGGCAGGCCTCAAAATCGAAGTGAGATATAATATTAAATTAGTAAAAATAAAAATAATTTATTAAAGATAAATTCATTTTGTCGTTTCTAAATGAATTTTAATCAATTCATTTAATGATTTCTAGGTGAGCTCGCAGCCCGTCCGGCTGGCGATCGCCTCTTCCGTCTTCTTCTCTGTGCTCATCAATATTCCGAGCTGGCTCGAACTCGACATAACGCACTGCCTCTCGCATGACTTTCAGACGGTCTTGAGGTGTGCGCTGGGATTTGTGACATAATAATGAAATAATAAAATATGGCTTATTAATTAAAAAATAATTAGTAAAAATAATTTACGAAATAATTTCATTTTATTCGGGCAAAATATTGAGACGATAGTAGCATTTTGTACAGCGAAAATTTAGCTTTCAGCGGCAAAAAAGGACCTCTTTTTAGAACAATGACCCTCACGCCACTGAAGAAATCGCCGCTATATCTGCTCATCCAGAAGGTATCTTTCCTTTTTTTATTTAGAAATGTGGCTTGTGATTTAAAGGACTTTTATGCTTGGAAAATTTAATAGCTTGTTTTAAATAAATTGAATTTATAATATTTTAAATATTTTATAAGCTAATTTATGCCAGGCGATTCTCTACACACTCATCATGTTCGCTGTGCCCTTCGTCACGTTGATCATCGTCAACTGTCGCATCATCTTTGCACTCAGGTAAATATATATTTTATAATCTATATTTATGTAATATATATATATATAATCTATTTATAATACATACATAATTATTTTCACTATTTTGGATTCACGATTTATTTATGTTTTTTTTTCTCCAGAGAATCGAGCCATCTTCGCTCGATGCACTCTTCAGCTCGCCTTGAAAGTAGATCGTCAGTCTATTTTTCAAGCTTTCAAACTTCCCTCTTGCGTTTTCTTATTTCCAACCGTTGAAATTATTTGTGCGAAAAGATACCTTTTCGCCAGGATAATACAAATAATGTCAATTGGAAGAATGAAGAAGAAAACAATTCGAGGTGATCATAAATAATTTCTATGCAAATTCCAGTCGCATGCTGCAGCAGTTTCGGTTGCTCAAGGCTTCCAAGTACTCCGAGATCTTCAACACGTTCACGCGACTTTCGAGCAATAAGTCGGTCTTTTTTCTCATACATTCTCTAATATTTCTCTCTCTATATCAACATTGCGCATGTTACTGATTTTCTTTCAAATCAATTAGCTTACCTTTTTTTCTAAGGAAAGTTTGATTTAAAAATGTACCTAAAATATAATAACAATAATAATAAATATAAAATAAAGCATTTTCAGCATGCTCCGAACACCGCCGCAGATGAAGTCGAGCACGGGCTCCGGCTCTGGCGGCGGCGGCGGCGTGGGCGCGAGTACACTGCGAGATCGTTCCGTCACTCTTATGCTCCTCGCTATTGTCGCCATCTTTCTGCTCTGCAACTGTCTGCCCTTTGCCAACAACATCATCGAGGTGGGCAGACAAGAAAACGATGCAGCCGAGCTACTATCCTGCTGCCTTTTCATGAACCGTGATAGCATTTTCAGATAAATATGCAAATCGAATTGCGTTTCTGCATTGTCTTTTTTTTATTTCTTAATCAAAATTTACATTTATTTTTCTTGGTTTCTCTCGAAATTTATATTATACTATCTCTCTCCTCTCTCTCTCTCTCTCTCTCTCTCTCTTCTTGCACTCTCTCTCTGCCCTTGATGACTCTCTCCCTTTTCTCTTTCTCCCTCTCTTCCTCTCTCACCCCTTCCTTTTTCAGAGCTACTTCCACTTCTTCCCTTCATCAGCTCCCATCCTGATCACTGAGGATGTCGTTTCTTTTTCTTCTTCCGCTGACGTCATCATCGATGCCTCCTCCCCCCTCTCTGATGCCCCTGCGCCCTCCTCCTCTCTGCCCACGTCGCTCTTCGACATCTCTTGCGAACTCGGCAACGTGCTGATCTCGCTGAACTCTGCCTCTTCCCTCTTCGTCTACCTCATCTTCTCCTCCAAGTACCGCGCCATCATCAAGCACTGGCTTGGACTCGAGCGACGCACGAGGGTTTGTAATTATATTTAATATTATGTTTTGTATCCATTTTTATGTTACTAGTAATTTTGACTAAGAAAAAAAACTAAACTTGAATCATCATCATATTCGTCTTTACCCGTCAATACTGCAACGAAGATAGCAGATAGCATGAGTAGACTCTCTGTCTCTCGGTCTCTCTCTCTCTCTCTCTCTCTCTCTCTCCAGGTGAACGGCGTCGCTCTGACGACAGCGATGGCTGCGCAAAAGGCGCTCGAGCTCTCCATGCTTCCTGACGAGGTGGACGCGCGCGGGCGACTGCGTGCCGTTCGGCAAGGTTGGTCTTGTTTCCACTTTCTCGCCCGAGGAATTGAACCCTTGACCCTCCCGCCAGCAGCCGGGCGCTTTACCAATCGGCTAACCTGCCACCCTTTAGTCCGCGCGCGCACCATGATCACGACGCGTGTCGCGCGTCCTCTCGCGCCCGTGCGCGCCGATTCGCAGCCGGAGAGCGGCGCGAGCGAGTTGGCCGACGAAGTCATCATAGAGGACGCGCGAGGAGAAGGCGGTGGCGGAGATAAGAAGAGCGGCGGAGGTGGAGGAGGAGGACTGCCTTTCAAGCGGCAATGTTAGCAATGAACAATGTTATTTTGCAAATATTTATTATATTCATTGTTTTTTTTATATTTTTTTATTTATTTTCTTATTAGCCTTTTCTTAACTTGATATTTACAATCTCAGACGATCTCGAAGACGCAAGGCGTACGTCGTCCAAGCGCAAGCTTCTTCGCTTCGCAACTGTTGACTAGCTCCGATTTTCTGGTGTCGGCGGGAAATTCAAATTCAAATTCATGAATTTCGATCGCGCGAAGCCGCCTGATGAGCGGCTGAAATACCGAACGGGCAGGCGATAGAGCTATAGGCTTGAATGAGCTACAACGTGCATTGATTACCTCACGGCGGAACTTGCCCGATTTCATGGAGCAAGAAGTCGTACGCTTTTCCTTATGAGTATACATAGAGGAAGCAAGTTAAGAACGTCTTCAAATGAACAGGAGATCATATTGTATCTGTTCATACTTACTTTATTCAACCATTGTCAAGGCAAGATTTGTGCGCGTGCGTATTACTGTTTCATTTAATTGTATTTATATATTGTATATTGCTTTTTCCATGTGCCTATAGGCTTATAAGCCAACACGTACGGGATATGATAAAGAAGTGCTAATACCTCAACAAAACCATTCAGGCAATATTTCAGCAGACAAATTTAAGAAATGACAAATTCAGAACAAGACACATGTAACGAGAAAATTCAATATATTTCAACAGGTGATAAAAATAACGGCATACTGAAAAATACGAGCAGTGTGCAAACAAGAACTACCTTGAACAGTATACTTGATGAGGGACGTGCCGATGCAATATAAAGTAAATATTTCGGTATTATCATTAAATCACGAACGAAAGCAAGCAAGTGTGTTCGGGAGAGAGAGAACGGGAGACAAGACCACCGATTCACCTTGCATTCGAACAAGGAGATGAAAAAAAACATCCATATTGAGAGAGAGAGAAACTTTTGGAAAAGTTAGGGAAGTTCGGAAAGGTCAGTGAAAGTCTAATTGTTATACTTTCGAAGGTTGTTCTGGAAAGTGCCAACGAATCCGTATAAAACACAAAGCGAGCCTCGGGAGATCCATTCGCTCCCCGCTCTTCATCCCGCCCTGGTTTCTTCCTCCCGTCCGGTCATTATTCCACATATTTTTTGCATTATTTAAATATATAATTTTTTCCTCTAAAATTTCGATTTATCAGAAATCCAATGAAAAAAAAATATATTTACAGTTACGGGCAGCCTTCCATGGCGACTCGGGCAGCGTCTTCAGCCTCGCTCTCCTCTCACCGCGATTCTCATCCAGGCGTACCCGGCACCGCATTACGGAGACGCAGCTGCGGTCAGGAATTCTTTGTTTTTCATACTTGATTACGAGATCATAAAAATCTATATTATTACATGATCATTATAAGATCTGGATTACAAGATCTCCATCCTGGATTCATTTAATTGTATTTATATATTGTATATTGCTTTTTCCATGTGCCTATAGGCTTATAAGCCAACACGTACGGGATATGATAAAGAAGTGCTAATACCTCAACAAAACCATTCAGGCAATATTTCAGCAGACAAATTTAAGAAATGACAAATTCAGAACAAGACACATGTAACGAGAAAATTCAATATATTTCAACAGGTGATAAAAATAACGGCATACTGAAAAATACGAGCAGTGTGCAAACAAGAACTACCTTGAACAGTATACTTGATGAGGGACGTGCCGATGCAATATAAAGTAAATATTTCGGTATTATCATTAAATCACGAACGAAAGCAAGCAAGTGTGTTCGGGAGAGAGAGAACGGGAGACAAGACCACCGATTCACCTTGCATTCGAACAAGGAGATGAAAAAAAACATCCATATTGAGAGAGAGAGAAACTTTTGGAAAAGTTAGGGAAGTTCGGAAAGGTCAGTGAAAGTCTAATTGTTATACTTTCGAAGGTTGTTCTGGAAAGTGCCAACGAATCCGTATAAAACACAAAGCGAGCCTCGGGAGATCCATTCGCTCCCCGCTCTTCATCCCGCCCTGGTTTCTTCCTCCCGTCCGGTCATTATTCCACATATTTTTTGCATTATTTAAATATATAATTTTTTCCTCTAAAATTTCGATTTATCAGAAATCCAATGAAAAAAAAAATATATTTACAGTTACGGGCAGCCTTCCATGGCGACTCGGGCAGCGTCTTCAGCCTCGCTCTCCTCTCACCGCGATTCCCATCCAGGCGTACCCGGCACCGCATTACGGAGACGCAGCTGCGGTCAGGAATTCTTTGTTTTTCATACTTGATTACGAGATCATAAAAATCTATATTATTACATGATCATTATAAGATCTGGATTACAAGATCTCCATCCTGGATTACGAGATCACTATGGTTGAGAAAATACCATACAGAAACCAGAGGCAAAGCAGAAAGATGAAAACTAATTTGCTCAAACGAAACAAATTATTACTATTTTCAGGTCCTTCGCCTGTCTACTCGCATCGGGCTCGCGCTCTGGATTTGCCCCGTCTGGCAACGCTCCGCCCTCGCCAAATAGGCCCCGCCCCCTATCGGATATGCCCCGCCTCCTGTCGGATACGCCCCGCCCCTCTCGGATACGCCCTGGCCTCTGCTGGATGCGCACCCCAGGGTCAGATTCCACAGCATAAGCCTGCTCCCCCCTCTAACACTGCTATGCCAGTGTGCAGCATCCGAAACCATTTCCTTGCGCTTCAAGAATTGAAGAATAACAGTGCGCGGTTATTGTGATCTCGTATCAGTCGAGTTCTGTTTATGTTTTGCATATGTAAAGAATAAAGATTGTATTCTTGTGCCATTTTCTTGTTTACAGAAACAAAATAAAGTAAAATGATGGAATGTATTCTTGTCTAATTAGAATGATGAAAAGAGGAGTTCAGCCAATTTAATGGTGGAGAATGCTAGCGTTTCTCTCAATTTGAAATATTACATTCGAGCGAGTTGTTGTCTCTTTGTACTTCATTAATTACTACTTTATTTAACAATTGTATACTGCTTTTTCCATGTGCCTAACAATAAGCCAACAGTTATGGGATATGATAAAGAAGTGCTATTAAAGCAACACAACCATTCAGGCAGAGAATACATTCCAGCAGAAAAGTTTAAAATTGACACATATTAATAACGAGAGAATGCAAGCTATTTTAATAGGTGATACATGGAACAACACGAACAATGTTCTGCAAAACATGAACTCTCATAGATCTCCTTCAGCATCTCTCTCACTAATTCTACCTATGAAATTTATTTCTATTTTGCTTTGTTCTGATTTTTTTTAAAAATCCTGTGTTGGACTCGATTGAAAAAATATTTTCAAAATAAATGAGGGAGAGAGTGAGGATTAGAGAGGGAGAAATAAATACAGAGTAATCGGGCTTAGTAGTGTACCAAGACAGCTAAACGCAATAAAAGATGAGAGAGGTGATGCAGAGGCAATATCCAAGGAGTTCGACTGAGTACATATATGACGATGCCAACTAAAAAAACGGTCGTTTTTGCGTTTTCGAGAGATTTGTGACATGTGTGGGTGTATTAAACTGTATATTTTTTTGAGCATCTTTATTCACGTACAAAAGTGTGCAAAAAAAAATACATGTACTAACATGCGCATAAATCATTTTGGAAAATGAGCATGAAAGTACGCGTATAAATGTGTACAGTAATCAGACTAAAAAATGAGCAGAAAAGTACATGAACTAAATTGCTCAAAATTCATCATAAAAATGAGCACGAATATACGCGTACAATATGGTGCAAAAAAATGTGCGCAAGAAAATACGCGTACAAAAGTGCCAAAAATTTTTGCGCAAGAAAATACGCGTACAAAAGTGCTAAAAAATTTTGCGCAAGAAAATACGCGTATAAAAGTGCTCAAATTTTTTGGATAAAAAAGTACGCGTATTAAATGGCTCAATTTATTTTGGGAAAAACCAGCTGCAAATTTTTAACTAGATAGAATGAAAAATGTCGTCAAAAATATACATCAAAATAAAATGAAATTAACAGGATTTAAATAGAAAAAATGGATACTGACTGATCCACTACGGCGTGGATCAGTCCTGGGCGGTGCAGGCATGGCGCCGAGAGTGACGAGGAGTTGTAACTCGAGGAGATGCACGCGTTGAGGAGGTCGAACAGGCCGACTCGAAAGCCGTCATCAGAGGAGACCACTACAACCTGCTCCGGGTTTAAAAGGTTACGCAACCCCCCTCCCCCCATTTTGAGCATTCTCGGAAACATTTCACACCCAGATTTCACTTATTCCGTGCAAAGTACGGAAAATAAAAAGACTAATTATAAGCATCGATGGATGCACAAGAAAAAAGTCTAAATTCAAATTCAAAATGAAAATAATACCTTTACAATGTGTTTGCGTTCGTAAGAATCACAGTCTCTTGGCGCACATGAATGGGGCAAGCATCCTCGTAGCAACCATTCGACTCTTCTTCGATCTAAACATCAACCAATTACAACATTTTTTTAATGGAATGGCATTTCATAACAAAACTTGATGTGATTTAACATTTGTGAAACAAGAAATATAATCGTAAGAAGTTATCGTGGTAAAAATCAGCAAGAAAAAAAACACACCTGCCAAAGCGAATTCTCGGACAGGCGAGCACGCTAATGACGTCGCCGTTCGGTGGATGACGAGCGCGTTGATTCAGGGACGACCTCGACTAAACTCATCTGATCTGAAAGAAAAGTAAATCAAAACGCATTCACGAAAATACGAAATAAAAGCTGGGTCGGGTAAGAAGCAGAATATTCGTTGCAAATGAATTTATAGTGCACTGAAAGTTTACTGTAATAGAACGTGCTATGAAGTGTAGTGTACTTAAATACACACTTCTGGGTGATGATGGTATTAAGCTTGTTATACAACATTCATTCTGTTTTTTAAAACTATTTATTGAAGTAAGTTAAACGAAACAGTAAACACAAAAAAGGGAATCAAAGTCATATAAAAACCTTAAAGTTCACTACACATTCTATTACAGTAAACTTTCAGTGCACTATAAATTCATTTGCAACGAATATTCTGCTTTTTACCCGACCCAGCTTTTATTTCGTATTTTCGTGAATGTGTTTTGATTAACTTTTCTTTCAGATCAGATGAGTTTAGTCGAGGTCGTCCCTGACTCAACGCGCTCATCATCCACCGAACGGCGACGTCATTAGCGTGCGCGCCTGTCCGAGAATTCGCTTTGGCAGGTGTGTTTTTTTTCTTGCTGATTTTTACCACGATAACTTCTTACGATTATCTTTCTTGTTTCACAAATGTTTAAGCACATCAAGTTTTGTTGTGAAATGCTATTCCATAAAAAACATGTTGTAATTGGTTGATGTTTAGATCGAAGAAGAGTCGAATGGTTGCTACGAGGATGCTTGCCCCATTCATGTGCGCCAAGAGACTGTGATTCTTACGGACGCAAACACATTGTAAAGGTATTATTTTCATTTTGAATTTGAATTTAGACTTTTTTCTTGCGCATCCATCGATGCTTATAATTAGTCTTTTTATTTTCCGTACTTTGCACGGAATAAGTGAAATCTGGGTGTGAAATGTTTCCGAGAATGCTCAAAATAGGGGAGGGGGTTGCGTAACCTTTTAAAACCGGAGCAGGTTGTAGTGGTCTCCTCTGATGACGGCTTTGGAGTCGGCCTGTTCGGCCTCCTCAACGCGTGCATCTCTTCGAGTTACAACTCCTCGTCACTCTCGGCGCCATGCCTGCACCGCCCAGGACTGATCCACGATTTTTTTCTGTTTTTATTCCTGTCTCTTTCATTTTATTTTCGATGTATATTTTTTTACGACATTTTTCATTCTATCTCCTTAAGAATTTGCATCTTGGTTTTTTTCCCCAAAAACATTTTAGCCATTTCATATGCGTCCCTTTTTGTCCAAAAATTTTGAGCACTTTTGTACACGTATTTTCTTGCGCAAAATTTTGAGCACTTTTGTGCGCGTATTTTCTTGCGCAAACATTTTGAGCACTTTTGTACGCGTACTTTCTGGCCTAGATTTTCTGCACACTTTTGTACGCGTATATTTGTGCTCACTTTCTTCTATGGTTTTTGAGCACTTTAGTACATGTACTTTTCTGCTCATTTTTCACACCGTTTTATGAGCACATTTGTACGCGTATATTTTTGCTACTTTTCAAAATGATTTTGAGCAGTTTAATACATGTACATTTGTGCTCATTTTTCAGCCCGATTTTTGCACACTTTTGTACGTGAATAAAGATGCTCAAAAAAATAAGCAGTTTAGTACACCCACACATGTCACAAATCTCTCGAAAACGCAAAAACGACCGTTTTTTTAGTTGGCATCGTCATATATGTATGTGCTGGAAAGAGAGTTCCGGAGAACAACAGCATCGAATCAACTTGCAATCGAACGAGGATATCTCTAGAGAGCGAGAGAGCGAGAGACAGAGAGAGAGAGAGAGAGAGAGAGAGAGAGAGAGAACGAGAGAAAGAGAGAGAGAGAGCGAGAGAGAGAGAGAGCGAGAGAGCGAGAGAGAGAGAGAGAGAGAGAGAGAGAGAGAAAGAGAGAAAGAGAGAGAGAGAAAGAGAGAGAGAGCGAGAGAGCGAGAGAGAGAGAGAGAGAGAAAGAGAGAGAGCGAGAGAGGTGAGCGAAAGCAAGATAGAGAGAGAGAGAGAGAGAGAGAGAGAGATGAGTGAGAGTAATTAGTTGATTTCGTCCATTAACAATAATAAACTGGGCGGCATGTTCTGTTAATTAGTTATCTAGTAATTAGTAATAAATGATTAAAAAGGAATATCTTCGCTATGTAGATCATCGTCATCAGCTGTCGCTGCATCGCCTTCAGAATATCCAAGCGAATCTAAAGAGTATTCCGCTTTGTGACGTGTAATGAGCTAGTTAAGAGAGATAGAGAGCGAGAGAGAGAGATGGAAAGAGAAAGAGATTAGAGAAAAGAAAAGAGAGTATAGCAGTAAAGACAAGAATAGGCCGATGTCGTACTCATGACCTCATCATTCATTTGTACAATTTGTAGACACACAGATCGCGAGAGCAACTCATGAAAGTCTTTGAAAATCCACGCATTCAATCTGATCATGGCAGCAATTGGATGCTTTGTCTAGTTTGATCGTTCATTCTCTATATTCTCCCTCCATCTTCCTCTCTCTCTCTCTCTCCCTCTCTCTCTCTCTGTCCCTCTCTCTCTCTCCCTCTCTCTCTCTCTCTCTCTCTCGCTCCCTCTCTCTCTCTCCCTCCCTCCCTCTCTCTCTCTCTCCCTCTCTCTCTCTCTCTCGCTATCAAGGTAGAGCAAATGGAGGGTAATGGGGATGTGGGGGGGGGGGTGAGAGGAGTACCAGGACAGTCAAGCGGAGAGGCGAGAGGTGGGTGCGAGAGAGTGTGTAGCAGAGAGAGAGATTGAGAGAGAGAGAGAGATAGAAGGAGAGGGAGAAAGAGAGTGAGAGAGTAAAAAGGAGTCATATCGAATTTTTAGTTTGATATGTCAGGCCTGCACGGACACCAGTCGTCCCTTTCATCAACCTGCAGACATTGCGGTGTTCAAACCTTGAAAGAGTTCTCCTTCATGCACACCAGGCCCATGAACGTTTCCGTTGTGATTTCGCTGAATTTGAAATTTGCTGTTGTCCAGTATTATTTTCATGTCTTCTTTATCATGTTCTTATGGTTTTTCGAACGGTGCTGCGCTGTCGATTACTCACTGGAAAACGATTAATCACTCCTGTTCATTCTCTCGTATTGGTGTGCCCGATATTTAATGCATTTTCGCGAATTTTTATTCGCATTTTGTTTGAGCTCTCTCTCTCTCTCTCCCTCTCGCTAGAAGTGCCTCAGGAGAGGGAGGAAGAGAGAAGGCGAGATGAAGGCATGCATTATGGGCGAGTTGAGATATTCAAACTAAAATGTGCACCTTAATATGCACGATATTACTCTAAACAACATATATATATATATATATATATATATATATATATATATAATATGTATTATAATTTACTATTTTTTTCAAAATTGAAACATGCATGAACTGACGATTTCTGAAGACATGGTCAAAAATGTAATATACCAAAGGGACAAATTTCGTGTGTTATCATAGCGATTTTTTTTACTTTGGAGCATTCATGCATGCACACTTAACCTATATTTATAATGAACAGGTACACAAATCACATTTTTAGGCTCTTCTTTAATTGCACAAGATAATTTATGTGCTATAATTTTTATGTTCGGGAGTGTTTCTAAAAATTGCTTGATTATGGCAGCGAAAATGAGCAGACGCTGACAACGTTTGCCTGCAAAGGCGGTCGAGTGAATCACTTTCAGCGCATTCTCACATTGACGCTCCGTTCGATCAAGAAAAACAAAACATTTCAAAGAAGAAGAAAAAGGAAAATGTGGGATTGAGAACGGGAAAATTATGGAGAGAAAAGATAAAAAGAGAGGGAGAGAGAGGGAGACCGAGAATGAGAGAGATGGAAAGAAGGAGAGAGAGTGAGTGAGTCATTGAATGCCATTCGTTTGTTTCTTTAACTTCTCCAGTCTTTACCTCTTGTCTCGCTTGCTTTTTTTCTTTCTATATTCTTCACTCTCTCTCTCACTCCCTTTTCTCTTCCTCTCGTCATAGAAGTTATTTTACTTTTTTTGTTTTAAAGTATTTGGCAGGTTTATAGTTTGTTTTTGCCTATCAGAGTCGCGGAGTCAAAGGAAGTTGCTTTTGAATTGTCTAATTGTCATTAGTATCAGAGACAAGTGTTGTATCAAATGAGAACAATACGACATTATTTTTCTATGCAATATTTTTCTAAATTGATAATTATTTAGTAATTTGATGCCGAATGAGAAATGGGGCCACGGCAGGTGCCGAATGTCGGATCTGCACAGTTGATTGACGCTGAGAATGAGGTTTAGAAACTTTTCAATTTCTGTTATTTCCTAGAAATTGTCAGTTCAATCTGTTTCCAATGACTACCAAGCATCTGTTAAAATGTCAGCCATTTTAAAGCATTTTTTAACTAATTATTTATAAGAGAGAGAGAGAAAGAGACAGTGGCACAAAGAGAGGGAGAGGAGAGTGATGTTGGGAGAGAGAGAATGTGATCTACCCCCATCTGAGGTGCTCTTCGCTGTGGTTGGCTCGGACGCGGCGTGTCTAGCTGCCGGCGTCGTCGAACTCCTGCGCGGCACGGGCGATCGCTGGGCGCGCGTCCTAAGAGGAGTCGTCTGTCTTGTCAAGGACTATGCCAGGTCTCGAGACGACAAAATATCTGCATATACTTCTTTTTGCATTTTAATATACAAAACAAAAACATCAAATAGTATTTAAAAAAGAACTATGATTATATCAGACAGGTACATACTATTTGTCGGTTCAAGACTGTTTAGAGTAAAAAAAAATTATTTTTATTTTTAAATTCAATAATGAGCATTTGAGGAAAATTACTGTAAATACAATGCGAACAAAACAGGAATATTCATAAAGGGAATTACTAATGCGGGAAAAGGCAGGAAGGATGCGTTAAGAATGGAACATTCCTCTACTGCTACTCCTCGTCCGAACCCGACGGCGCCTGCGCATTTGCTCGCGTCATAAACGCGACTAAGCCGCCAGTCAGAGCCTGCCATCAACAATGATGATCAAAATTCACACGTTTTCCTTATTTCTATCACAGGACGGTCAAAAACAGCAAAAAGATTATGCGCACTCAAATTGTCGTCCTCTTCAAACCTCTCATTCCCGCGTGCTCATTCGTTGTCAAAAAAAGTTGAGAAACAATAGGATAGAAGAGTGCTGCAACTTGAGCTTGCATTATCTTATTTTACTGCGCGTACTCTTTTAAGCAAAGACGATCAAACAGTTCCGTAATGTTAAGGGCTCGTATGGAATGCAGAAGATAACTTTAAAAAAGTTCTATGTATGCACACGTGTGTATAATAGATATTTGTTTGTGCTAATGCATAAAATAGTTTTGTAGAGATGACTGCTATTCTTCTTTGTGGACAAAGAAACCTTTGCAATACTTATGCTGAACATGTCGCGCTGCGAGCGGCCGACATTCGCGTCGAAATCATCATAGGCCTTCACAAGACGCGCCATGCGCGCTTCCTTCTGCGAAGAATCCTATAATGGGCTCTCATTGGGGTGGCAATAAAAGATTTAAAAAATTCTTAAAGTGTCATTTTTGCTAAAGATTGCTCCAAGCAATTTTTACATGTTACTATTACGCTTGTGCTATTCTTGTATCATTGTATATAGAACGAATAAATATGTTCTAAATATAAGTGTAAGAGCATTATTTGGCCTGTCTGAATGCATCAGCAAAGAGTCAATTTTTTAAACTAATAGTTAAAGGACTATTTTCCATCTGAGAAGCGTTGCCTGAGGAAAAGGGAATATTAGTGTGTTACACAGAACATTAAATTGAACAGTTGTCGGCAACTCAATTGTGGCCTAAAAGGCTTGTCGAAGCAATGGTTAACCAGCGAGGGTGCAATATGGTTCCGAAGGCCGTGAAATACTATATGCCGACACATGCACGATTCACTACCAGACGCAAATCACATTGCCTGCTTTAATTTCAAAGCAAGGATCTTGGCAAATTTCCTGGATCACGTTGCTTAAACCTTTCGTACTATCTGGTCGACCAGGAGTTAACGGCTTTAAAGCTCCTTTAAGTCAAGAATGTTTCAAACTTCTTCGATCCCAGCCGCGCATTCGGCGACGACGTCGCTCAGCGAGAGAAGAAACTTATCGAACTTCTCCTGGCAGAACTTGCTGAGCGCGTGCGCCTGTGCAAAAAACCTACTTATGAAAAATTACAGAATCTCCCTTTATCTTCTGTTTCTAAAACCTAAAATATATATATATATATACGCAAACCGTCTCGGCGGCCTCGGTAGCTGCATGTTGAGCTTGCCGAGCATCCATGGCTAATCAACCGACTATCACTGAAAGAAAGCGAGAAATTATATTTTCAAAAATTTCTCAGTCTTTTCAGGTGCGCAAGTGCGGAAAGAGCGTTGAGGGCGGCGAAAGTACTATGAAAGATATAAGGACTGCGGCCACAAAAAGGTTGTCATTAATTCAGTGTGTTGTGAAAAATGAAATGCTTGGAAATTATTGATTATGAAGATATGTATTTTCTATATTGGTATCAACAGCGAAGTACTGCAATATATTGGTATCAACAGCGAAGTACTGCATTCTGGAAATTAAAATAGAGAGGAAGTTGGTTGGGTTCTGGAGAGAGTGCTGCCATTTTGAGACGAACCAACTCTATGCGAATGCGAAATGTTCTACCGCGTTTGCATAGCAAGTCGTTTGCAAGTCGCAGTTTATAGCTAATTAAATCCACATGCTAATTATTCGATGATACATTTGCATGTCGCCTTGGGTAAGATGAACGTTTAGCACTCCATAATTGACGTCGAGCCGAAAGATAAAAGACGGCTATGTTGTCAAAGCAAAATGTTTCGATTTGGAATCGATCATGAGAGGCAACAAGGTACATATATGCAATCTTCTAGCATGCCAATATGTAAATTACAAACTAGATTCCATAGAGGACTCGCCCTCCTTCCAGCCAATTTCTATTTAGAATGTAGAAGATGATTCTACTCACAATCAGTGAGAAAAAAAAGAAACTGCTGAAAATATAAATAAAAACCATGAGGATTCTTTTATTCTAAACCTGATCATATGAGGAAGATAAAAGAAGACTTTTTTTTTTTCGTCGGATATCTCCATTCAAGCATGAAAAGTTTTACGCTCAATAACTATAAGCTTATTGGTGCGTACTTCTGCGAAACGTGCTACTCAATTATACTACTGTGCTTAAAGATAAGTATGTACAAAGTCAAAAAGCATATAATATATACGAAATTCTCGGCGGAACCGTGAAAATGAAGTTCAATCAGCTATTTAAAAAAAATCTTCCGACAGTATCGAAACAGTACATTGCATAGGGACTCCGGTGAAGGCTGTTATCATTGCTAATTGTCATATCATTATTTTGATGTATGAATAATTAAACATACACATAAATTCGAACAGAAACCACAATGCATGCACAAAAATGACTGCTTATGATGAGGTGTCCCCCTAGTCGTCCCATCCGCTGTCTTCGTCGTCGTCGTCGCTGTCGTCCTCCTCCTCCTCATCGTCCGTCACCATGCACGTTCGCCTCTGCTGCATGGCGTGCTGGAGTGCGCCAGCGAGTCCGATGGGCGCGGCGGCGGCGGTCGGCGACTTGGCCGCCGACTCGGCCGCCGATCGAAGCTGCTTGCCGGCCTGGATCTCGGCGAGGAGGCCGCCGCGTCCGCTCACAGGTGCTGCCGCGGCAGCCGGCTGCTTGGCAATGGAAGTATCCGCCGGAGGAGGCGGCGGGCCGGCGCCAGGCGGCGGCTTCACCACCAGTAAAGAAGATGGTGCTGGCGGAGGCGGAGGCGCAGAGCGAGAAGGCTTCGGTGGTTTCTTATTAGCCGCCACTGCGCCAGATTTAGGCGCGGCGGCGGCGGAGGCGGCAAAAAGCTCCTGCGCCATCTCGGTCGGGTCCTCCTCCCATCCAACATGCGCCGTATGCTGGAAGTTGGTCGGCGCGCCAATGTCCGTCTTCTTCAGAATGCGCTTGCTGTCCTTGGTCTTCTTCTTCTTCTTTCTTGAGCCACCGAACAAGAAGCCGGCAACGCCTAGGAAGCACTTTCTCCTTACTAAACACAATTATTAACAAGAAATTAATTACTTTAAAACTAATCAAACTACATTAGATCTTCTTTGTTTATATTATAATAACGTATAATATAATATAAACATATTCATATCATATACACATTTCATATTCATACATTTTGCCCTCCGGTCGCACCATTTCTCTGCCAGTGTTGTCGCATCTTATTCGATGTATGTACGTACATATATGTATTACTATAGAAATAAATAAATAACTTAATAAACAATAAGCATACCACACTCACCTGATGGCTTCTCCAGCTCTGGCTCGTCTTCTTCCTTCGCGACAACCGTGACGCCGGTGTCGGTGGCGACGGCCGACGGTTTCGGTGGCGGCGGCGGTTTCGGCGCCCGTTTGCCTGCGTTCGGGCTCCGCGGGAAGCTACTGGGGGTTGCGTCGTTGTCATCTCGTTGACTCCTCTGCTGAACGCCGCTCAAGAAGGACGTGGCCTCTCGCGGGCATGCAAAGTTGAAGCCGTAGACGACGCCGTCGCTCTCGAATGTCAGCAGCTGTGCGCAGCCGGCAGAGAGGTGCAGCTGGAAAGAAAATATAGGAACAAAAAAAAACTGTAAACTAAATATTTGCACAATTTTTTGCCTATCATATTGAGCGAGTAAAACTTGTCTCTCGAAAAATATGTTGTCTTAAAATTATTTAAGAGAGCCTCTCAGTAGGACTCAATCATGGCCTGCCCTGGGAATTTTTTTATTTTTAAAAAACATGGAATCACATATCTTATACAACTCGACGAGCTCTTTAAAATGAGCATAAAATCAGTTATGTATGTTTTTTCCCTATGAACTACGTTACCGTAACCCTGAAAATTCATCCGACTGTAACTCCTTTAAAAGTTTGTTTTAAAAAGTTATGAAGATACCGTTCGGTAGTTTTTTATAAGCCCAAAATTTCATCTGGAGAAGTTTTTTGTGAAAAATTTTTTTTGACCAAAATAATTGACCTCAAACTTTTTGACGAGTCATATTGAACCTTTATGGTCATTTCTACACCTCGGCTCCCTGTTCAGAAGAAAGAGCATAAAATTTGCTACAAAATAAGATCCTTTCAAAAGAAATTCGAGCGTACCAACTTTTTCTATATCTTAGGAAACGCGCGCAACGGGGGGTGAGCGTTCACTTAGGAGGGGGGGGGGGTGAGGAGTCGGAAATAGTTCGACCCACATTTCTGCCGCGGATAACGTTTTCGCGCAATCACAGATATTATTCGGTAGCTCTTTGCATGCCCTTTCAATTTCATTCAAAGAAGTGTTCTGTGAAAGCTGTTTTTGGCCAAAAATAATCACCTCAAACTTTTTAACGAGTCATATTGAATCCCTACGGTCATTTCTACACCTTGGCTCCCTGGTCAGAAGAAAGAGCATAAAATTTGCTACAAATTAAGATCCTTTCAAAAGAAATTCGAGCGTACCAACTTTTGCTATATCTTAGGAAACGCGCGTAACGGGGGTCGAGCGTTCACTTAGGGGGGGGGGGGGGGGTGAGGAGTCGGAAATGCATAGATCCACACTCCTCGTCCGCGGCAAACGTTTTCGCGCCATCACGTTCATCCCGTTCCTTGACCATTTACATTTTATATCATTTATCTGACTTGCACAGAGCAGGGACAAAGTTCTTACAATTTATTATTTCTGAAGGATCTTTTTTCTGTAAATTTGATTTTGACCTGTATAAACAAGCTCAAATGTTTCAGCCAGTCCTTATACTACTCTATTTCACTTTCCACAGCTTTTTCTTCGACTACAAGTACGATGACGAAATTTGCTAAAAAGTGAGTTACTTTCAAAATATTTTATTCCCACGAAGTTATGCAACTTCTCATGAGGTTTTTGGGCGATATGTTTTCCGCGATATGGTTTGAGCAGATGCAATTTGTTCAAAGATGCATAATAAAATGCAACACGCGTTTCTCATTCGAGAGGTCGCTACTTTTGCTTATATTCGGATGAAATAATTACATAATTATCTACTGCGTGCTAATGATATCCATTGCATCAACTATACACATGCATATATGTACATACATATATGCCACGCCCATCATGAAAACACTTTATTTTTTCGCTACTGTGCTATGTGCAAGTGACATGTTTTCAAATCAATTGCCTACTTTTATAGGATTATGTGCATACATATGTATTTCTTTGTTACAGGTTCATAATGTTCTCCGGGATATTTATGCTACTTCTAGCAGCAGCCTATGGTGCTCCAAGAGGGAGATACAAGCGAGGCGATGATCCTGTCAATTTTGTTCAAGCTGATGCAACCATGGTGGAGGAGCAGAGCCAAGAGCACTGTTATTTCAATGTTCTTCGCACAACAGCCATGGAAACCAAGGAGAGAGCAAAAGTTTCGATGGTTTCAACAGATTGTGAAGGAGCTCTTAAAAGGTATGAGTTGTTCGACTAACAAATAACTTCCAGTTAAAATGTTTTTACAGAATGATCGATCTGAGAAATGAGGATCTAGAGCACACCTACGGCACAGCAAACATGATTGACTTGATACTAACCCGAGGGGCCGGAGAGTTTCAGTGGGATCATAACAATGAAGCGGAGGTTGTAAATTTCATAGACAAACCTGTGTATATGCGACTATTTCAGCTGTTGAAACCATCGAAACTTTTGCTCTCTCCTTGGTTTCCATGGCTGTTGTGCGAAGAACATTGAAATAGCAGTGCTCTTGGCTCTGCTCCTCCACCATGGTTGCATCAGCTTGAACAAAATTGACAGGATCATCGCCTCGCTTGTATCTCCCTCTTGGAGCACCATAGGCTGCTGCTAGAAGTAGCATAAATATCCCGGAGAACATTATGAACCTGTAACAAAGAAATACATATGTATGCACATAATCCTATAAAAGTAGGCAATTGATTTGAAAACATGTCGCTTGCACATAGCACAGTAGCGAAAAAATAAAGTGTTTTCATGATGGGCGTGGCATATATGTATGTACATATATGCATGTGTATAGTTGATGCAATGGATATCATTAGCACGCAGTAGATAATTATGTAATTATTTCATCCGAATATAGGCAAAAGTAGCGACCTCTCGAATGAGAAACGCGTGTTGCATTTTATTATGCATCTTTGAACAAATTGCATCTGCTCAAACCATATCGCGGAAAACATATCGCCCAAAAACCTCATGAGAAGTTGCATAACTTCGTGGGAATAAAATATTTTGAAAGTAACTCACTTTTTAGCAAATTTCGTCATCGTACTTGTAGTCGAAGAAAAAGCTGTGGAAAGTGAAATAGAGTAGTATAAGGACTGGCTGAAACATTTGAGCTTGTTTATACAGGTCAAAATCAAATTTACAGAAAAAAGATCCTTCAGAAATAATAAATTGTAAGAACTTTGTCCCTGCTCTGTGCAAGTCAGATAAATGATATAAAATGTAAATGGTCAAGGAACGGGATGAACGTGATGGCGCGAAAACGTTTGCCGCGGACGAGGAGTGTGGATCTATGCATTTCCGACTCCTCACCCCCCCCCCCCCCCTCCTAAGTGAACGCTCGACCCCCGTTACGCGCGTTTCCTAAGATATAGCAAAAGTTGGTACGCTCGAATTTCTTTTGAAAGGATCTTAATTTGTAGCAAATTTTATGCTCTTTCTTCTGACCAGGGAGCCAAGGTGTAGAAATGACCGTAGGGATTCAATATGACTCGTTAAAAAGTTTGAGGTGATTATTTTTGGCCAAAAACAGCTTTCACAAAACACTTCTTTGAATGAAATTGAAAGGGCATGCAAAGAGCTACCGAATAATATCTGTGATTGCGCGAAAACGTTATCCGCGGCAGAAATGTGGGTCGAACTATTTCCGACTCCTCACCCCCCCCCCTCCTAAGTGAACGCTCACCCCCCGTTGCGCGCGTTTCCTAAGATATAGAAAAAGTTGGTACGCTCGAATTTCTTTTGAAAGGATCTTATTTTGTAGCAAATTTTATGCTCTTTCTTCTGAACAGGGAGCCGAGGTGTAGAAATGACCATAAAGGTTCAATATGACTCGTCAAAAAGTTTGAGGTCAATTATTTTGGTCAAAAAAAATTTTTCACAAAAAACTTCTCCAGATGAAATTTTGGGCTTATAAAAAACTACCGAACGGTATCTTCATAACTTTTTAAAACAAACTTTTAAAGGAGTTACAGTCGGATGAATTTTCAGGGATACGGTAACGTAGTTCATAGGGAAAAAAACATACAGAACTGATTTTATGCTCATTTTAAAGAGCTCGTCGAGTTGTATAAGATATGTGATTTCCATGTTTTTTAAAAATAAAAAAATTCCCAGGGCAGGGCTTGATACATCGGTGGTCGAGTCTTACGGAGAGGCTCTCTTAATCTTGTGCCATTCAAGATGACGATGAAGCAGAATATCAAATTTTCTGTTTGCACAACTTTTCCAAAAGATTTCGCAATTTATGTCGCTTTTAGAATATTCGAAATGTTGTATAAAAAATTTTCCAAATAGTGAAAGGATAAATCGTTCGAAAATTTTTGTTCGCAATAATAAAAGGGATACAAAACGCATGTTTGCTGTTTCTTATGTCAATTTATAAGAAAGTAGTCTACTGGTCGGCAGTGTTATGAGCATCCAAGTCTGAAAAAGCGCATGTAAATTGCGCTCGTCCAACCTCGAAGCCGCGAAACAGCTGCAGTTCCCAGAGATTCTCCTGCGTCACAATGTCGAAGAGGCGAAAGAAGAATGAGCACCTCAAATGCTCATTATTGAATTTAAAAATAAAAATAATTTTTTTTTACTCTAAACAGTCTTGAACCGACAAATAGTATGTACCTGTCTGATATAATCATAGTTCTTTTTTAAATACTATTTGATGTTTTTGTTTTGTATATTAAAATGCAAAAAGAAGTATATGCAGATATTTTGTCGTCTCGAGACCTGGCATAGTCCTTGACAAGACAGACGACTCCTCTTAGAACGCGCGCCCAGCGATCGCCCGTGCCGCGCAGGAGTTCGACGACGCCGGCAGCTAGACACGCCGCGTCCGAGCCAACCACAGCGAAGAGCACCTCAGATGGGGGTAGATCACATTCTCTCTCTCCCAACACCACTCTCCTCTCCCTCTCTTTGTGCCACTGTCTCTTTCTCTCTCTCTTATAAATAATTAGTTATGAAACGGAAAAAAATGCTTTAAAATGGCTGACATTTTAACAGATGCTTGGTAGTCATTGGAAACAGATTGAACTGACAATTTCTAGGAAATAACAGAAATTGAAAAGTTTCTAAACCTCATTCTCAGCGTCAATCAACTGTGCAGATCCGACATTCGGCACCTGCCGTGGCCCCATTTCTCATTCGGCAGCAAATTACTAAATAATTATCAATTTAGAAAACTATAAATTATAAAAATAACATCGTATTGTTCTCATTTGATGCAACACTTGTCTCTGATACTAATGACGTTAGACATTCAAAAGCAGCTTCCCTTGACTCCGCGACTCTGAAAGGCAAAAACAAACAATAAACCTGGCAAATACTTTAAAACAAAAAGTAAAATACCTTCTATGACGAGAGGAAGAGAAAAGGGAGAGAGAGAGAGAGAGAGAGAGAGTGAAAGTGTTATGTCGAGTAAGAGAGTGAAGAATATAGAAAGAAAAAGCGAACGAGACAAGAGGTAAAGACTGGAGAAGTTAAAGAAACAAACGAATGGCATTCAATGACTCACTCACTCTCTCTCCTTCTTTCCTTCTCTCTCATTCTCGGTCTCCCCCCCCCTCTCTCTCTCTTTTTATCTTTTCTCTCCATAAATTTCCCGTTCTCTATCCCACATTTTCCTTTTCTTTCTTCTTTGAAATGTTTTGTTTTTCTTGATCGAACGGAGCGTCAATGTGAGAATGCGCTGAAAGTGATTCACTCGACCGCCTTTGCAGGCAAACGTTGTCAGCGTCTGCTCATTTTCGCTGCCATAATCAAGCAATTTTTAGAAACACTCCCGAACATAAAAATTATAGCACAGAAATTATCTTCTCTAATTAAAGAAAATGTGTTTGTGTACCTGTTTATCCTACTTACAGGTACAGTGTATGTGCATGCATGAATGCTCCAAAGTAAAAAAAATCGCTATGATAACACACGAAATTTGTCCCTTTGGAATATTACATTTTTGACCATGTCTTCAGCAATCGTCAGCTAATGCATGTAAGACGACTTCAAAAAAAATATATTTTTATAATATTCCTATGTTTGCCATTCGCGACGGATAGGAAAATTGTCAAGGGAGACATCACATTTACCCGCCGCGGCTTGTTCAGCCATCGTGACCTGGATCTCCTCTCGGGCCGAGCTCTTTACATCTTATTTTTGCTCACAAGACGTTGTCATCTTACCCTCAATTATAGTGTGCTGGATATGGAAAGCAAGATGATTCTAAATACTACATATATGTATGTATGTATGTATGTACATATGAATGTATATGTGTATGTTTGTATGTATAAGGATCTTTTCATGTGCTGGTTGGAACGTGCGTTTGGCGATAAACCACTGTATAGTATGGTTAATGATACGAAAACTTGACGTCTTGAACTCTGAGGTTAAACCCATTGTGTTTCATTGTTGACAGAACGGTTTAGTCAATCTGACACTGACATGAGCTCCATTTTTGCTGCCTTGACTCGGAGTGACGTCATCGTAATCGGCTTTTCTCGTGGCTCATGGCTTCTGCTCCGCTTAGTGCCATGCACATGTTGCCGAAGACGACACGCTGCAAGTGTCTTATCGGGGATGGCGTGATGCGGAGAAGGTGAGAGGTGTGCGATGGGGGGATTAAGCGAGGCTTTGAGATGGAGGAGAGAGAGATAGAGAGAGAGGTGGCTGAAATTTTTTTTGAAGCAAAGTTTTGCGTTCACAGAGAGAAGGACAGAGAGAGAGAGATAGAGAGAAAGGAGACAGAGAAAGACAGAGAGAGACAGAGAGACAGACAAAGAGGGAAGTAAAGAGGGTCAGACACTTGAAGACCATTTTGAAAAGAAATGTAAGGAGAGGGTACAAGAGTGTGATGAGAATCAAAAGAACGCATCAAACTTATATTCGTGGATCAAAGCGGAAGAGATAATGAGAGCAAATGCTTATATGAGCAGCAAAGTAGAAATCATTCAAAGCATTTCTGTCATGATCTGCAATGAACTATAGTGCAGAAGAATGCTGTTTTCCAGAGTTGATTTATGAATTCCTTGATACGAATATACATAATTATCTAACTAGATAGCTAAATTTGCCTTGAAATGGAGAATAAAAACAAGTTAGCATCGCATTAATTGTGTAAGTAGTGCATACATATATTATTTATACTTTTAGAAATAGTAAATAATTATATTAGTACATATTTTTTAGCTTGAAGATACATTATTATAATACTTTTTTTTCAAGTTTTAAAAAAATAGTAAATTATTATACCCATTATATATTAGATTGAAATGTGTATTTACAAATGTAACTAGTATTTTCTGGTGATCTTTTAAGGAATGACTCGATTTCCGCTGCTGCTGCTGCTCTCGCTGCCCGCTCTTCTCCTCGCAGCCTACGACGACGGCCAGGCGCGCCATGCGATGCTCGTGCTGAGTGCCGCCGCGTACTCGGACGTGCCGCAGACATGTCTGGCCAGCAAGCTGCCAGGAGCACAGGCAAGAGAAGATGCTGTCCAAGGAAGTAGCTTAAAACTACCGTACCCCTCAAGAATCGAAATTTTTATTTCATTTACTATGACAAAAAAAATTTTTAAAAAATTAAAAGAAAAGAGCATGCAATAAGAGAAACGCAGACAGCAAAAGTACGATAGATTTTGAGCTCCATGGATAGAATCTTTAATGATTTCTTAGAAATATATATTAGATCTGATATGACCATAACCGTCTTCATTTCTTCTTCATCTTCACTTCCAAAAAAAGATCTCTTCCAAGATATGCTATTTTACCATATTTTTCTTCTAACAAGTCTTCTTAAAAATGAATAAAAACACAAAAGGAAAGTGAAGCAAACCCTTTTCTCTTTGCAGCTGATCAAGCAGACAATCATCCGCTGCGACTACTTCAAGGACTACTGCTCGGGCTTCGTCGCGCTGTTGCCAAAGGACAACGCAATTATTGTTGCATTCCGGTTCGAGCAAGGAGAATACAAAATATATAAAAATGGTTAATTGGAAATTAGCATGTGGTGAAAAAAAAGAATACTTTTTTATGTTAAAAAATTAATATTCATGATAATTTATCTGCAGAGGCTCTTCAAACGCACTCCAAATTATCGCTGAAGCATCGGAAAGTGTCTTCAGCAAGCATGTCAGTTCGACTGATTTTGATAATGAGATAAAATGGGATAGAAAACAATTGTTGTATAAATGAGGCGAAACTTACTTTATAGAAACATAAAAAAATTTTTAAGCAAACCTTTGGACATGTTTCAAAGGAGCACAAAACAAAACCGTAGTGAACTTGAATTTTACTTGCTATTCAACTTCTCAAGCAAAAAGGCGTGAATTCAAAATTTGATTTTTGGTCCCATTCAAGGTGGCCTTCTCGGGCGGCGGCGCTGTCTCCGAGTACTTCTTCAAGGCGTTCAACGACGTCTGGCAGGCAGGAATGAAGGACGCGTTCGCACTCGTAGCCAAGACTCATCCCAGCTATCAACTTTGGGTCAGTTTTGCAGAGACATTTCTGCCGCAGACAAAACTAACAATAAAGAAAAATTAAAGTCAAAGAACGCAAAACTTTGCTTCAAAAAAAATTTCAGCCAACTTTCGTTTTTTTAGTGATTAATCCTTCAAAGGTTCGATGTTGAAGAGAGAGTTGAGAGAAGTAAAAAAAAAATTATCAAAATTTTCTCATTAAAAGCTCTTGATGGAAATTGAGGGTGGTTAGAGATGCAGAGAGACTCAGCCGTACTCTGCATCAATTTTCCTAACCATTGTAATCACACACATGCCGTCTCGACCTTGTGTCAGGCAGGCAAAAAGGCGCGAATTCAAATGCGATTTTTTGAAGGTGACGGGCCACTCGCTCGGCGGCGCGATGGCATCGATCGCCGCGGCGACCATCTCGACCCAGAAGCTCTTCACTGCTTCTAAGATACGCCTCGTCACGATGGGACAGCCGCGCACTGGCAACAAGGAATACGCGAATGCCGTCGATAGACTCGTCAGTTTATGTCTCTCTCTCTCTCTCTCTCTCTGTCTCTCTCTCTGTCTCTCTCTGTCTCTCTCTCTCTCTCTCTCTCTCTGTCTCTGTCTCTCTCTCTCTCTCTCTGTCTCTCTCTCTCTGTCTCTCTCTGTCTCTCTCTCTCTCTCTCTGTCTCTGTCTCTCTCTCTCTCTCTCTCTTCTCTCCCCTCTTTGTAGCACCTCCTTTGTTTCTCTGCGCATTATCTTCGTGTCACTTCACTTTCCTCATTCCTTCTTTCTACTTGTTTTGCCGTCAAAGAACAAAGAAACCAATGATCTTCTCATCAGGTGCCTTCCTCCTATCGCATCACGCATAAGCGTGACATCGTGCCGCACATCCCGCCCGAGGTCTTTGACTATTATCATCATTCCAACGAGGTTGCATCTCTTTTTTTTATCTCATCAAGTTACTGTAGCTTATATTTATTTTAAACTTTTAATTTAAAAAAAATTTTTTACTTGTATATGCAACAGTTCTTGCTCAGGTCTTCTACGACAATGACATGTCGAAGGCGTCCTACAAAGTGTGCGGGAAGCAAGAGGACAAAAAGTGCTCGGATGGGTAAGAAAATTTACCCTTTATTTTGATACTATTAAAATAGAACTAAAAAGTTGTGGAATGGGATAAAAAGGAGAATTTCGTTTTGCAGAAATCTCGACATGTCCATCACGGATCATACGCACTACTTTGGAAAGGAAGTCTCTGGATTTGGTCACGGCGGATGCAAGGCGTGATTGGGATTGAGAGAGTTGTTTTTTTTTTAAATATATACATAAATTTTTCTTTCCCACTGATCCCGCCTTCTTTCTTTTGTAGCCTTGTATGAAAATAGTTCGAAACGGTGTATGAAAAAGTGTGCAAATCGTGTGCTCAAAACAGAGTTGTTGACGTACTTATGCATACATTTATCACTTATCAATGTACATAAATGTATTTACATCTTGGCAAAAACTTTTAAAGATAAAAAAGGATTGCCGCCGCCTATCCTGTGTCACATGTATTCATCTTGTCCATAATGACAGCATTTATTAGTGTAAAGTTTATATTTGACAGCCGTATTTAACGCAGCACATGTATCAGTGATAAAAAATGTTATAAAAATATAGACGGGGAGGGGTGGAGAGGGTTTACCGTTCTCTTCAGATAAGAGAGGCGAAGCTGATCTTTGTAGCCATTAATGAGGCCACTCGCCATTAAATCGTCGTTAACTCCAAAGGCTTGGCGAAAACGCGCATTCCTTACATTACGGAGGTTCCACGAATCACTAGGCCAATCTAGCACACTACAATCTACCGAACTCTGATATCAGTGCTTAGGTTTATGATCATAATTATCTTAAGGAAAAAGTAAGCAAAAAGCGCCTTCACGTCACTTTCCATTCCCCTCACAGGCTATCTGAAAATCAAAAATCATATAATATATGTACATATGTATATAGATCATATAAGGTAGTGTGCAATCAGCGGAATACTCCTGATTAGAAAGAAGTAACGCGAAAGTGAAATGCCGAGATTGAAAGGGGAAGTGAAAATTTCGTTTCTAAAAAAAGACTGCTTCTTGGGATAAGCTGTAATGCATTTACGAAACGTCCTAAATATCCAATTCGCTGATGTATACAAATATACAGATAATATCAAATAGTTGGTTTGACTTGAGGTGAAAATATTACGAAATACATAGAAGTGGTGAGCGTTCTCCGAGATACATACATTGCTTGTGATTGAAAGAATGGAGCAAGAACTAATCTGAAAATGAACAAAGATGCTCAACAGTTGGAAGCACGCATCATGATCAAGTGAACATTTACTGACAGTTTATTATTCTAAATTTCTTTTTGATGATAAATGAGCATCATAGATCTGGATTGTTAACAAGTTGTTGCCTGGGAACTTTAACGCATAAACTTAGGATGTTTTGGAGTGCCAAGGAAGGATAAGGTGAGAGAGAGAGAGAGAAATAGAGAGAGAGATAGTGAGAGAGAGAGAGAGAAATAGAGAGAGAGAGGGGGAGAGCGAGAGTGCCAAGATGATGGCGTGTTACAGCCGGATTATGGATTATGTCCTGAGACTCTTTTGTGATTGAATTCGTGCCTACCACGCTGCTGTCTGAATCTCCTAATGATCCCGACGAATCGTTCGATTGTGTTGCTGATGGCAGCCAAATTCGCGGTATAAGTTAGACTGCTTATCATTATTTATCCGACTAGCGATAAAGGAAGAATGCGTTGAAGGAATGATTTTACGAAAGATATTGGCAGAGAGATAGAGGGAGAGAGAGAGAGAGTGGAATCAGCTATAGAGGGAGGTAGAAGAAGACAGGGAGAGAGACTGAGACTAAGATGTACAAATTAGAGAGAGGGAGCGAGAGAGAAAGAGAGAGAGAGAGAGTTCGCACATCACATTCACACATTATGTGCCATGCTTCTTTGGCCTCTCTGATCTGGCACTATAAAATGGCCCGGATTCATAGACAGGGGACGCAGTGTCGCAGGCAGGCAGTGACTCTCAGCGTCACTCCTCGGGGTTTTATTACTTGCTTTGATACGGTAAAGATGGCAATTACTTTCCGTGTTGCTGACCTTGCACCCGGTGTTTAGTTCTTTCATGCAGAATCATCATTAATTGGAAAATATAAAATGACTAGAATAAATATTTAAATTTTAATTTTATATTATCTTTTAAAGAATTTTATAAATATTTTAAACTAATTGTGTCCGGAAAAAAAGTAAATCGATATAATTATGTGATGATGATGAATTAATAGACATTATGCTTTCCACAGTTCAGCGAGATATTCCACTGGGACCATGTGGCCGCGGGTGTCGCCGCTGAGTGTAATTGTATATGTATATGTATGTATGTATGCACATACATATGTTCGGAAACTTTATGTATTTATTAATTTATTTTTTGATCCTCAAATTAGTCTTTCTTGAAGTGATGTCCACTGTCTCTGTGCTCGTCTGCTCCGCCCTGCTGCTCGTGACCGCCTCGTACACCATGGCCGTCCTGAATTCATTCGATGACACCATCGTGCGCGCGAAGCTGATGCCGCTCAGCGCTGCCGCCTACTCGGACCGCCCGCAAAACTGTCTCAACAATGCTGTTCCGGGAGCTGTTGTTAGTATTATTAAACAAATATATATATGTAATGATTAGAACGTAAACTATTATCAAAATAGATTAAAGTTTTATTTTTGAGAAATCTAAAAATGCTTCAAACTCTTGAAGCTACTACAACAAGTGACAGTGCCTTGCGACGCGTTCAAAGACAAGTGCTCTGGCTTCGTGGCACTCTCGCCGAAAGATAAGGCGATAATGGTGTCATTCAGGTGATTTCCGAGCGCTTTAGTATATACTGTATATTTAAAATATAGTATATGGTTATTGTTAGTCTATACTACCTATATGTATAGACAGTATATGTACATATGTATACTATATACAACTTTGTAAAATTACAATTTTGTACACGCTTTTTTTTCTCCTGGGAACTTTAGAATTTTTTTTAGCTTTTAGTTACTTTACAACGACCTTTATGTATTTTCTTCATTTAAAATATTAATGCAATAGTTTCGTTATATTCAGGGGCACTGATCACGCTCTCCAGCTCTTCCTCGAGGTCTCGGAGGCGATCTTCACGAAGCAAGTCAGACGACATACAGACTTTTACTTTGCAATTTTTCTCTACACTCTTATTTGACCGGGGAGAAGACAAGACAATTTTTGTTTGTACAAATATTTCATGACAAATGTGTATCAATGAACATAGCGAACGAGAATATCCAAAAAAAGAAAGGTTACTTTCACATTGTACACTTCGAATGTTACGTGTCCTACTACTTTCAGATGGCCTTTCCGGGCGGCGGCAAGGTCGCCGAGTACTTCTACAACGGCTTCATGGACATCTGGAAGGGCGGCATGGCGAATGTGCTCGAGGCCACGGCGAAGATCTATCCGGAATATCAGCTATGGGTGAGGTTTTTTTTAAAAATTAAATTTAAAATGTATTTTAGAAGCCTTTCGGCTACATTTTAGCAATAAAAATAAATTTTAATATTATATTTTTTGACGAAAAAATATTTTATTTTTCTTGAAAAAAAAAAGAACTAATTTATTTTAGTTTTTTCTTTTCTCCAGATAACCGGCCACTCACTCGGCGCGTCGTTCGCTTCGCTGGCCGCGACATTCATCGCCGACGCCAAGCTGTTCCCGGCTGAGCAGATCCGGCTGGTCACGTTTGGCCAGCCACGCACTGGTGACAAGGAGTACGCCAATTCTGTCGACAGACTGGTTCGCATTCTTTCTCTTCATCTATCACTCTCTCTAGCTTTCTCTCTCTCTCTCTCTGTCTAATTCGCAGTCTCTCTCTGTTTCTCATCGCTCTCCCTTATTATCTTTCTCACTTTCTTCTCTATCCTCTCTCACTCTCTCTCCCAGATTCCTCACTCCTTCCGTGTCACGCACAATCGCGACATTGTTGCGCACATCCCGCCCCCTTTCCTCGGCTATCGTCACCACTCCACTGAGGTTTTATTCCAATATTTTTTTTTAAATTTTAAACATGTATATTTTATCTCAATTTCACATCGAACTAATATATGTCCCGTAAAATGTTGAGATTTTCTACCCGAACAACATGAATTCGGAGAATACGTCGTTCAAAACGTGCCAAACGCAAGAGGACAACAAGTGCTCGGATGGGTTCGGAGCATTTCCTTCTTTCTCGTTTTTTATTTTCTTTTTTTTTATGTTAAATATATTCACTAGCTATGTAATTCACGGCTATTCTTCTACATAACCAACAACATCTATATATTTTTTCTTCGATGGAATTAGTTTATCGCTTCACATGAAGTGGAGACTATGGCTGTTCAATGAATAAGTTGCCACATTTGAGGTCTCTTCAATGAATAAGAGGTCCCCTATTTGGGTCTGTCAAAATAAGAGGAACCCGTTTTATTTTTTTTTGCAGCCACGTCGACCTCTCCATCGCTGATCACACGCACTATTACGGACACGACATCTCTGACTTTGCCGACGCCGACTGCAAATAGTCCACCTTTGTCTTTGTCTTCCATATTACAAATTGAATGAATATTTTTTAAAGCTCCAACAACTATGTTATATATCATCTTCTGAAACATGCCACTGTGTACTTGTTTTTTTTCCCTTTCATTTTCATACGAATACATTCCTATTATACATATGTGTAAATTATTTCGTGCTATACAATATTTACGGTTACGCATATCTCAAATGGGTTCATTGAGAGAATAAAGTGATTCATGCTCGCAATAAAGCCACCTCATAGTGACGTTTGGCTAAAGTGATGGGAATACTTTAACGGTACATATAAGAATTTTCAGAAACAGAATAAAGCATATTAAACATGGGTAAATAAAATAGTTGCAACCTTTTAACATCACACATCGGCCAGTCTCCGTTCTACTGCGCCACTCTGATGAACTCATGCCAAGCACATTCTACTTTCGACTTCCACGAGAGCCATCTTTGATATTTAAGAACCATTTTATGTGTTGTTCATATACAGTAATGTTCATATACAGTAAAAGGAGCGAACCCGCAATATTGGGTGTGTCTCATGGATATCATTGAAATGTTCTTTTAGTTGTTGGATTGTTGTGTCAAATTTGATTGTAGTTTATTTACTTTTTTTTCTTCTTCATTTTGCTGTTGTCTTGCTGCCTTTCCTGCTGTCTTATTTCTTCTCTCATGTCACATCTCATATTTATAGTTACTGTATTCAATTATCTACTACCTTTTAGATTCATTTGGATCTTTCCATTCCTATCTTATCATTTTGATTGAGCAGCTTATGTTTGCGTGAAGTAAAATATTTAGTTAAAGTTGCATTACGCGATAAGAGTGCATAGAAATTTGAAAAAATTGAAAACTCTGTTGAGGCGCGAATAGTGCAATTCACTTGTTAGTAATTCAGCCATTCTTTTCTTACTCTTTGTTAAATGTCAGATCCTTTCCTCGTCACTTCATCCATGAACGCCACCACCGAGTGGTTGCCTCCTCCGGGAGATCTCTCGACAACGTCCGGTATCTCGCTTTCGTCACTCCATTTTCCCCTCTTGTTCCCATATTTATCATTTTTTTTATAGTGGTTTCATATGCAAGTATTAATGAAATAAATTAAAATAAAAGTGATTTATAAAAGTTGAACAATTTGTGTCTATTTGAACAGAACCTTCTGGCAACAAGTTAAAGTTCTACCTGGCCATCGTGATGGCTGTGCTCCTCAGCGTCCTTTTGTTCGTGCTGGCAGCCATTGGGGTGTGCATCTCTCCCTCTCTCCCCCCAATCTCTCCCTCTCTCTTTCTCTCTCCCTGTCTCTATTTCTTTCACTCTCTCTCCCTCTCTCTCTCTAGCTCCAGACATATTCCCTTCTCTCGTTCTCTCCTTTCGCTCACGTCGTACTACATTTCTTCGATCAGCCACTTCAAAACTCACCATTTCAAGGTCTATTGTCTGCTGACACGCTTAGACGAGAGGCGCAAGAAGCGTGAAAAGGCGAAGAAAAAGCCGCCGGCGCCGACGGCCTCGCCCATCAAGAAAGTGGGCTTTACAAAAGGCATTTTAAACATTCACAAAAGGACATGCAAATTTGCGACTACATTTAGAAGCACTTTTGAGAGAAATCGTTGAAAAATGTAAGCAAAAATTTGTTTTTAAATTCAACTAAACAAATATAAAACAATTAAATGAATTTGAATGCCCCGCTACAAAATTTTAAAAAAGATTTGCGCCTTTGCAGGGCGTTAAACCTCCCATCACTCGGTCGAGTACCAAGGCAGGCTGCGTTTCTTGATTTCGATTGCTCGGATACAAAGAAAAATAGAATGAAGCAGATTTAGTGACGCGGATTAAAAAAAAAGCTAAATTAAGGAATTTGGTAAAATGTATTCGTCTGGTTCTTTAAAATTCTTTAAAAGAACGATCATGCTCATCTGTTTCTCTCGCAGGTTCCCGCCAAGTCGAACAAGTCGGAGGATTCCACGTCGTCGGGAGACGTGACGACGACCACGGGCACTGTGCGTCTGTGTAAATTTTTTTACCTAGAAAAATTGGCAATTTGCCAAAATGTACATAAAAACATTGTTGAACCTGTTTTCTTTATTCTTTAAAATCTTTATCCTTTAAAAGAACGACGAGATGAGATGACCTTTTCTCGCACAGGTCTCGACGACATCGACGACATTGGGAACTGTCATTGATGAGGAGACCACGACTAACGACGAGACCAATAAGACTCAGACGACATCCGCAGCTGTGCGACTACTTTAAAAAATATTTTATAAAAAATACATAGATAAGTATATATTTATAAATCTTAAAGGAACTATTCACCGAATCTTCTACAGTAATACATTATAATCATTTTGAGCGCGCACCACTCTCTCTTCTTCTGCTTAAAGAGAGTGTGAAATAGAAGGGTGCTAGCAGTTGCAGTAAAAAAAATTTGGCCGAGCCATATGTTTCGTGCTTTTAACTTTGCAATTTTTTTAACTTTCGGTAAGTACGGTTTAAACAGATGCGACGAGATGGACGCTCATTATATTATTCAGTGAACAGCTCCTTTAAATTAAATTAATTATTTGCCTTGAAATCTATCATTTTGCCATTAAATAGACAATTTAAATGAATTCAATTTTTGATCATTCTCAGGCGGATAAGAGCAAGAGCAAGAGCAAGTGCAAGAGCAAGAGCAAGAGCAAGAGCAAGAGCAAGTCGCTCAAGCCCATCTCTTACGCGCGCCCAATCGGAGATGCACCCGGGAGTTCGGCGAGTCATCAAAATGGGGACACCCAAAAACACACTTTTACACTCCCGAAATATTCTGACTCGTGCGTAGAATTGGTAGCAAAAATGCACTAATGAGAAAACAAGGGGCGATACTTTGAAAGAGCATTCTTTTTCTTTTGTTCGGTCATTGCCCACCTTTAAGATGTCTTGCTCTCGAAAACTCGACGATTCTAGGTTGTTAAGTTTGCACTTTTTTTGACTGCAGGCAGCTGATCACTTTGAATCGATCGCCACAGAAAAGGATTAGAGCGCCAAATGCCGCCAGAGAATGGCGCCTTTCTTTCCTCTTTTTTTCCCAAAAGGAATAAAATGTCAAGAATGAGGATTTTACGTGCCAAAACTGAAAAAAAGCCTATTCGGGACATTCTTTTAAAAAAAAGTCTCTTTTTTTTTTAAAAAGCCTAAGAGCATTCCAAGGGCACAGTTCATTCCATGGGCGACTGGAATGAAGTCAGTGGAAAAAAGAGATAAAGCAGATAAATAATCAAGCTAACCGATAATTTCTGTATCGGCTACGCTGCCAATTTATTGATACCGAGAACATTTGGTCGGGATGGAATAGAATCTGTAGCACAATCGTATTTTTCTCAGATAGTGTTTATAAAAAATTACAACAAAAACGAAACACAAAAAATAAGCAGGTTACATTATTTCAAAGACATTTTATGTACAGAGCAAGATGTCCAGTAGTGCGTGATGGAAGACACAGGATAAATCGTTAGGCGAAAAAACACATTTTCAGCCGGGAAAAAGAAAAGCGAACTTGCTGATGTCGTTGCGGTGAGAGTTACACTTCTCCTCTGGTACAAACATACAGCAACGATTAATTTGAAATCACAAAAGATTGTTTGCATAATATTTTTCGCATTTTTTATTTCAGAACACACTCGTGCATAATGTTAATAAAGTGCAGAAAATTACTTACATCTGTCGAATTGTGACAAAGATCGAACAGCTGCTGCTAAAAGCCACGCAATTAAAAATTTCGAGTTCTTCAGATATTTATAACTCAGAAACAATGCAGTATTTTTAGTACTTTGTGCTACACATTCTCACCTTGTCGACCAAATGTTTCCTGTATCATTTCTTTGGTATTGTAGCCCAAACAGATAAATGTTGTTCCTTGTCGTTAAATTCTTTTTAACTTGCTCATTCTTTCTTTCTTTCATTGACTTCATTCCAGTCTCCCCTTGAATAAATTGTGAGTCTTGGAATACTCTGACGACTTCTAAGGAAAATGACGCCTTTTCAAAGAATGTGATATTTGCCAATCAGCCGTTTTTATAAGTTGAAGCCTAGAAATGGTAGGGTCACCACTTTCGCGTTCTACATTCCAACTACTAGGATCAACATCCTTTTCCACTCTTTTGCATTTAGAACTGCTAGATGGTATTCACAATCCCCTTCCACATTTGTATCGGCAACATCTCTACCTCTCGGCAAGAGCTAGGCTTAATACTCAACTGTTGTCTCAACTGGACATTGTTAGAGTGACTGATATGTGATCTAACTAGTTCCCTTTTCATTAAATACTCCTCCATAACCCCCCCCATCCCCTAAATATCATGTTAGTTCATACCCCATGCCCCTCCACAAGTTCCTACTCCTCATCCGGTTCACTCTTGGATTCATTCCCCATACCTGTTAATATTATGGATTAAAGCTGTAGATTCTGGAGCATGCGCAGACATTCTTTACAATGATTTCGGTAAGGCCTTCGACCCTGTCAGCCATTCTAAGTTGCTCATAAAACTCGAGAAATTCGGTTTCTTAGGTAAAATGCTCTCCTGGTTTAGCTCATTCCTAAAAGGTCGATCATTTCAGGTTCGAGTTGGCGATGTCATCTCTTCTTCTTTTCAGGCTACAAGTGGTGTTCCGCAAGGAGCAGTATTATCTCCCATTCTTTTCAACATTTACATTTCTGATCTCCCTTCCCTCTTTTGCTGATGACATCAAACTGTATGCTACGTTTCACTCGGGTGACCCTCTTCCTCCCTCTCAACTTTCGCAAGCTTCTGAAGTACTTGAGTCCTACTGCTCAAAATGTCAGCTAAGCGTAGCACATAAAAAGTGCAACGTACTCCACTTAGGAAAAAAGAATCCCAAATTCTCATATCAAGTCTCTCACTCTTCTCCTCCAACTCCTTTCTCTGTCTGCTCAGCATCCATTCGAGATCTTGGTGTACTTATGGATGATTCACTCTCTTTCAAGGATCACATTTAAATGCTATGTCGTAGCTCTCTTAACCTCGTTTTCTCTCTTTTCCGAATGTTCTCTTCTAAGTCAGCTAATCTCTATCTTTTCTGCTATAAATGCTATATTTTGCCTATCACTGAATTTAGTTCTATTATTTGGTCACCTCATCAGATTGGTCTCATTAAGAAAGTCGAACGGATTCAGCATGTGTTCACAAGACTATTGTTTCTTAGATGCTCTGATAGGTTTATTTCTTTCAGATAAATTCCTTCTTATAGTATACGCCTTTCTCTGAGTTCAAATAGATCTTGTGTACACATATAGACTATTGCATAATTACATTAATATTCCGATAAGTAGATTATTTGTATTTAAGCCTACAAATGGCCGTTGCTATCAATATGCTTTTGATCTTCCTCGCACTAGACTATCTGTTGCCGAACATTCATTCTATGTAAGAGCAGCTTCTTACTACACTAGGATTCCTCTTATTGCAACATCTGCTCGATCTCTCTCGTCCTTTAAAAAGATCATCTCATCTTTGCCTATATTAGACTTGCTCCGAATTAATATTGCAAATCTGTAATCTCTGATTTTTATAGCTTTGTCTATCTTATTTAATTGCTACAGTGCTAATAGTTATAAGCTTCCCCCCAACTCTCCCACTCCACAGCAGCCGTTCTCTCGTCGTCGAAGATGTGCTCTGTCTCTCTCTCGCACATGCCACTGGAGCCTTGTTACCTCCTTGGGGACCTCGTCCACCCCCACTCCCTCTGGGGCCTTGCCCACCCCATTCCGACGGCGAGACGAGCGGTGAGCTGTCCTTATATCCCTCCCCATTCCCCATTTTACAATTTTCTGTCTCTCTTTCTATGATCTTTCTCTCGGATCCTTCCAATATCTGCCTTCAATCTTACTTTCGCATTTCTCGCTAGTCGAGAACATATCTCCAAGTGTTGTCACATTATTATTATTGTATCGAATAAATAAATAAATAAAATAAATAAATTATCGATGATCTTCTCGAGTTCTTCACAATGTGTTAACGCATCGATTATCCTATTAATTGATGTACAATAAATAATTAAAATGTTCCGAATAGACTTTTTTCAGTTTTGGCATGCAAAATATTCATACTTGACATTTTATTCCTTAAGGGAAAAACAGAAAAAAAGGCGCCAGTCTCTGCAGGCATTTGGCGCTCTAGTCCTTTTCTGTTGCGATCGAGGCGAAGTTATCGGCCATCTGCAAACAACAAAAGTGCAAACTTAACAACCTAGAATCGTCGAGTTTTCGACAACCAAGACTCGTCTCCCCATAGCGCTTAAACGTGGGCAGTGAACGAACAAGAAACAAAATGAAAGCTCGTTCAACGTATCCCCCTCGTTTTCTCATGAGTGCATTTTTGATGCAAGTCCTGCACACGAGCACGAGGAAATATATGGGGACAGTTGGGCAGGCATTTAAATCTGTGTTTTGTGTTATTGCCCATCCACCATAAGATACTCGCCGAGCTCTCGGGGGCGATTGGCCGCATGTAAGAGACGGTCTTGAGCGATTTGTCCTTGCGTGACTGCGCCTGAGAACGATCATATGAAATTCATATAAACTGTGTATTCAATGGCAAATAAATAAATTTAATTTAAAAAAACGAAAAATGTTTTAAAAAAAATATGAAAAAATAGACGCGCGCAGCGGCGGGCGGTGGTTTCTGGGCCTTGTAATTAGCCGTGGTGGTCTTCGTCGACTTCTTCGAAGGCGATTTCGACTTTGCAGCAGCCTGCGCAAGAAGGTGATCTCATCGTTCTTTTAAGAGAGTCTCTCTGTAAGGGTCAAGAAGCGCCTGCCCCGGGAAATTTTTATTTTTCTTTTTCTTTGAAAACTTTATAAGGGACGCATATAGTGTTCATAATGAAGATTAGGTGGTCACAAAGTTTTCAAAAAAAATTTTCTCTCAGCTATAAGTTCGAAATGCTCCAACATTTTGGAAGACCATATCTACCGTTATACTTAATATTTCTCAATAATCTTTTCAGTGGTAGGTTCATTATTCAAAACTACACAAAAAAGTCCGTGGAGACCATTTTCGAAAAATAAAATGTATATTACTTTTCTCCAATTTAAGTTTTTAAAAAGTGGTTTTCAGGCAATAACTTTTTTTATTGTTATGACTCGCAAAAAACTGAATCTGTTATATGAAAGAGGAGAAAAAACTGCATATAATATGTTTCTAAGAGGAAAACTCTAGGACCCATTTTTTATGTATTTGCATTTGAATATGGGTTCCTCAGCAAACTTGGATCAAATGGTCCATTCGATGTAGTTTTTATGCTCTTCAAAATGGTATATGATTTGTACATAAAAACTTAACTCTTAAGGTCTAAAATTAACTTTTTGTGTTTTAGGTAAATTTCTGGTATAAAAATAGTCGTTCTTTTGACCATTAATGGGTTTTGTACACCGATTTTCCAAACAATATTTATACTGTATATATACTGTATATTTATTTGATGTTCATTTTCTACTTTTGAGTAACATCCATGGTACGCTTGATCGAAATGAAATTTTTTGCATATTATATTTCATTCTTCTGGTAATAGTACCATGGATTGTACTCAAAAGTAGAAAATTAAAATCAAATTCATTTTTCTCGTCTCAAAAAACATTATGGTAGAGTTTTTAGGACATAGTTTCCATTTTTACCAGCTTTCGCAGAATAGCTCAAAATAGTCGAATCCTGTTGTAGATTTTTTTTTTGGAAATTTCAAGATTTCTGAAACATGTACTGGTTTTGATCTTTCATCGGTGGATATATTATGTAAAAGTCTCTGCTCTTTCGAATGGGTAGGACCATTCTGGCAATCCGGCTCACAAATGACCTGATAGTTGGCTTCGAAGGAGTTTTCGTACATTTATTTCGCGATCTAGGCTGGTAAAAAATGAATTCTCTTGACTTTTTGCGTACTTTTGAGTGGTATATCGTAAAAGGACTTCAAAGAATCATGGATTACATATTATTGGGTACTAGATGCTTCAAAAGAACAATTTTGAAATATTTGCTGAAAAATATTCAGCAATGTCGCCTTCAACAGCCAGCATTCAAATACATTTTCCCAAGAAATGTTCCTCCGATTTTTATTATAAAGCTTCATCCGACGCAGTTTTAGCTGCTCTTTCTCACAGTATAAATATAGTTTGGAAAATCGGTGTACAAAACCCATTAATGGTCAAAAGAACGACTATTTTTACACTAGAAATTGGCCTAAAACATAAAAAGTTAATTTTCGACCTTAAGAGTTAATTTTTTATGTACAAAAATATACCATTTTTAAGAGCATAAAACACTACATCGAATGGACCATTTGGTGTAAAAATTGTTTGAAGGAGCATGAACACCCAAAACTCCTGCACGGAAAGACCTGTTGAAAAGTGCCGAGATACTGTAATACGCTTTGTTTTTATTATAATGTTTGTACTGGAAAGCAGTACACACGGACTACTAAAAACTTTTAGACTAATTTTGAAAGTGAAACTTTTCTTCGATATTTCTATATTTCCTTGGGAATCTTAGCAAAATGACAAACGAACAGAAAGAAAGGGACTGGAGATGGCTATTTAAATTTATTTCGACCTTGCAAGAGAACATGTTTAAAAAGTATTTTCCCGCCTATAGGCCGGGGTGAATGTCCTGGAGTTAATTTTCTGCAAAACTAACAAAGAACAGAAATATACAGTATCGTACCAAAAATTTTACGGATGCAGGCACATTTTTTAAATGCAAATTTCTAGCGAATGCTGCACTTTTGAATCTTCTTACTTGGCAGAAGTGTTCGCATGAGGGACATAGACCGACTAGCGTAATAGCTCAAAGCTTGAAAAATTTGAGTTTCATGATCCTTTAAGTTTGAATGAGATTATGGTTTGCATCCAAGGCGGAAATTTGCTTAGGAACCCATATTCAAATGAAAACACCCAAAAAATGGGTCCGATCTTTTTCCTCTTAGAAACATATTGTATGCAGTTTTTTCTCATAATAATAAAAAAAGTTATTGCCTGAAAACCACTTTTTAAAAACTTAAATTGGAGAAAAGTAATATAAATTTTATTTTTCGAAAATGGTCTCCACGGACTTTTTTGTGTAGTTTTGAGCAAGGAACCTACCACTGAAAAGATTATTGAGAAATATTAAGTATAGCGGTATATATGGTCTTCCAAAATGTTGGAGCATTTCGAACTTATAACTGAGAGAAAAATTTTTTTGAAAACTTTTTGACCAACTAATCTTCGTTATGAACACTATATGCGTCTCTTATAAAGTTTTCAAAGTAAAAGAAAAATAAAATTTCCCGGGGCAGGCGTACATTGCGGCCTCCTTGAGTCTTACAGAGAGGCTCTCTTAATAGAGCCTCTCTGTTAGAGTAGAACATGCGCTTAAAGCCGCCCGCCCCGGGAAAATTGTTTTCAATTTCATTTACCTAAATTATTTTTCTCATACAACTCGACCAGCTCTATTTAATGAGCCTAATTTCAATACGATTCATTTTTCTTATCGGGATACACCACTCCAACGCTGTAAATTCGTTGAGCGATAAATGTTTTTTCTAGGTAAAAATAGACACACGGCGGCGGGTGGCGTCTTGGTCTTGTCATCAGTCGCGGTGGTCTTCGGCGCTTCTTTCGATTCCGTCGAAGGCGAGTTCGACTCGGCGGTAGCCTGCGCGAGAAAGTTCTTTATTTTTTGTCTATTCAGTTTAATAGAAAACAAATAAATTTCGTCATGCCAACGATTTCTCTTAAAGGTGCTTCTTAATTTTTGGCAAATTTGTATCTTCTTTTTTTGAATGGTTAACACTTTTGTAAAACCCACTTTCTTGATGGGTGTACTGGACGCCGCCGCCTTCATCAACTTTGCATGCCTCTCGCGCATCTTGCGATGGCGTCTGTTCATAACCACCTTAATAATAGCAACATACACCTTGAAACGGCAGTTTTTAAGCGGCTGATCGAAGCAGTGTAGTATGGGGAGGAGGAGGAAAGTAGTGAACGAGAGAAGGGAAAACGTCTGGTGCGAGAGAGCTATAGTGAGAGAAGGTGAGAGAGAAGAGAGAGGGAAAGAGAGAGAAGCTGAGAGAGAGATAGCGTAGATGCACACCTCCATGACAATAGCTAGCCCGATGATAAAGGCGGTGATTAGCACGGCGAACACTGTGGTCACTTGGAAGGCTAATTTGTTGCCGTGAGATTCTGTTCAACAGTATTCAAATAGGCACAAAATGTATGAATCATTAAAAAGGTTTTAGAAGTAAACATTTTCTAGGCAACTTCCCTGTTCATTTCCATTCATTTCGTCTCTTTTCTATCTATTTCATTGATATTTGCATGTGTAGCAAATATAAAAAAAAATCCAAATATGGAATTTCCTGACTTAAGAATATGCCGCTCACCGAAAATAGCCGCAGTGACGGTTAGCCCGATGAAAATGGCGATGAGGAGCACGAACAACACGATGAACAGGTAGAAGAGTAACTTGTCTGTAGACGATTCCATCGAACAAGAGGCGCAAAGTGAATGAGTACAAAATCTTCCAAATATGAAATTGTCTGACTAAAGAATATGGGAAAGAAGAGGAGAAAGTGATAGTGATGAAAGCGAGATACCCGACATTGTCGATCGAGATCCCGGGCGAGCCAACCACTCTCTGGAGGTGTCAGCAGAAAAAGTGACGAGGAAATGATCTGACATCTTGTTAAAGGAAGAAAATAAATTGGAATCACTGAACTGAACTTTTCGCGCCCTTAACAAAGCGCACAATTTCTCAACTTTATATGCACTCTTCTCACGCATTTTAACGAAATATGTCATTGAAAAAGGCTAAAGTCCCATGAAGCACACCATATCGAAAGTGAACCCATTTGGGATATGCGTGACCGTAAATGTTGCATAGCACGAACTTATTTGCATGCCAAAACTGAAAAATAGTCTATTCGGTACATTATTTGAACAAGTCTCTTTTTTCCCGTAGAAGTCGTCAGAGCATTCCAATGATCATACATTGTTCAAGGAGAGAATTCAGTGGAAGAAATATTATGCGTGTTAAAATAGAAATTAACGGTAAGGAACAAGATTTACCTGTCCGGGCTATAATGTAAATGTACTGATACAGGAAACATTTGGTCGAGATGGTTAGAATGCGTAGTACAGCCGTTATTCTCTCAGATAGTGTTAAAAAAAATTGCAAAAAAAATTTTTTTTTTTTCAAAAATACGCAGATTACATTATTTGTAAGGGATTTTATGTACAGAGCAGGGTGTCTACTAGGCGTGATGGAAGACACAAGATAAATCTTTGATGTCGTTGCGGTGAGATAAGGAAGCAATATAAAAATGAGAAAAGGCGTTCCTGGTAATATAGAAGAAGAAATTTGGAAGGGGAAGGGAATGATGACAATTCGTTTTCCATCTCACAAATTCTTTGCGAAAAATGAGATCCACATTTTTCTGATTTTTAAAAAGGATTAGTGAAACAACACAACCGATCAGTACTACCGTATTTTCTCTATTAGTGCCCCTCCCTCTAATAGAACCCCCCCCCCTCTAATTGTGCCCCCCCCCCTCTCGCAAGGGGATTGAAAAATAGTGCCCCCGGGGGCACTAATAGAGAAAATACGGTATGTCATCCTGTCTACTGCGAAGCATAATTTTACTACCACTCCGATGTTATGAGTCTAGTGTTTCTGATTTGCGTCTTTCACATGCAAGGCCGGGTTCGATTGCCCACATCGGAAGAAAGTTTTTCGGAATTTGGGATCAAACATTCCTGTTATTTATTTTATATTTGTGTTCTTTCTATACATCATGACACGATAGTGCATTATGCAGCTCGCCGTGTTGGCAGTCGCCGTCATGTTTTCTTCATCAAAATAACTCACTTTATGCTCTATAACAATCTGATCATCGAATGCTCTCATAGATAGAGTGATTGATTTTAAAACACAGTAACTGCTTATAATTTACCTATTACAATAGAATAATCCCTTATTAAATGCATTCAACATTCAGCAGGCGATAAGAGATCTGATGCATGAACTTGTGGAAGATGCTGTCTGAGAGAAGCGTTCACAGGTTCTTTGTAGTTTCGTGGAAGAAGGCGACGAATTCATAGCAGATGAAAAGACGGACTCCAACAGCATACAATGTTTATTACTTAGATAGAATGGTTCGTCACCAACTGTGATCAATGTACCCCGATCACTCGATGACGGTAACGCAGTATTTCTGTCGGAAAGATCATCGGATGTTGATGAAGTCTGAATTATTTTCGTAGCATAATTATTTTTAAAAATAGATTTTTTTTTTCGTTCGTTCAACAATGTTCGTACGCTAAACAAGCTATAGAAACTGACGTGGGATGAGGAGAAGGAAGTTGAGGAAAAGGCCAAATTTTCCAAATGTACCGGAGTAGAGAAACGGCGAACGTCCAAGGAAGATTTTCGGGAAATCAATATTATTCTTTTATTTCGACCATGTTTCAAATGATGCTGTTGCATATGAATTTTTTTTTTGTTGTTTATGATTACCTTGGGCTCGGCGTTGATTTGGAAATGGACGGGAGATGGAGCCTCTTTAGCTTCTTCTTTTCTTCATCCAGATCATCCTGCAAACAACTATCTTTTCCTGGCATTTTACAGAATTTTTCTACAGAACTCCATGGTAATTTTGGCCTTTCTGGATGGAAAAAAATAAATGCAATAATTCATAACGAAATGACTGACGAAATAGAGATGAATGGATTCGTCGATGAGCTTGACGAATTTGCTCTTTGGAGAGCATTTGATGAACTTGTACAGCTTGGACATGGGCTAAATTAAGAAAAAAAAATTAATTAATTTACAAATAACTAATTAGCAAAAATTGAAAGATGTAAATAATTATTGTCTTTTACTTAAATTTATTGAACAGTCAGCAGCTATATGCATCTAGCTGATTCAGCAATCATTTATTTTTAAAAAAAACATGCATCTGGGGGGAAAAGCTAATGACCCTCTGCCTTGCAGCCGGCCATTTTATACCCTCAGCCCGATGATCTTCCGTTCCTCTCAGGGTGGCAGGAGTAGAGAACGTCTCCGACGGGCTAACTGCTAAATACCATATACTCCTTCAGCTGCGACTTCTTTGGCTTAACCACAAACTCCCTTGTTCTCTATCTTTCACTCCCCCTCTCTCTTTCTCTCTCTCTCTCTTTCTCTCTCTCTCTCTCTCTTTTACTCTTAGTTTCTCCGTCTCTCTGGCTCTCACTCACTCACTCTCTCTCTTTCTCTCTCTATCTGGCTCTCTCTGTCTCTCTACTTCCCTCTCTCTCTCTCTCTGGTCCTTCCCTCTCTCTGGTCCCTCTCTCCCGATGGTCTTCTCTTTCCCTCTCTCTTTCTCTGGCTCTCTCCAGTAAACTGCTATTTCCGAGTGTGAGTGAACCCAATATCACCACTCCCTCAAGGATCACTTTTCGAGAACACCGTTCATTGTGCGTATTTGTTGTGAGAAGTGACAACCGGCGAGAGAGTTTAAAAGACAGGAGAGATGTGAGGGGGATAAGGGAAAGAAAGAGGAGAGCACAATTATCATGTGAAGAGCACGGGAGCGGCAGCTGAACTGGCAGCAACTTCCCATGGACGCCATTATATTCCTCCGTCATTCTCTAATATTACTACTCTCACTCACTCTCTCTCTCTCTCTCTCTCTCTCTTTTTCTCTCTCTGTCTACTCGCTGATTCACTATCTCTCTCTCCCTAACCCTTTCTTTCTCTCGCTCTCTCTCTCTCTCTCACTTTTCTTACTAACCAGGAGTGCCCGAGGCAGCCAATGTAGCTCCCGTGCTTTTCACATGATGATCATAAAGAACGGCTGATCGGTATACGGTACAAGCATGGGGGACTCCTTCCCCCGGGTACGAGACATTGGGGAGGATGGGTGGAGGGGGGATGACATGATGTGCTCCTCCTCTCATTCCACCATTCCACCTTTCGATTCCTCCTGTCCACCTTCCGATTTGACAAGCCTTGACAAAAAACCACTTACTGACAATGAGCGTCAGCCGATTTTGAAAGATAAAATTTATAAATCTCATGCCGGCATACCGCACAGACAAGAAGGGGTCAAAAATGCATTGAATATTTTTTTTTAATGTTTAATATATTCTTAAAGAAGCCATGCACAGAATGATCCTACAGTAGTACATTAAGACCATTTTGAACGCGAGCCCTAAAATATTTGGCCCTTCTGCGGCTTACATTAGAGAGTGTGAAATTGTAGAGTGGCAAACAACTGCTGTAAAAAAAATTTTGCCGAGTTTTCGTGCATTTAAGTTCGTAAGGAGAATAAAATGGTAAAGAATTTCTGGGAGCACTGTGTAGACAGATGTCAATAGATCAACGTTCATAAACCGTATATTAATTATTCAGTGAACTGCTCCTTTAAGATTCTAATGCGAAGTTAGTCTTTCCAAAAATATGTATTTTTCAGCCGAATATGTGCATACAACAATTCCTTAAAAAATATAGCAATTTCTCTCAATTTATCACACTCTCTATCTCACTCAGTTTTCTCTCTGTGTGTCTCTGTTTCTCTAACCCTCTATCTCGCTCTCTCTCTCTCTTCACATATCCTTTGTAGATACTATCTCTACTTTCCTCTCTCGCTCTGTCTCTATTCTCTTCTCACGTTCTTGCATCTCCATCGCTGATAATCGATATGATTGATAAACTTGTTTTCATCACACCTCGCCAAGTCGTGCAGATAAGAACCTCCAATCTATACTTCGGCAATCTATGAAAATCCTAATATATTTAATGTATTTCGTTTCCAATTCTTGTTGATACATTCCATTGATCGCATGGTCAGCCAGAATACACAGAAGACATACTATCTACTCCGATCGAATACGCCATCTTGCCATGCTAGTCTAAATGTACTTTCTATTGAGATGCTTCGCCGTTTCGCCCACTTCACAACCTTCTCGCGCCACATCCGCGAGGTCATGGCGGCCGTTCCGGGACGCCAGCCGCGACGCGTCAGTGCACGCGACGCGGTCCGATGCGTCAAGAGTGGTATAGATGAGTCGCTAAATATGTCTTTTTTTATTGTTAAAAATATATGTATAATTTGTAGTAAAGTGCTATATGATTCTTATCCATACATATGTATGTATATTCTCCTTCTTTTCTTTCCATGCGAGAACATCTTCGTACACGGCGTCGCCGACTCCTCTCTTCGACGCCCTGCTGCAGCATGCTAAAGAAGTATCTGGAATTTTATTCTTCTTCTTTTCTTCGGAGGAAAAAATATTTTGAGCGTTAAAGTTAATAAACAAAAATAAAAGTTAAAATTATTTTATTATTAAACTTAATAATATAAAAGATTTATACGAAAAAAATGCCAACAAATTGCATTGTCTTTATTATATAAACACATATCGTTTCAGAATGACCTCAGCAACATCACCCTGCATCACATTCTTCTGCAAGGAAGAGCGGCGTGGCTAGAAAAGGAAAATGAAGGTCTCTCTTCATCTCTCTCTAGCACTTCATCTTGCAACCGTGTTCTCTCTCTCTCTCTCTCTCTGTCTCTCTCTCAGTCTCTATCTCGGTTCTCTCTCCCACTCCCTCTCTCTCTCTCTCTCTCTCTCTTCTCTCGCACGATGAAGTGTCCATTTCGATTGTTTACATACATAAGAGTATATAGTCGGAAGCGACCGCTTCATTGAGTATTGAATGTAGTTTCTCTTTGCCAAGGCTACATCCGGTCCAACTGTCTTTTCATCGCTCGTGGCCAGGTGGATGCAGTCAATGAAGGTTAGTGAATGGAATACATTATTTTTGTTTATCTTTTAAGAATAATATTGCTTTAATTTTGCTACATCTATTTTCAAGACTATAAATTGTAATACGACGTGCCCGTCTTCTTGAACGAGATGCCCGCGCTATTCTACCGACGGGCCATTCCACTCGACACGGCTATTATTCAGGTTGAGAGAGAGAGAGAGAGAAACGGGAGAACCTGAGACGGAGAAACAGATGGCGCCAGAGGTACAAAGGGAGAATGATTGAGCGGATGAGAGATAGAGAGAAAGAGAAAGAGAGAGAAAGAGCTACTACTTTGAGGTCTCACCCCCGGACGAACGAGGTTTCTGCACTCTTGGCACATCAGTGAACATTGCACGGTTTGTGTACCATATCATCTTGTACTTATCTCCTGTATCTGTCTTTCTCTCTTTCTCTAGTGGCATTCTTCATCACTCTAACTCAGTGTCTGTCTCTCCCTCTCTATATATTCCTTCTCCCTTCCTATTTTTATCGTCTCTCTCTCTCTCTCTGTCTCCCTCTCTTCTCTCTCTCTCTCTCTCTCTCTCTCTCTCTCTCTCTTTCTCTTTTCTCTCCCTCTCTCTCCCCTTCAGTGCTGCTGTCCGCTGTTCCCGTCGTATCCTGGCCCTCTCGAATCCTCGAATACCTCGCACCCACGGTGAGTCACTCATTCACTCCTCTCATCTCGATGCAATTGTCGACGCCGACAAGACTTCCATCTATACGAGGCGAGGTTGGAAACGAGAGATAGAGAGGGACAGAAAGAGCAAAAGAGAAAGATTGGGGGGGGGGAAAGAGAGAAAGACAGAAGGGAAAAAGAGAGAGAGAGCGAGAGATAGAGAGGGAGAGAGAAAGAGAGAGAGAAAGAGAGAGAGAAAGATAGAGAGAGAGAGAGAGAAAGATAGAGAGAGAAAGAGGACAGTGGACATAAATGCATGAAATATTATTAAGGAATTCAGGAAGATTGTGCCTGGTGAACTCGAGAATCGCATCGGGCAGCTGATAGCAGAGAATCTCGTTGATGATGGCTCTACGATGCAGATGAGTTAGAAGCGTTTTATGTATATTTTTTTTATCATTTATTATCTTTAATTTTAGTTTTTTTATGCAAAAAAAATTTAAAAAATGTCTTTTTTCTAATTTCTAAATAATTTTTTTTAATTAATTAATTATAATAAAAGCCAAAGTGTTGGCGAAATTCCGGACGCGACGCTGTCGGCGCTGACGAACCATCGCGACCTCGGCGTGCACTCGGAAATGTTCTCGGATGGCGTCGTTGAGCTGGTAGAGAAGGGAGTCGTCACAAATCGGCTCAAGGTTGTGGCTAGTTTTTTGGAATTAATTGTATTAGAAAGTGAAAGAGAGAGAGAGAGTGAGATGGAGACAAAGAGAGCGAGAGACTGAGATAGATAGAGAGAGAGAGAGAGCGAACAGAAACAAGAAAGAGAGAGAGAGAGAGAGCGAACAGACAGAAGAACTGCCGCACATGTAATCTTGGTCAAAGTAGCGTTGAGGGGTCGACGAACATGACAAACAGCGCTCAGCGCTCGTCAACCCTTCCACGAATCTCGGCGCTGCCTACTAAATTTTTTCAGCTTTACATTTTCTATTTCACTTCTTCTAATGTTTGTGCCAATCATGTGGGATATCGAGAGAGACAGAGAGGGAGAAAGAGAGAGAGAGAGAGAGTGAGAGAGAAAGAGAGAGAGAAAAGAGAGAGAGAGAGGGGGAGAGAAAAAGAGGGAGAGAGGTAGAGAGAACGAGAAAGAATCAGAGTCATAAATTGTAAGAAATAGTGGCACGGCATAGAAGAAAAAAAAGAACTTCAGAGATTTCCCACCCACGGCATGCAGGACTTTCACCATTCTCGACTTTCATTACTACTAGTTAAAAGTGGAATAAAAGTGGACAAGCTTTATGGAGTATGTGGGCCGTTCATGTTATTAACTAGAAACTAGAGAGTATTTAAGATGAGCATTATTAAGCCTGCCAACATTAAGTAACTTTTTAGCGAGTGCAAGGGTTAATGAAAGAAACATCCTATCAAGCCTCCATTAATGAGAGCAACATCCTAAAAGGTATCCAACGATGATTTTACGTAGGAACGCGACAGTAATGTGACAAGAAAAAGAACAGGAACAGTATCAAGTTCAAGAGAAACAGCAACGCAAAAAACACTTGTGTGTTTGCGTGCAATGTCGAAGGCAGCCGGGGGGGGGGGGGGGGATGGGACGAAACAGAAGGAGAAGCTGCGCGTCCAGCTTGTTGTCCGACTGTTGGCGAATGTCGACCATTCCATGTCCATGCCATCGCTGAAACACAATATATTAGCTATTTCTGAGCAGAGGAATTTGAGAAATATCAATATGGATCAACAATAAGCATGATTTTCAGCAATTTATTACGGTAGGTTTATACCGTATTCGCTTGAACACCATGAAACACAGTGCATAACATCTATATTTAATGTGGAAATCATTCTTGGAGTGTTATTTGATACTTAAACCTTTTTTTAGCAGCTACAATTAAATGCTGGAAATGATTTTTACAAAAATGAAGGATGACTTTCATTTATTAATTACGGTAGCTTTGTTATATATTACGGTAACTTACCCGCTTGAACACCATCCGAAAATGAGCTTCACCACGTGAAATATAGCTAAATTACAGTTAGCTGAAATTAACAAAAGTCCGACGAAAATTTTGCATTACTAAATGTGCATTCTAACCGTAGGGCTGCGAACACCAAATCAATGTTGAAAACAAAGAAAACAATCTAAACATAGGAAGACTATACCTTCCTGTTAGGTTGCAATACTTTCCGCGACAGAACAACCAAGATATTTTGTCTCATTGAAGCAAAAAGAATGAGTTTAGCAAACCTTCTCGTCAATTCCAAGAAGGTTGGCGAGGACACATTGCGGGCTCCTTGGAGCCGCTTCCGCGTCAGCTCTTCGTGCAGCTTTTCCACAGCGCCATACGAGGAATCCGAGGAGTCCTGTAACTCCAGAAAGAATCAAATTGGATATGTACAACGAACAATCAGCAACACAAAAAGGAATACGAAGAACATTTTAATGCAGACTAGATTTATTGTGGAATTGTGTAATATTGTGGAACAATAATAATACGGTAGATTTGTACCGTATCCTCCTCAACACCATGAACACAATGCATCACCTTTATACTTATTGCGGAAATCATTACTTAAGAAAGAAAGCCACAAAAACATAAACTCATTTATTCCTCGACTCGCCTTCATTTAGCTCGTAGAGCAAGCCGTGTTGTTGAAACGACAAACACGTAAAGCCTTGCGTTACTGTAGTTGGTGCGCGAAAACTGGATCTGAAGGCGTAAGATTACAGTAATTATGGGACCCATTTCTTTTTTTCGTTGAATCTACGGAAACTCACCATCAGCATCTTCTTGAAAGCATGTCTAAATGTTTTTTTTCTTAACCCGAACGGGAGCTTTTCAACATGTGAGCAAACGAAGTAAAAGCGGAAAAGCGATAAGATAATGAATAGAATTTTTAAGCGTTCACGCTCACTTTGCTCGAAAATTATTCAGAATGACAAATGAATGTGTTCCAAGCATCAAATAACACCCCACGAGTGGATTTCAACGCAAAAGTATTCCGAAAAGTTTAGGGCAGGCCACAATAGTAACAAAGAAAACAACACACCTTCGCGGGAAGTAGGCGCAGCGTGGGGACAAACAAGTGGATCGGTGGACTACTGCTTGGCACGGTCATCCAACAACACGAAACTGAAATTCAGAAAGAACTAGGAAACTTAAATAAGGCAAGCAATATCATAAATGTATAGCGGACAAAGCAAGGTAGTAAACATCTCCTTGACTTAATTATATTAACCCCCGACTCAAATTTAACAAACCAGCTCATTTTGAAAATAAAAGGTACCTTCTAATATTAAGACCATGAATACCAACTCACGCTTGAAAATGAAAGAAAACAATCTAAATATAAGAAAAACATATACCTTCCAACTATTTTGGAATAGTACAATATCATTTAAGCAGCTGTTTAGAATGAAGGAGTGTAGCAAACCTTCTCGTCGATTCCAAGAAGGTCAGCGAGCGCGCACTTCGAAGGAAGTGGACCGCTTGGTGCCGCTGTCGCATAATTCCCACTTCGCCATGCAAGGACCTCAAGAGCGCGGCGGTGAATATGCTTAGTATTGCAACTCAAGAAAGCATCAAATTAAAAAAGTGCAACTGCGTAACACAGAAATGAATCAGAAGGACATTTTTTTAAAGCAAACATCTCTTTGACTCAAGGCTTAGGCCTAAAATCACACTAGATTGGAATAATAAAGTAGTTGCAAAAAATAGCTGCCGCAAACCTTCTCGTAGACTGCAAGAAGGTCGCCCAAGACGCGATTCGCAGGTTTTTTGGCGCCGCTGTCGTGCCCGCTCTCAGTGCAGCTTTTCCACTGCGCCATACGAGGAAGCGGTGAATCCGAGGAGTACTGTAACTCCAGAGAGAATCAAATTAGAAATATACAATTAAGAATAAGCAACACAGAAATAAATAATAACGACATTTTAACGCAGACTAGATTTGAGAATCGAGCAGCTTGGCGCCAAGCTTCTTACCGCGAAAGCCACCAGGCAGCATGAAACAATGTGCAGTATATCAAGTTAAATGCATCCAAAACAAATAAAAAAAGGTTGTTTTATAAAATAACAAACAAGAAAAGCACATATTACGAGAAAAAAATGATGAACGACACTGGTACGAAGGTTCGTTCATCATTTTTTTCAAAAATGTTCGTCGACGATTAGAGAAGTAAGCTTTAACGTGCAACAGTGGAGAGAAACAGACAAACATGCTCCCCCATTACTCCAAAAACTCTCCAACTTTTACACAGTATTTCTCCAGCGATGAACGTTCATCGCTGCTCCCATCGCGCAGCGCTGAGCGAAAATGTTAAACGCTCGAAAATGTTCGACGAACTCCCGTGTATAAGCATATAAATGTTCAACGATCTTTCTTATCTGAGTTCATCTCTTGTTCAACTAACGTTCGTCCATCTTCGATAAGATTACATGTGCGGCTGATTGTGGATGTTAACGAAGTACTTCTACTTGCCTTTATTATTAATGCCACGATTCTTGAGACTACTTTCCCTGGCCGAATCGTGACAGCCTTCGTGCATGGCTCTCGTCGTCTCTATGCCTTTGTGCACGACAATCCACTCGTGCACTTTGGCAGCGTCGAGTCGGGCTTTTTTATTTGATTTCTTAATTTACTTATTTAATTAATTAATTAATTTTTATTTATTTCGCCTTCCTACTATTTAATTATGTGATTCAACTTACGTTGCATATTTATTTTAAAGACTTAAGTGATTTTAAAAAATTCTTATTTTTACCCCAAAAAAAATAATAATCCGGCCCTCGTCACAAAGTTGGGTCAATGACCCAGCCTTCATACGGCGTCAGCACAAGATGGTCGCGATCAACTCGGCCATTGAAATCGATCTCACTGGACAAGGTTATTAGCCAATATTTTCAGGGAGGACTTCTTGCCCAGAATACGCTTGAGTTTCACGCTGTGAGCCCATCCTTCGAGCAAACATTTAAAGAAAGTATATCGTAACATTATTTTACAGTTGTCGCCGACTCAGTGGGGACGAGATTCTTCTCCGGATACGGGGGACAGGTGCGAGAGAGAGAGAGAGAGACTGACAGACAGAGAGATAGAGAGAGATAGAGAGAGATAGAGAGAAATAGAGAGAGAGAGAGAGAGAGAGAGAGAGCGGAGGCATTGAGAGGATGGGCGATGTGAGGCAGGGATGAAGAAGAGGTATGTCAAGAGAGATGTAGGCAGAGAAAGAGAAGAGTCGGGAGAGAAGGGGAAGAGCAAGAGCGAGAGTGGATGAGAGAGAGAGAGAGCGAGAGAGAGAGAGAGAGGAAGGAAGGGAGAAATAGAAATTCAATGCCACTCTAGCAAGGTCGACTTCCTCCGCGGAGCGGCGATTGCTGACGACGGGATGGGCAAGCCGATCATTGCAATGGCTTCTATCGATGAGAAGACGCGGGAGAGCAAGATTGTGCCCTTCATTAAAGACGTTGGCACTTTCCATACTTCACAAAGCTAGTCTTAATCCTAATTAGGCTAGTCTTATTCCTAATTAGGCGTCATAGAGGCTATACTTTGACTCTACTGTAGGGTGACGACTCGCGCGCACGTCCACAACGTGGTGACGGAGTACGGAATCGGGCTATACTTTGACTCTACTGTAGGGTGACGACTCGCGCGCACGTCCACAACGTGGTGACGGAGTACGGAATCGCGCAGCTCTGGGGGAAAAGCGTGCGGCAGCGCGCGCATTCCCTCATCAACATTGCCCATCCACAGCACAGGGAGCAACTCGAGAAGGACGCCTTCCAGCGATTCAAGGTAGTTGCAGAACTAAAAAGGAGTAGAAGCTAACAAGTACTAAGGATACGACAATTCTCAATATTCCAATTTCAATACGGAATATTCCCTTCTTTTCTTCCTTAAAAATCTATAATTGTCTACTGAAATATTCTATTTTTTCCTTCTTTAAATACACAAATCAATTCTTCCAGGTGATGCCTTCGCCAGATTAATTGTAATCTCTGCTTTCGAACAATCTCACTTTGATTTCTCTTGGGAAGTCCATGCAATTACTTCGTGACTCGTGTACATATTTCCAAACATCAAAATAATCTTTCCTTTATTATAATTTCGTCCATATTAACTCAACGCATAAACATGAAGACATAACAATAAATTAAACCCGTTAATGTACGAATGACTTTGTTAATTTACAATACTTCTTCAACATAAGTTACTACAATCCATCATAAAGTACGCTTGCATAGTACAACAGTACAAACATGGCATCCTCTCTCGCGTATCTCTGTCTGAAGATATGCTCTGCTATTGAGAGGGTGGGGGTTGTGAAGGGTACCTCTTTATCTTCTTGGGACCCTTGGTGGGCCTCCTTCTCCAAATGGGCCACTTTACGGCCCCCTTCTTCTCGCTCCCCTCTCTCCCCTGCCACTTTTAGTAGCCAAGTGTAGTCGAATCCGAGTGGCGATTGCTGGTTCACGTCTTCGCTTGAGTGTTCCTTCTTCCTCGTTATGACACTTCCGGAACGGACAAACTTGCCAAGAAGTTCGCGGAGCTTCTCCTCAGTGTCTTCCTGAAAAAGAGCTATAAAATTAAGAACAATAACTGTCTTGCATTCTAAACAGTTCCTAATATACTTTTTTTTTATTTTATTCAATATAAATTTAAATCGAGGTAAAAAAGGCGGGAAAAGAATTGTCTTATCACTGACAATCAGCTTGGCGAAGGTGGCGGACGGGTCTTCAAGCTCCATTCCACAGACGATGAGGAATTCGCGGGGAATACGGACTCCTCAAATGAAGGAGGAAGTGGGCCTTACTAGCATTTCAAATACAAGCTTTCATCCTATAGCGACAACTAGGATTACGGTAGGCTAAAATGGTAGTCACACACCAAAGTCCTGTTTCCACCGGAGAAGGGACGTCGTTTCGATGAGGACTTCCTTGCCGGCACCACCAATTGGCGTAGAGCTCTGTCCCTGCACACAGAAGGCAGCCAATTCGCGGCAGTGCCTGCAGAGAGAGAGAGAGAGAGAGAGAGAGAGAGAGAGAGAGAGATGGAGAGAGATATACAGAGAGAGAGAGAGAGAGAGATACGGAGAGATATACACAGAGACGGTGAGAGAGGGATAGAGAGAGAGAGTGATACGGAGAGATATACACAGAGACGGTGAGAGAGGGATAGAGAGAGAGAGAGATACGGAGAGATATACACAGAGACGGTGAGAGAGGGAGAGGGAGAGAGAAAAAAGACGCGAAGGGACAAAGAGATAAGTACTATAAAAGGAAAAATAAAGAGAGAGAGAGAGAGAAAGAGATAGAGAGAGCAAATTTGTCTTTCTTTCGTGAAGAAATAGCTGAGTATTTCAAGCATCACATGACATTATTTGCAATGTTGGACAGTTTTTTTTAAGAACAAAAATTTAATGATTCGCTTACGATAGCCAATCAATGATGAGAATGTCGCTGGGCCGCGTGTTATCCGCCCGCCGAATCTCATCGCCAATCATTCGAATCGTGTAGTCGCCACGCGCGAATAAGAATAAAAGCTGGAAAAAAAGTAGAATAAAAAAAAGTTGTAAAAGATGAGGATTCCTTATAAAATACAGTGATTAATTAAGCACAAAAACAACAATCTACCCCCATAAATAAAACGAACTCCTTGGCAAAGTTTTACTGCTGGCGCATTCTTTTTGCGCTCAACTTTTAACCGCTAGTCAGATTACTATTTTTGTAGTAAATAAATAAATACATAAATATGGAATCAATGAAGGTATCTCTAACCATAATAGGTTAATTATTCATTTATTTACGAAAAAAGTAACCTTGAGTAGTTCTCTCCCTTGCATCCTCGTCCTCTCGAAGAGGGTTCCCTTGAGAATGGATGTCTTTCTGAAGCATCGCTTCCTGTCCTTGCAGCGGAGACTTTGGCCGGTGAAATTGGAGCGGTCGACAATGAAGGAAGTGGCACCGCCACATGACGGGCACGCACGTCCTCGTGGCAGCATGCCTATTGCCTGAGAAACTAAATTATTAATATTAATTTTTTTCCATTTAAAAGCTGGGAGCAATCATTCTTTAAATTTAACAACCAACCTAGACAACCTCGAATCGGATTCCCCGCAAATTCAGACATGCGTATGAAACTGGAGCATAAAGATCAACCCGGTAGTCAAATTGACAAGTTGAAGCAAAATCGGTATATCTGTTAGTTCAACTATTTTTTACATAAGGAGAGCTTTGCTAGTTCTTTCATTAGCCTAAATTTTAAGCATGTTTCGAACTACAATATGCCCGTTTAACTGGTCTTAACCAAAATAGGTTTGTAAGAAATCTAGCTAAATGGCTTCACTTCTTCAAAAAGATCAGCATTTTAAAGCACTTTCCTGAGTCTAAAGTACCCTGTAGTAATGCTACTACCGTACCTTGAACAGCTCGACGAGTTCGCTGTTCTTCTGCTCGAGCAGCTCGGTCAGTTGCGGCTCGTCGATGCGGCGAAAGGCGCGGAGCCCTTCTGGAGCCCGCGTGAACATTGCGTCGATGTCTAAGGAAGAATGATTTGAAAATATAAGAAAAAAATTTAAAAAAAATTAATTTAGAAAATCTTTTTTTAAGTTAGAAAATATTACTTTTATACATGTTTCATGAGGAAAACATGGCAAGGGTGGAGAAAAAGGAAAAGTCAGCGACATCAAAGTCCGATTGGTACTAATCGAACGCATAAATGAGGATAAAGGAGATTTCTGTCGGCTAGGGCATTATGAGCATCATTCGGATTGCCACAAATTGTAAGACCTTGGCTGATATTGATGGTAATGGAACAAGAATGAAAAGAAAGAGGAACTGTAAACATTGAAGAGAGATCAAGCGGAGCAGGTACAGCGAATAAACTTCACTCATTCCAATTCCATATCCATATTATCGTCGCCAACATGGGATCAACAATAACTAAAAGCGATGGAAACATACCTGATGTATTTGAGCCAGAAGCTACGGCATCGAAGTAATCGTAGAGCGGCTGTAATAATGATATTTTAAAATGATTTTTTTTTATTCTCGTGTTCAATTCATTCACACAGTTCTCCATTCTTTCACTTACTTCCAGGAAGCAAATCATTTCAGTAGTTTAAACATAATAAGCCGCTTAATGTTGATAAAATTAATGTGGCGCTAGCAAGCATTTAGCAAAAATGTAATTAACGAATCATGACCATTTACTGGCGATAAAAACATTATGTTTTAGTTGACATAAAAACATTCCCAGCTAGTTTTGTAAATGAAAATAAATAAATAAATAAAGAAAATGCTGCACAAACCTCGTCCTCCTCTTCTGTTTTGATGGCGGGAGATAATGAAGGCGGAAAGATGAATTGAGCCCAAGCAGGAAGAGCAGACTCGGCAGCATCCGAGGAGTCTTCGCTTACTTCTTCCTTTACACATCCAACATCGTAGTGGGCGTCTGTCATCCTTAATTAAAGAAGAACTTGTGATAAACCAATTGGAGTCAAATTAAAGAAGAACTTGTGATTAACCAATTCGAGCCACAAGAAAACATACTTATCTATGTTTCTACAACAACACCAAGGGGGACTTTAATACAATAAAAAAAACCTTATTTAAATATTCCGGCTCTAACCAAAATTACAAGTATGTAAGACTGCATAACAGTCACGCCTGTTCAACTGCACTTGACAGTACACAACACACTAAAACGAGCCATTCCCATATTCAAAGAATGTTTGAATTGTTTCCCGCTCATAACTACTGTGATGCGCAAGTCTACAGGCAGACAAGTGAGGTGCGCATTTATTTTTGGCTCCTCCTAGTTTTCTTCTTCTTGTTGGGCCACCTCACGTTGCTCGCTTGTTTCTGTCTTGATATTTTGTCCTCTTAGAAACGTATTTTAACATTTTTGCAACTAGTTTTTGCAGTTTTCATCTTCCAAAAACTCATCCTTAGTGGGAATACCATGGTCATTTGTTGGCCTTCAATTTGGTACTTCAATACAATGTTTGCATTTGACTTTTTCGTTCAAAACGCGAAAGACTTCCCTTTCTCTACGCTATTTTAACTCGTTTTCGATTGTGGCGTTCGTTGAAAAATTGTACGCAGTTTCATCATTTGGATCATTTCTTATTTTCAGGGGCTTTTTTTCTTGTGCTTTTTTGCTGAAGAGAAGAGATGGCGTCGAGACCGGCCGGACACACCGTCTACATCGGCAACATCCCGTACCAGGCGACCGAGAACGACATCGGAGACTTCCTCAGGTTAAAGATCATTTCGTTTTGATAAGGGATTACTGTTGGGCACGGATGATAAATGGAAGAGGAAAATCACTAGTTATTGGACAAGAGGAGGTACGTATTGCGGTATATTGCTGTTGAACCGGCTACTTTGAAACTGCTTCTTTTCTGTTATTCAAGATTAAATGGCAGCCCTTCCTATTGGAACAGATGGCTCGTGACTGCCCCTCTCCCTCACTTGTTTCCCTGACCTTTCAGATAAAATAGAAGTATTAGAAGCTTCCGAGATTGCCCGTTTAGAGTGTTTTTATTTTTGCTTCTCGCCTCCTTTGATAACGGTCTTGGGGGTTAGTATTCCCGGGCTGACATAGTTCTTCGGCGCAATCTCTCGTCAGCCTATAAGTGGAGCAATCGATCGATACCCCCCACGCCCCGTGATGTGTCTACCTGGCCACAGCATCCATGGCTTGCTTGCTTTCCATATGCTATGCTTTTAGATGCGGATAGAATGCTAGCGATCTGTATACATGTACAATATATACTTCTTATTTACTTCAGGCTACTTTACTTTTCTTTTTTCAGCCAAGCGGGAAATGTGCTGAACGTCAAGCTGGTCTACGACCGGGAGACGGGCCGCCCGAAGGGCTTCGGCTTCTGCGAGTTCCACGACGAGGCTGGCGCTCGCAACGCCATCAGCCAACTCAACGGCGCCGACTTTAACGGCCGCGCCCTCCGCGTCAATCTGGCGAACCGCTAATAAGCCCCGCCCACCTGTCCACCTTTTCTTTTTAAGATCTGCCCACCATCTCCAACCTCTCTCTCCTTCATGCAAATGCACCACACTTAGCCCGCTCATGAAAAGTCTACGGCACTTATAACATCTGTGTGCCTCCATATTTTCTCTACTTCTCTCGTACCCCTATGTATGGCCAGAGGCCCACACTAAATTATTGTTTTTGTAATCGTACATTTTTTTCGTCTTTTTGTTGTTTTGCTTCTGGCTCTCAAGCCCGTGTTTTCCACCGTGGATAGTTGATCTTTTGTGATCTCTCTCTCTCAATCACCTGGCCTCTGTACCGTTGCGAAAGACGATAAAAACTTGGGATTTTATTGAGCTTGCATTTACTTGGTTACACCTCTTTGAAATGTAAGGCCGACATGGAAGTTGAATCCTGGGATCGCAATGGTGTGAAATGCAAGATGAAACGGCTTGGAACGCGACAAAGGAAAGGAGATGGTTGTGGAAGAAGGACGTCGCGGGACGTCCATGATGAAGTTGTTTCCCGATGTTAAGTTCATCAAGCTGAATAGGCAACATTCAGATGTTTCATTATGATTGCACAGCCGGATGCAAGCCAACCAACTGAATTACGGGACAACTCGAAAAGTTAAAGCAGATGAAGGCAATAAATAAGATATTTGTTCATTGCAAGCCGAAAAGTGCCATTCGCATAGTGCGCGATGAAAGGCCAACTTCATAACATTCACAAGAAGTTCATCCTTGTCCGGATACGGTAATTACCGTGAAAAGTGTATCCAGGCAAACATACTGTGAATCTTGTGAGTTGTATTCTAATACGGAGTGTAAAAGTGCCGTGAAAGTTGTGAAAGAGGTCGGGAATAAAAAGACTGACGTGATCAGGAGTAAATGAGAGAAAAGGATAGAGAGAAGAGTAGAGAGAGAGAAAGAGAGAGAGAGAGAGAGAAATGGAGATATAGTGATGGCAAGATAGGAAAGTTACGAGAATGAGATTATGAGAGAGATATAGAGAGGGGGGGGAGATAGAGAGAGTGAGATAATCGAGGAAAAAAGGATGAATGAAAGAGTGAAAGAAAAGTGGGCAGAGAAGGAGGAAGAGAGAGAGAGAGAGAGAGAGAGAGAGAGAGAGAGTGAGAGAGTGATGCCTATCGAACTGTCTGGAAGCACGAGCCATGCCGTGGGTGCATTCTCGCATTCCTTTCGAGGTCGCGTAGTAGAGTGTCACGGGAGAGACGTGGCAAGTTTTTTCTCCGCTTATCTTGACACCACGCGACCTTCTCATAACAAGCCACTCAGTAGCTTTGCCCTCTCTCTCGATATCTTTCCTTCTCTCTCTCTCTATCATTCTCTCTCGCTCTCTCTCTCTCTCTCACTGTTGCCCAAGTCGCATTCCACTCCGGGAGGTCGTCAAGAGATCGGAGATATGAGGCGCACAAGGGAGGAAATGTGGTTGCTCTGGCCAGAAGCTGACACAAGCTGCTTGTTTTTTTTATTTGTTCATAGGTGTCCTTGCACACACAAACACATATGGGAAAAAAAGCATAAAAAGAGCTTTTCAGAAAGGAAAGAGCGCCAAAGATCTTTCAGGAATACATGGAATACATCTACAAAACGGTTTATGCCCTGCCAGCAACAACAACAGTATAGAAATGGCCTGTCGTACTCGTTTTATGGCATAAGGATGTTCATTGTTGTTGCATGTGAACATGATGGAGAGAGAAGTGGATAAAAGAGAGAGAGAGAGAGAGAGAGACAACTGTTTCATATCAACCAGAGCTATGACAAGAAATGATTTGTCATCTATTCTCTCGCTCGCTTACTCATTGCTCAATCAACTCCCTCCTCGGGCCGAGTTCGCCTCGGGCGTGTTTTGAACAGTCGCTCTCCCGTACGAGATCTCAGACATGCGCGAGTTTGTCAAGGTCTTTCCGTCTCATCTTCCGTTCTCTCTGTCTTGCTCTCTCGCTCTCCCTCGCACTCTCTCTCTCTCCCACGCGATTTCCTCCTTTTCCGAGCAATAACCTTGTCATAGTCGCCCACTCCTTCTCTGCTCGTCTCTCGAATCTCCGATCTCACTATGAGAATGTTATTGCTACGTTATTGCGTTTGACTCTCTTTTCACTCTCTCTCTTCTCTCTCCCTCTCTCTCTCCCTCTCCCTCTCTCCCTTTCTCTCACTCCTCCTCCTCCTCCTCTCTCTCTCTCTCTCTCTCTCTCTCTCTCTCTTTCACTCTCTCTCTCTCTTTCACTCTCTCTCTCTCTCTCTCTCTCTCTCTTTCACTCTCTACTCCTGACCCCCATCGGCATCTCTGTATCGCCCTGCCTCTCCCTACCCATAGCCCCCCTCTGACTCAATGCCAGAAGTGCCAGTATATAATGGCACTCGTCGAGATGGAATGCAGAGCTTCCCACTCGTTCAACTACGATGAGTTCGGCTGCTTCGTACAAGGGACTCGTTCAGGTTTGGTGGTGAATTCCCTCTGACTATGTACACTTTAGTAATCAGAACTCTAATGTAGCTCTTTCTTTCTTTCTCTCGCTCTCTCTCTCTCTCTCTCTTTCTCTATCACTATCTCTATCGCTCTCCACCCACTCTCTCTGTCTATTCTACGTCTCATTTGATCATTCCCCGATACTCTGCACCCTCCACAGGCTTCTGCGGTGGCTGCAGGCGTCGCCCTCGCCGTCTCGGCCATCTCCATCGTGGCTATCGTCAGCGACATCTCCGCCTTCCACGACGACGCACTCGAGGAGTTCAGACGCTTCAAGGTATGTACATATGTGTGCAGATTACGAATTATAAAGAAACTTTAGTTCATTTTAATTTTAATTTCTTATAATAAACAGCACGTTGCTCTTTTTGTTTAAAAAAGAATAATCTAAGAAAAAAATAATGCATATTAGGAACTGTCAAACGGCGCGTGGTCCGACATGACGGCGGTGCTCTCATCGGCGCCCGCCTCCTCCTCGGCGGCCGTGTTCGGGCGCGCCAAGCGTGACGCCGGCGGCCAGTGCGGCTGTGCAGGTGCTGGCTAAGATACTCTTTCATTATACATGATACGTACAGTCATTGTGAAACTTTCTGAAACTTTCCAGAAATTTCCAGCTCCCATGGTTGTTGAGCGATACGAAGATATTATGCTATATGTTGTGCAATACGACTATTAATTATGCCTGTAGAAGTATGCATACATATATTATATTTTCCTTTCCTTGATAATCCAATCCGTTTTAAGCTGGCGCCAACTCGTGCCCACCTGGCCCAGCTGGACCGCCTGGCGCGCCCGGCGCACCTGGCGAGGACGGCGAGAACGGTGACGCTGGCGTCGACGGCAAGACTGGCCTCGCCCTGATGGCCTCTCATTCCATGGCATCTGCTGGCGTTAGTGTATGTTCTTCACTCGTTTTCTCTATGTTCTCCTCCTTTCTCTCGACTATTCCATTTCCTTGTCTCGTTTCTACCTTCTGTCGCTATCTGTTGATCTCGCTTTCGCTCAATCTCTCATTCTCTCTCTCTCTCTCTCTCTCTCTCTCTCTCTCTCTTTTTCTCTCTCTCTATCCCTCTCTCTGTCATTTCTCTCACCACAATCTTCCCTCTCTCTCTCATCAGGGCTCCGGCTACGACGCTCCCGTCGCTGCGTCCGAGTGCGTGACGTGCCCCGCCGGCCCGCCTGGCCCGCCTGGCCTCGACGGAGATGCCGGCGCGCCCGGAGACAACGGCAACGACGGCGCGCCCGGTGCGCCTGGCGCTGACGGCGAGGCTGGCACTGATGGAGAAGCTGGCGACGCTGGACAGGATGGCCTGGTCAGAATAGTATTTTTTTATATTTATAATTAGTATTTATCATAATTTTTTTTTTGCTAAAAGATTAAATTTAAGATAAAATAAAATAATTATAATTTAAAATCCTCACTAGCCCGGCACTGACGGCGAGCGTGGCGCTGACGGTGAGAACGGCAAGCGCGGCCGCGGAGAGCCTGGTATCGAAGGGCCCGACGGCGAGCCTGGACCGGCTGGCAACCCAGGTGCCGACGGAGAGAAGGGCGCCGATGGGCAGCCTGGTGTCGAGGGTGAGGCTGGCACGGCGGGAGCTGACGGTCTTGGCGGCGCGCCGGGAGAGGACGGCGGACCGGGCGGCGATGGTCTGCCTGGACCGGACGCGGCGTACTGCCCGTGCCCGCCGCGCACGGCCGACATCATTGCGGAAACGAAGACGCAGGGCGGCTACGATGCGCCCGTCGAGGCGTCCACCAAGACTGCCGGATACCGCAAGCGAGTCCGCAAGGCCTAAGGCGGTCTTCTTCTCCTTCGTTTGTACATACGTAAATATGCATGAGTTCTTGTTTGTTTGTTTATCTTATTGCAATAAAATTATTTTGATGAAAAAAATTCATATGAATGTATACACACAGAAAAGAATCAGCTAACTAATAGTCTGGATAGAAATCCGTTAGTACTACGGAATATCCATATATAACAACTTTTTACAGATGAGCGACATTAGGTGCATACATATATTGTGAGTAATTATCACGATCGGATGGTCATCCTGTCAATTTCTTGAACTACACAATCGAACTAAGTATTGTATAAAGGAAAGGATTCACAGATATATTTTATTATGGGTAGATGGCGCTCTGACCATGAGTGCGAATATCACTCCCATGAGGTAACAACAACTAGTAACGGATATATTTTCTGTATGTACTACACACATAATAGTCTGCCTCCCGTCCTCCCCTCGCTTTCGACCCTTCAAGCATCGCCGATCCCCAATCCGAGTCGCCCGTGGAGCGTCATCTTAGAGAGAGATCTCTCGTTGTGGCGGAGTCGGCTGCTGTCTCTCCCTCTCAGCGAGTCTCCGAGGACAGGGAGAGGATCTGTTCTCTCCTCGATGCCCTTTGGGTGGAGGCCCAGCCCCAGACCGTCTTCCGCATGGGCCAGCGAAGCTCCCGACCTCGTCTCCTGAAGGTTCTGCTCCCTACCCGTTCCCACCTCATGCAGGCCCTGAAGGCGGCGCCCTCCCTCCGTGGCCACTCATCGTGGTCTCGAGTCTTCGTCCGTCGGTCGATGACGGAGGAGGAGAGGCGCCGTCTCCAGAGGGATCGTGAACACCTCTCTTGGCTGAGTCGGTCAGAGCCTAACATCTGGACCATCTTCAGAGAACAGATCTGGAAAAGGAGTGAAATTCCTGGCCGGCAGCGCCTCTCTGTCCCCAGCCCCATGCCCTCTTCCTCTTACACCGCTCTTCCTGCTTCCGACTCCGCGATGGGAAACTGAGTCAGCAAGGAAGCTGTCTCGCCACTCCGTCAGTTACCCGTCCAACGTCTCTTCGTTGTGTCATGTTTAATGCACGTAGTCTTGTTAATAAGCTCACTGACTTCCACGCTTACGTATCAATTACTAGACCAGACATTCTCCTTGTCACTGAAACATGGCTCAATGCCAATATTTTTGATAGCGAATTAACTGCTAACTTGCCTTACTGCCTTCTTAGTTCTGATCGAAAAAGTAAGCGTGAAGGCGGAGTGTTAGTTATGTTTAAGCAAACCCTCGCTGTCTCTCGTGTCTCTCTCAACTTTAAGTCTCCCTGTGATATCCTTGCAATCGATGTGCATTCCCCACTTGACCTTGGCATGACGCGAGTAGTTCTTGTCTATCGCCCTCCCAATACATGTGCCGCTGCGAACGACTGCCTCTTTGACCTTTTGCAAGAGCAATTAGCGGTTCCCCAGCCATAAATTTTATGCGGTGATTTGAACATGTCAGTTGATTGGAACGATCTTTCCTCTACTAAAGGGCAAAACAAGCGACTTTCAAGTCTAGTTTTTGATCTCTCTCTCATCCAATATGTTAAAAATCCAACCCACGATCCCAATATTCTAGATGTTGTTATTGCCACAGAGGAATTAGTCTCTTCTTGCGTGGTCTGCTCTCCTTTTTGCTCATCTGATCACTCATCTGTCTCCTTCTCTCTCTCTATCTCCCCCTGCACCTCTCTACACCCCCTCACTAGACTTCAGACGCTGCGATTTTGATAGGCTTTCACTAGCGATAAATTCCATTGATTGGTGCGCTTGCTTTGATGACTTTGTTGACATAGATGATATTTATGAACGCTTTCAAACGGTCTTGTCATCTTTGATAAAGGAAACCACTCCCCTTAAGAAGTGCAAACTGGCCTATGAATGTTTTCCCCCCTATATCCAAGATCTTATGCTACACAAAAATAGACTTTTCCATAAGCTTCACTGTTTGCCGGTAAGAACGGAATATGAGCGGGTTTCCAAAAAGCTGGAAAATCTCATCGCAAAATTTTCTAGGAACTCTGAATCCCGTTTCCTAACCAGCCCGTCTAGATTATTCCAACACATTTCTGCCAGACTTAAAAAGCGCTCACACATTGGCTCTTTCTATGCGAATGGTAAAGTCCTTTCATCTGACTTGACCAAAGCTGATGCTTTAGCTAAGTACTTTTCCAGTGTTTTTATATGCGACAATGGAATTGCTCTCGAATCTTCTCTTCATGCTTCTCACGCACTCTCCAATTTTATTATAATGCCTCAAGAAGTAGCTTATCATCTTAAACACCTAAAGCCGTCTTGCTCCATTACTTCAGATGGAATTCCAGCGATTATTCTTAAAAATTGTTCTCACTCGCTTGCCGAACCGTTAAGCTTTATCTTCAAATTCTCTCTTACCCTAGGCCAGGTACCCTCCAAATGGCGCGAGGGCATAGTTTTGCCAATCAACAAGGTCCCCTCACCCTCCTCACCCGAAGATTTTCGTCCAATTACAATTTCACCAGCTGCTAGTAAGGTCTTGGAAAGGTGCCTGAAGCGGAAGATCGTACAGCATTGTGAGCGTTTTAATCTTATTCCTGCATGTCAGCATGGATTCACTAAAGGCAAATCTGTAATAACAAACCTTCTCGAGTGTTCTCAGTTTTGGAAACGTGAAATTTGTTCAAACCGTTCGGTGGATGTTCTTTATTATGATTTGGCCAAGGCGTTTGATAAAGTGTAAGTCCCTAAATTGCTTACTAAACTCGAATGCATGGGATTTTCTACGCTGGTTTGAGTCCTTTCTCACACACCGCTCATTCAGAGTAAAGGTTAACAACACTTTGTCATCTGTGTTCCTTGCTAACTCTGGTGTCCCGCAGGGTTGTGTGTTGTCTCCTCTGCTTTTTAGTCTTTACACTGCGGATCTACCTGAGGCTATTTCACACTTGCCTCTGGTTAAAATCTCACTTTTTGCTGATGACATGAAACTTTTTACCTCCTTTGACCCCTCTTCCCAGGGTATTTCTCACTTTCATCTTTCACAAGCAACTGTTGCCATTCAAAATTACTGCCAAAACATGCAGTTGGAAATCGCACATAAAAAGTGCGTTGTTTTGCACCTAGGTAAAAAGAACCCCCGCTTACCCTACCTTGTCTATCACGCATTCCCGTCTCTCTCTCTGTCTTCTCTTACATCTCCGCTGTCTCCGTCTCGTACCATCCCAGACATATCGATAGCTTTCTCTGTCGCCAGTGGAGCAGTACGAGACCTAGGTGTCTTAGTAGACTCTGACCTTAGCTTCAAGGAGCATATATCAGTACTTGTTTCTAAAGCTTTACGTCTCGTTTATGCTATCTTCAGAATACTTAAGTCTAAAACTGCTCAACCATACATTCGTGCATTTAAATGTTTTGTTTTGCCGGTTATAGAATTTGCCTCACCAGTCTGGTCACCACATAGAATTATGCAGATTCGAGCAGTTGAGAATGTACAGAAAGTTTTCAGTAGGTTACTTTTTGTTCGATGCTCGCAATCTAGAATAGACTTTAAGAATATTCCATCGTATGATGAACGCCTTAAACTTTTCTCTCTTTCTTCTCTGTACCGAAGGCGTTTAGAAATTGACTTTACTACGTCATTCAAAATATTGAATATGATTCTTGCTTCTAATATTAATATCTTTTATTCGTTCAAGCCATCTTCTGGTCGTAGATCTGTATTCTCATTTCTCGTTCCTGTCACTAGATCTGATTTACTCTTCTACTCATTTGCATTACGCACTACTAGAGGGTATCCTAACTTGCCTTTATCTTTCATTACTGCAAGGTCTGTTCCGAGTACTTGTTTCTAAAGCTTTACGTCTCGTTTATGCTATCTTCAGAATACTTAAGTCTAAAACTGCTCAACCATACATTCGTGCATTTAAATGTTTTGTTTTGCCGGTTATAGAATTTGCCTCACCAGTCTGGTCACCACATAGAATTATGCAGATTCGAGCAGTTGAGAATGTACAGAAAGTTTTCAGTAGGTTACTTTTTGTTCGATGCTCGCAATCTAGAATAGACTTTAAGAATATTCCATCGTATGATGAACGCCTTAAACTTTTCTCTCTTTCTTCTCTGTACCGAAGGCGTTTAGAAATTGACTTTACTACGTCATTCAAAATATTGAATATGATTCTTGCTTCTAATATTAATATCTTTTATTCGTTCATGCCATCTTCTGGTCGTAGATCTGTATTCTCATTTCACGTTCCTGTCACTAGATCTGATTTACTCTTCTACTCATTTGCATTACGCACTACTAGAGGGTATCCTAACTTGCCTTTATCTTTCATTACTGCAAGGTCTGTTCCGACTGCAAAGAGCATCCTATCTCGAATTGAGAATATATTCAGTCTTGTTAATGCAGTTATAGTAAATTATCTTTGATTAGCGTGTTGTTATTATTTCCTGCTGATGTTCTAAGCCCCCATCGACAATCCGGGTCAATCCTCCTGCTGTCCCTCTCCAGCTTGTACCGTGCAGTGGCGCCCCCGGCTTGGTGCGACTCGGTGCGTCGATCCCTACCCCCCCCCCCTCCACCACCCTCACCTATTTTTACTATTTTGCAATGGAACGACGACCATAGTCTTTATGTCAATGCTGTCACATTGAAATACTTTATTTCATGTACGATAAATAAATAAATAGTACTTTGTATGCTTTCCTTTCTATCACCACAGTCATGACTTCCGCGCCACGATTCTGAACTTTGATGTTATGCACTTTTCTCTGCTACGAACTATTATAGTTATCATCAACAAACTGTTTATCAGGAAGGCATGGTGCCGAGGGCGATTGAACGAACCAAAGGGCAAATGGGAGGAGGGGGGGGAGTGGGAAGCGGCAGCACGGAAGTGGACGTGTGAAGAAGACAAAGTACGCAGACTGATTCGTAAAGTTCACTTGAATTTGACGACTGTATCCACGATATTCTCGAATGAAAAATATATTTTAAAAAATACATATATTTAAAAACACCCATCTTTTGATATGCTGCCTTGGGCATTTGACAAGCAAAGAGCAAATTGTTTACATTTTTCTCTTCGCTTGGCTCCCCGCCGTGTTGGTATGAGACCTGCGAATATGTAGCACACGAGAATGAGAGAATGCCTTCTCCTAGGGTGAGCGTGGCAATGAATGATTTTTCGGTGGTCGTCCTCCTTTTAATTGATTTATAAGAGGAAAAAGGGTGTGTGAGGTCGTCGTTGACTGTCTCACTTCTTCGCCGACAATGTCGGTGGTGAACGTGAAAGGCGACCTTGTCTAGGATGCTGCTCGTCACCTTTCACTTTCCATGCGGCGGTCGCATCGTTCACACTCGATCAGTTCGCTTCTCCCCGCCGCATTCGTCCCAACCCCGACTTTGTCTATGAATGATACTTCGTAGTTCCCTTCAAGTTGATAAAAATGCTTATTTTTTGATTATCATAGCCCCCTCAGGGGTGGCCGGGTGGCCGAAAATATCCGGCCCCGTCTCCGGCCCCCGAGGTAGGCCACCCCTGAGTCCAATCCAATTTCATATGGCCTTGAACAATGAGCAATGATGATCACTACACACAAGGCAGGATGAGTTGATGCTTGACAGCTAAAATTATTTTCAATCGAATAAAATATTTTCTTGAAATCTTGAAATTATCGGTTTGCATTTCCTCTTTGATTTGTCATTGATTCCTGACAATGGGAGATTGCAGTATCTTTTCGCTCTCTCTCCTCTCCTCTCTATCTCTCACTCTCTCTCTCTCTATCTCTCTCTCTCTCTATCTCTCTCTCTATCTATCTCTATCTCTCTCTCTCTCTCTCTCTCTCTCTCTCTCTCTCTCTCTGTCGCTCTCTCTCTCACGGTCTCTCCTCTCTCTATCTTCCCTCTCTATCCTTTCTCTCTCTAGCCTACCTCGCTATCTCGCTATCTCGCTCTCTTGCTCTCTCTCTCTCTATCCTATCACTCACGCTCGCTCCCTCTCTATCCTATCACTCTCGCTCGCTCTCTCTCTCTCTCTCTTTCACTCTCTACTCCTGACATTTTTTTATTTTTTAAAAACATAGAAATCACATATCTTATACAACTCGATGAGCTCTTCAAAATGAGCCCAAATTCATTTCTGTATGTCGTTTTCCCTATGAGATACGCTACCGTAACTCCAAAATTTCATTGGACTGTATTTCCTACAAAAGATGGTTTTCAGAGATAACGAAGGTACCATTCGACAGCTCTTTTTAAGCCCTTCAAATTTCACATAGAGAAGTTTTTTGTGAAAATTTGTTTTTGACCAAAAAATTCACTTGAAATATTTCGACGAGGCATATTGACACTTTAGGTCATTTCCACAGAATGGCTCTCAGATAGGAAGAAAGAGCATTAAATTTACTACAAGATAAGGTAATTTCAAAAAAAATTAAAGCGTACGATATTTTCGATATCAGGCGAAAAATGCGCGCGAGTCGGTCAAAATGGCGCATTTTAGGTCGCCGAGTCACAGTGCAAGCGCATTCATTGATCCATAACTACGCTCAATCTTAATCTTTCAAAATCGTAAGTATATCATCTTAGAGCTCTCACGGAGATCTTCAAATGTTAAAAACATACTTTTATTGAAAAGTTTGGATTTATATGAGAAATTTCGTTTTGTATGATAAGAAGGCTTAAAAAACTACTTCAGAAACATTTCCACACTCCCAATCATACATCATAAGAAAGAGGATGAAATTTGGTACAAGACGAACCCCTTTAAATTAAATTTCGATCTTTTGTTATAAGCCATAAAAGAAGGATAACAAGGCCTAATGGAAAATGTGTAGAAAAAAAGGATTGGAATATTCTAATTCGAATAAACTAAACTATGAATCCTTGGGCGAAATGAAAGTGACGCTACTGGCCCTACTTTTATGGCTTATAACAAAAGATCGTACGCATGGAATTTAATTTAAAGGGGTTCATCAATTTAAAGGGGTTCATCTTGTACCAAATTTCATCCTCTTTCTTATGATGTATGATTGGGAGTGTGGAAATGTTTCTGAAGTAGTTTTTTAAGCCTTCTTATCATACAAAACAAACGAAATTTCTCATATAAATCCAAACTTTTCAATAAAAGTATGTATTTAACATTTGAAGATCTCCGTGAGAGCTCTAAGATGATATACTTACGATTTTGAAAGATTAAGATTGAGCGTAGTTATGGATCAATGAATGCGCTTGCACTGTGACTCGGCGACCTAAAATGCGCCATTTTGACCGACTCGCGCGCATTTTTCGCCTGATATCGAAAACATCGTACGCTTTAATTTTTTTTTGAAAGTACCTTATTTTGTAGCAAATTTAATGCTCTTTCTTCCTATCTGAGAGCCATTCTGTGGAAATGACCGTAAAGTGTCAATATACCTAGTCGAAATATTTCAAGTGAATTTTTTTGGTCAAAAACAAATTTTCACAAAAGACTTCTCTATGTGAAATTTGAAGGGCTTAAAAAGAGCTGTCGAATGGTACCTTCGTTATCTTTGAAAACCATCTTTTGAAGGAAATACAGTCCAATGAAATTTTGGGGTTACGGTAGCGTATCTCATAGGGAAAACGACCTACAGAAATGAATTTGGGCTTATTTTGAAGAGCTCATCGAGTTGTATAAGATATGTGATTTCTATGTTTTTAAAAAATGAAAAAAATTCCCAGGGCAGGCCTTAATGGAGCCGTGGTCGAGTCTTAAGGAGAGGCTCTCTTAAACATGCAAGGTCAGTGCGACCAGTTCACAGAACATTCTGCCAGAAAAACTAGAAGATGCTGAACGATGCGCTTCTAATTCGGATACGGCTGCAGAAGATTTCGAACCTTCCAGTGAAGAAAGAGGGCAACTGGAAACCACATTTGGATGCTGGCGCGAAATTGTGCTCAAAATATCTTTGTCTTGATTATATACAAAGAGAAATGAACAGTAACCTGCAGCGTCTATTCAAGCAGCCAGTTCACTTGACATCCATGAAGAAGGAATTCGGATCCAACAAGAGCATGCGTATACATAACGCGCATTCCTCAATCGTATCCGGGCACAGATGCTCTCCGAAATGCTTAGGTTAAGCAACAAAAAATCTATCCATTACTGTAAGGACAAAAAATATTATCATTGTAAAAAAAATCAAAATCTCGCTGGAAACGCGTTAAGAAGCCGAGCACACGATCGCACAGGCTAAGTATCTCAGCAAAACTTTTGCGAGTGAAACGACACCCAGCTTGCTCGCTTTCCGGCTGAAAGGTCGTTTCCGTTGTTTTGAGAGAAATCCTTTGCGAGTTACATCAATACGAACTTTCACCTGCCAAGTACTGCAATTTATGCGATGTGTATAATTGTTGCAGGTACATGCAGTGCCAACTTTGTTTTTAATCAAATAAGGACATTTCCATTAATCACAACAATTGAGCATTATGAGTTTACATGCCCCCAAGGTAAGTGCATGGCAACAGGGAGATGACGCCAACTCAAACCTCTCTCATTTCCTTTTTGACTTGCCCTTTTCATTACAATTGCAGATTTCATTATCTTCCCTCCCTCTCTCTCTTTCTCTCTCTCTCTCTCTTTCACTCTCTCACCCTCCCCCCTCTCTCCCTCTCCCTCTCTCTCTCTCTATATCTCTTCATCCCTCTCTTCCTTTCACTCTCTTTCTCTACTCGTGATATGTCGAACGGCGTAATGCGTGATCTCTCATCAGGACAGGGAGAAGCCATTTCGCATTAAGCAAGCAAGGTGAGCATGAAGAGTCGTGCATAGCGATTCTCGCTACTCCGTCTTTGGTGCTAAGACGGAACCAGTGACTGGCTCCCCCTGAAAGGGGTGGGGGTACAGTGGCTGCTCTTCCCTCTTCCCTACCCTTTCTCCCCTACATATCCTTAGTTCCATCCCGAATATTTGCCTTATCTTCTAGATTATATATATTTATATATATATATATATATATATATATATATATATATATATATCTATATATATATATATCAACCTCTTCCACCGGTTTCTTCTTATTTTTCTGCTACGTTTATTTTTCTCGTGAAGACTCAAGGAATATATTAATAATTATACAGATTTTTGCCTATTCAAGTGTCGCCACATTCAAATTAATTTGATGTAGACAAATAAATAAAAAACAAGCAAACGTTCTACCTGAGAAAGTTGAGCCATTTTTCACTTTAACCGTTAACCTGAGCTTAATGTATTCACTTATGGTGCTAAGGGGGTGGATAGATTTCACTTCAAATTCGGTCATATATGTATATTGACTTTCACAGTATCTCACCGTCTCTGCCGCCTCTTGCCAATGTCTCCCATCCGTCTCTCCGTGCTCCTCTCCTGCATCGCTGCCTCGTTCGCCGTCACGCTCGCGTGTATGGCGATGGTTCCGACAAACCCGGCATTAATAAGGTGTTACAAGGCATTCATTACAAAATATTCATGATTTCTAACCAACTTTAAGGAGCCGTATTCTGAATAACTAATATGGATATGGATTTTATGAACGCGAGTCTATTCGCATTTGTCTATGACGTACTTTCAGAATGTTTAAACCATTTTTTGATATTAGGTACAGCGTTAAAAGCCAGCAAAATAGTTTTTTTTTCCAATTTTTTTTCCACTGCAGCTGTGAGCCACTCTCTTATTTCAAACACTCTCTAAGTAAGCCCAAGAGGGGTTAAATATTTGCGGGCGCGCTTTCAAAATTCATCCTAACGTGCTGTTATTGAATGATTCGGTGCATGGCTTCTTTTACATAAATGTAAAGTTTAGTTACTTTAATAAAAATGACTTATGGTTAGAGGAATAAATTCCGGTGAATAAATTCATTGTTTTCGCCTTATTTGGTCAATTTGAGCTAGAAGTTTCGTTTGCATGTGTCTTCGATAGCCAATTGCAGGCCGCCGCCACTCACTACGACGGCCGTGTCACCAACGACTACCATTCCGACAACAACTACACCGACAACGACCACGCCGACGACTTCGACTGCAACGACCCCGTCTTCGACTACGACTACCACTGCATCCACTACCACAACTACGACAGCGCCCTTATGTACTACCTGTGGTCCAGTCACCTAGCAAGTCGGTTTGCGGGCTCTTTCGTCTTCCTATTCTACTTGGCATTACTGCTAGATTGTTATTAGCATCACTCATTAAAAAAAAACTACTTGAAGCAGTTTCCAATGTGACACACAGACATTTTCATACTACTTAGTGACTACTATGCGGAATATAACTGTGAATTAATTAATAGGCTCCCTCCGCGGCTACTTGTGGCATCAGCTTCTCCTGCGACGACCCAAATCAACTAGTGCTGACGACGATGCCTTGCCAGAGCGCAACGTGCAAGACCGGAGCGAGAATGTACATCAATAAGGTCGGTTGCAGCTGATTTTTAGTAATGTATTTCCGATGACACATCGATACATCTTCAACTACAGTACTGCATCTCTCTCTATGGTTTTATGGGCATTTTTCGATGAGCCTAAATTATGTATCTTTACGATATACTCAGCTTCTCTTCATCTATCTTTATGGTTTTAACGAAATTTTGCCTGAATTAAGTATCTTTACAAGATCCTCAGCCTCTCTCTCTCTCCCTCTCTTTTTCTCTCTCTCTTTCCCTCTCTCTCTCTCTATCTCTCTTCCTCTACCTCTCTTTGCAGGGTCTGCTTGGAGTGACGGAAGTGTCCAGCCAGCTGACATGCACGCCGGACGGTAAAGCATACGTCGACGAAGACGACGTTTCCTTTGCAAACAAGGACTTGCTGGTCTACTGTGCAGCGGGTGCGTTTTTTTCTTCCAAATTTTATTCGATTTTATTTTTTTAGTAAATAATATTTACCTAACGATGTTAAATTGATTGATTGATTTAGCGCCTTTGTGTACTATCTGTGCTCCAGTCACCTATCAAGTCGGTTTGCGGGCTCTTTCGTCTTCCTATTCTACTGAGCCAGATTGTTATTAGCATCACTCATAAAAAAAACTACTTGAAAAAAAATGTGACACAGATTTTCATACTACTTAGTGAATATTATGCGGAATATAAGTGTTAATTAGTTAATTAACAGGCGCCCGACGCGGCAACTTGTGGCGACGGCTTCATCTGCGACGAATCAAATCTCCTTGAGCTGTCGACGACGCCTTGCCAGAGCGCCAAGTGCGTGACCGGAGCGAGAATGTTCGTGATCGAAGGGGTCGGTTGCAGCATAGTAATGTACTATGTCCGATGATGCATCGAAACATCTTCCCCTACAGTAGTGCATCTCTCTATGGTTTTATGGACATTTTTCGAGGAGCCTGAATTATGCATCTATACAATATCCTCTGCCTCACTCTATTACTCTATCTCTATCTGATTTTACAGAGATAGATGAAATGATGAGCCTATGTACATTATGAATCTTTACGATATCTTCAGCCTCTCTTCATCTATCTTTCTGGTCTGAACGAAACTTTGCTGAATTATATATCTTTACAAAAGCCTCAGCCTCTCTCTCTCTCTCTCTCTCTCTCTCTTTCTCTTCCTCTACCTCACTTTGCAGGTTCTGCGTTCAGAAGGATCCACCCAGCTGACATGCACACCGGACGGTACAGCATACGTCGACGGAAACGGCATTGCCTACGCAAACAGCGGCTTGATGGTCTACTGCGCAGTCGGTGCGTTTTTTTCTTACTAATTTTATTCGATTTTCTTTTTTTTGTGTTTGCTCTCTCTCGAAAAAAAGTCCTCTCAAGCAGTAATGACAGGCAAAATGCAAGAGTGATTTTTGGCTCCTTTCAGCCGTGAATGCTGGGGATGCCCCTTGATCCCTCTGTTGTACTCCGATGACTCCTTCGCCAGGCTGCTCTACAAGGGGCGGAGGCGGCTGCAGCCTTGGAAACCTCTCATTGTTAGTATAGAAAGTAGCTCTCGTATGCCCTTATGTACATACATACATATCTGTGTCTTTCTCCAGCATAGTTTTCCCTTGCATGTATGCATGTACATAAGTGATGGATATAAGTCATCTAACCTTATCTTCTGCTCTGACATACATAACCTACGATGTTTCACTTTATTCCATACTAGAGCTGTTACAATAGTTAGTTTTTTTTAAATAGTAGTTTCACATTTACTGTAAGATATAAATTGTATTTGAACACAACATTTGAATGATCATAAACAGAAACTTCGTGAATGGCGGCTTACTGCTAAACATTCACTTCGCGCATCTTTCAAAATGCAAATGTTCGCTAGTGTTTACGCTGAAATTTTCTCAACAAATTGAGAAAAAGTTTTGAAATTTTTATACTCAGTTTGTTCCTTTGTAGATACTGTATATATTTTTTATGTTTTTTTTTCGCTTTTCATATTCAAATGAAGTTATTTTGAAAGCGAAACGTAATTTGTATTCTGTCCTTTCTGCTATCACAAGTCATTTCTGTTATCATGACTTATTCGCCACGATTCTGAACTCTGATGTTATGCCCTTTATCTGTTATGAACTATTATCATTATCGTCGGCGCTGCTTATCAGGAGGACACTCATTGTGTGTGAGGGACGATTGAAACAAAGGGCAACTGGGCCATCACTGAAATGGAGGTGAATGAAGACTAGAAAGTACACAGAGAGACTGATTCGTAAGGTCAACTCGAGGTTGCTGACGACGCGAAAACATCGCACGCCTCTAATTTATTCTCTTTTGAGGAAGAAAAAATTAATATCAAATAAAGTAAAATAAAATATATGTCTTTGACGGACAGCCTCGGACATTCGAAAAAAAAAACCGTTCTCAACATCATTATCTCCGCCAAACATCTTTTCAACTGTATAGTTTCTTCTGAAAAACGCTGAAATTCTGAAAAAAAACCTCCTTCTTATCGAATGAAACAATATAATCGTGGAGATGATAATCTTTGCACGCTTCCTGTCTCGGCACACAAACTACAGTACATGGAACCTTCCATAAACATGCGCGTCTGCTAACGTTCACACGCGGACACAAGACAGGAGTGAGAGAGAGGACGGAGAGCGGAGAAAGATAAAGAGAGGACGGAGAGGAGAGAGAGAGGAGAAAGAGAGAGAGGAGAGAAAGAGAGAGAGAGAGAGAGAGAGAGAGGAGAGAGAGATGAGAGAGTGGACAGAGAGAGAGAGAGAGATGATAGATAGGTGAGAGAGGGAGCAGAGAGAGAGATGAGAGAGGGGACAGAAAGAGAGAGAGAGAGAGAGAGAGAGAGAGAGAGAGAGAGATACATACGTAGCTGTGCTGTGGTCAGTGGTCATGTGTGGAAGATGGTACATAATGAGCATGATAGTGGTCCACTCCTCCTGTGCTCTCCAGGACGATGGGGCAATGTGCTTCCTGCAGTGAATGAGAAAGAGAGAGAGAGAGAGAGAGAGAGAGAGAGAGAGACAAAAAAAGTAGAGAGAGAGGGAGAGGGAGAGATAGATAGAAACGATTGCATTGGTCCCTTTCGATGTTGCACTGAAGTTAAAATTGTCGGGATTGAAGTAGAAGAATCTGTACCTTTACTCCTTCTATAGTACACAAAAGACGGCCACTGCTCCCCATTTGATTAGATAACCGACCATCAGCAGCTCTTGGTTTAGTTTGGCCGTGGGTGCTCGTGTCTCTTAAACCGCTGAGATTGCATCTTCCATATGACAGCTGATATGACAGCTGACCATCTCATTCATGAGATGATCTCCTTAATGAGATTCCCTTTATTTTATCATCTCGAACTGTTGAAGACTCGAGCACACCCATTCATGTTTGTTTCCTTGTCGGCCTCTGCTCTTTTTTTGTTGTTTTTCTACCAAAATCTAGTTCCTGGTACCTCGATCAACACTCGAAACTTGCGAAACGCTCACGTAACCTCTGATGGACGTATGATTTTGACCTTGATTTTGATGGAGAGAAAAAAAAACCTCTTTTGCTCTCTTTCTTCTACTCCAATTAGAACTCTCTCGACTCTCTCCCTCTCAGTTGTCAATCTCTCACCACCTTATTATCACTTTTTCCCATTTATACTCACAAACAAAGTGTGAATGCGTCACGCAATCAGCTATAAAAGTGAATGAGAGAAGGAAGTATGTTCTTGATTCAGTGAATAAATATTTTTTCTCCTGCTGAGAAAAACCCTCTCACCATTAGGTCGACGCGAAATGCTTCTCCCTCTGCTTTTCCCTCTCCTATTCCTCTCGTCGTCTGCTCGCTCTCTCGACGTCCTCGTCTATCTGAACTCTCTGGGGAAGAGCCATGTCGCATTTGCGGACGGGCTCATCGAGGCACTCGTCCGTCATGGGCATCAAGTGGTTCGTTCGTGGCCCATTTCTACCGTAATCCATGACTGATAATAAGTTACAATTTGAATCTCCCGCCATTTTGTCACTTCGTTCCAGGACCTCATCCTGACGCGCATGAACAGCCTGGTGCGCAGCAACGGCAGTGCTGCCGTGCGCCGTCTCGTGACCGTCGACTTCCCCGACGGCAGCCCGTGGGACACGTCGGCTGCACATCTTCAGGTATTTATGAAGAATGAGAGGGAGAGAGACAAAATGGCGAGAGAGAGAGAGAGAGAGAGGGAGAGAGAGAGAGGGAGAGAGAGGAAATGAAGAGAAAGAATGATATTTTTAAAAATGCTTTCGATACTTGATAATAATTTGGACAAATGATTTCTCAAGCTATTTATTATTCTCACATTTTCGAACTTGAGGATCCCTTCACTTTTACGCCATCGTGGACGCCATTCCTCACCAATCATCGACGCACCTTCGCCGATCTCTCTAACAAGATGTGCGCGTGTGAGTCGGTTGCGTCTTGTCCAATTTATTTGAATATAAGAAATGGCGGGAGTTTTGAAATTTTTAAAATTGGTCAAACATGAAGATGATGAAAAGATGCTTGAAGACACGCTTGACTCTGTCGATGTCCAAAATCTTCTCTCGTCCACCGTCTACAACGTCGCGCTCGTGTCAGCGTACGACTTCTGTGCGTTCGGGCTGCTCGCGGCCGCTGGCGTCCGCCCGGTGACGTCATTCGTGGCGACGCCGCCCTTGCAGATTACGACGAAGGCGTCAGGCGTACCCGAGTTGCCGGCCTACGAGAATTGTTAGGGCAACTTTTGGGGAATATAAAAATATGTATATGCATTCTTGAAAAAAAAATCCAATAATTAAAAATTATATATTAACTCTTTGCTGTAAATTGTAATCACTGTAATCACTCGCTAAATTACATTCATTCTCTCGGCCTTGTATCAAACAAAAAATTCAAACAGTAGTTTTATGGTTATTTAATAAACATAAAATAAAAATTAATTAATCAATTAATTAATGAAACTGCAGGGATCCTGGACGCGCGCGTCTCGCCCAATCGCCTCCACTTCATCGACCGCCTCCTCGACACGTACCGCACGTGGCACGCGTCGCAGGGCTATTGGTACATGGCCGAGCAATATGTCAGCACATTAGGCGTCTAGCACTCTCTATCCTTTGCGCACCTGCGACCGCTTTTATTATTATTAATAGTTAAATAAATAAATAAATAAGTTTTTTTTATATATAATTAATAAGATTTTAAAGAATATAAAAAATTCTTCCAGACAGCCTTGTTCCGGTCGAGATACGGCGACAAGTTTCCGGACGCGGTCGCGCTCACTCGGTTGGCTTTCTTTTGCTCATGTCATTTCACCATTCCTACTTCTTATAGAGCGCAAGTAGGTTAAAAGTTGGAAAAAAGTTAGAGTATATGCTTGCTAATGGTAAAATGACATACCCATTGTTGAATTCGCTCCCGTCTTGGCTGACACAAGGGCGAGAGGGCATGTGATTTAAAGGACGCCGATTGCTCGAATAGTTAGGAATAGGAAAAAGAACGGTCTAGTTTATTTTTTAAAAACTTATTTTAAGAAAAAAAAAAGAATATTCAGAAATGTGACCTTTGACTTTGCGAACACGAACATGCTGCTCGCAGAGACGCGGCCATTGCCGCCACGTGCAAAGCTGATCGGGGGAATCGGAATGCAAAAGCCGAAGCCACTCTCGAGAGTTTGTCTCCTTTCTTTTCTTTATTTAAAATATCTCTTGTATTTTACATACAACACAAAAAAGAAGGTGTTTAAGCGCTTCGATGAGCTCTTGAATGTTGTCGGCTGCCACGGAGCAGTCATCATTTCATTCGGAACTCAAGTTGGACTTTGATTTAAATTTTGTTGTTAATTTTTTTTTCATTTGAAGTTTCGTTGAAGTCAGATACTATTTTATTAATTCAATACTATTTTGTTTTAAAATAACTTTTTCTCCTAAGGTGCCATCGAGTGTTATCCCGAGACACGTGCTGGACAGTTTCGACGCCGCAGCACATGTAAGCTATCTAACCATAAGCATCTTAGAGATAAATAATGGTAGAGATTGAGAGAAAACGAATTGGGTGTTTTGTAGATTTAGAAAGAGGATATAAAGAACGAACAATTGTTACATATGTACATATGTATATGTACATATACTTATCATTCGCTAGATAATTTCCCAGGCATTTCCCGAGTTCAACTTCGTCTTCAAGTACGATGGTCCGGTCACGTTCAACTCTTCCAATCTGATCACCGTCGACTGGTTGCCGCAGACGGATCTCTTATGTGAGTTGCATCATAAATGAACGCTAATAAATGATACTCGAAATTAACTAAATAACTTTTCACGAGCTATATATTTGTCTCTCTCTCTCTCTCTCTCTCTCTCTCTCTCTCTTTCTCGCTCTCTCTCACTCACTCTCTTTCTCTATCTCGCTCCCTTTTCCTCTATCACTCTCTCTCTCTCTTTCTCTCTCTCTTTCTCTCTCTCCCTCGCTCACTCTTTCAGATGACTCTCGTGTGGTTGGCTTCGTCTCTCACGTCGGCCTGAACTCTCTGACTGAGTCCGCCTTCGCTGGCGTCCCGCTCGTCGCTATTCCGCTATTCGCTGACCAGATGCACAATGCATGGCGCGCATCGCAACTCGGCATCGGACGAACGCTCAGGTTCTTAATTCTTCCTAATTAATTAGTTATTGCCAATTACTTTTAGACATTCATAATTATTGTGTGAATTCCTTGAAAAGGTTGAAAATAAATTTAAAAAAATTGTCCACAACCTCTATTCATTTATATTTATATAATTTGTTTAATTTCCTTCATATTTAGCAAATACGAAATCTCACCATCAACGATGATCGAAGCTTTGCACTTCATTCTGCGAGAGCCAAGGTTTTTTGATTTTTTCAGATTAAATTAAATAATTTTTTTTATTAATTAAAAGAATCCTTAACTGTTAAGATGCAGTAAGCTCTTATCTTCCATTTGGCTTATTATCATTTTTATTACTCAGCACCCGCGCCCGCTCAAAGGAGCTGGCCGAGCAGTTGCTAACTTTTCCGGAGCAGATTGAGAAGATCTTCATCGAATCTATCGAATACGCTGCCAAGTATAAGGTCTTATTTTCTTGGTCTATAGATACTTTCAGACTGAAATTTTTTACTACTTAAGACGAAAAAGTTAGCTTTTTTCCAGTATAGGCGAAGATTTAGTCACGGAATTTGGAATAAATTTTGTTTAAATGTTTTTCGCATATACATGCTTAAAAAAGACTAAATTGTTTAGCCTATCTTTCCAGAATCTCCACGGCCACCTGCAAGTAACGGGCGCTCTTCTGTCCGACTTTGCTCACTACGGCCATGACATTTTACTTACTGCCGCGAGTGTTGCTCTCGTCATCTTGCTTCTCTCCGGAATGCTGTTGTGGAGATGCGCCGTCATGATCGGTGCAGGCGTTCTCCATGCAGTGATCGCGAGACGTGCCAAGGCTAAAGTAGAATAGGAAATGTTTGTAAAGAGAGAGAGAGAGAGAGAGAAGGAAAAGAGAAAGACACAGTGAGAGGGCGGAGGATAGAAGTTGTATGTTATCATCGTGGAAGTGGCACGAAAGTGCAAGGTTCCATGTGCATGTACATTTGTTATGCAATTGGAATGGTGAGTAGCTTGTACATTATGTTCTCATTGCTTATCACTGTATGTTCTTGTGATACTTTCTCCTTGTTATGTTCATTATGATTGTTTGACCAGCAGAGTGTTCGACTGTACGATTATGGACGTCTACGAAGACTCATAAAAGTTCGAAGAACCTCTCTAACGTTTTCCACTCGCGAAATACTGAAGGGGAAATATACACAGATATTTGACTCACAAGCCTTCCCGTATTGAAGCTATTTCAACCCGTAAAATTATCTATGACGCTGTGGAGGTAGCATAGAGCACATAGAGCAGCATTGTTGGGTAAGAGTGAGGAAAGGATACAAATGACGTGATTTGCGATAGAAAAGGATGCTCGTTAACCGCGTGCATATGGTTATGTACTCAGCGGATACGCCCAATGTACGCATTCATAGTACAATTCTGGAACAATAGTGCACAAATTTCAACGAAATGGCTTTTCGTATATTCACGGATGTAGTAGATAGATGCATCACATTTGAAAGAACAATGATATATACACTCAGTGCACGTTTCATTACTATTCTCTTCAGATATTGTTTTGCACAGACAATGAAAGCTCGAATGTTGACCTGAGAATCTCAGTATTTATCTCATTGAATACAATAGAGTTGCAAATTGTGAGATTATTGCAAAACAATTGAAATTTCGCCGGTTACATGCAATATCAAAATGGCTAGCTCAAGCGCATGAATATTAGTATTTTCTCTATTAGTACCTTCGATTACTGAATCCCCCCCCCCTCTAATAAATAATACTCCTCCCTTGATAATGCCATTGAACATATTAGCTCTTCCTCTAGTAGAACAGCAATAGTCCCCCCGTAATATTCGCCGGCTATATGCAATATCAAACTGGCTAGTTCATAGGCAAGAATATAAATACATATATTTATATAATACATAACATTATGAGCCACTATTAATTTGATTACATATAATTACGAGGCAAGAGTAATACTCGTAGACGTGAATGCTGACTCGGGAGCTACCATCGACATGTTTCTTCTCTTTAGCAGAGCTCTAGCGAATTTGAGCAGAAACGACATGCGAGTGGTGACCTGGTATATTATGCAAATTTTTTTTTATTCACGCATGCTAACACTGCAAAAAATTGATTGTTCTCTTTAAAACCCAATCTCGTTTAAAATATCGAGGAGTATGTATATCGTCTCGCACCTGTACACGCAGGCATCTCACAAAGTAAATGACGATGACGGGGTCGCTGATTGGGAAGATAACGGTGAGTCGCACGAGGAGAGTGCCCGTGTTACCAAGATTTATGCCTGCAAAAGGGGATTTATATGTCTATTTATGACGAAAAGTCAAAAATATCCTGAAACCTGTCAATGCTGCCCATAGAATCATGACTAATGGTAGATAGGAAAAGACGGTCGGAATAAGTGTCTGAAAAGAACAAGCGATTAATGTCCCGATATTTCCTGGATTATTTGTGTTGACGAATGCATTTTTTATCCAGTTTTCTCTGGTTTTTCCTAATTATTTTTATGGGCGTCCAAACGTGGAAGTCCAGGAAGGCTTATAGGCCCAGCCTCACTAGGGTCAAAAGAGCAGAGTTGTGGTGCACCTGGATGAGGAGCGCCTTGAAGAGCTGTCGATGCAGCTCGCGCGTCCGGTCCGATAGTTGGATCGTTCGGAAGGCGTGCCGAATTCGGACGATGCAAAAGATGATGACGCTACTGGTGACTGTGTGTACACAAAATAGAGTAGTGTAAAGAGAAGGAACGAGAAACAAAAACATATGTACATACATATAAGACAGTGTGAATTAAAAAGTTTGGTTTTTTTCTGCAATTTTCGAGTATGCTGTTATTTTTGGCACGGATTTAGAATATTCCACTGTGGATTTCGAATATTCCACTGTTTGCCATTATTGACGATCGTTAAAATTGCCAAATCGCTGATCTGGCAATTTTAACGATCGTCAATAATTACTGTGGAATATTCTAAATCCGTGCCAAAAATAACAGCATAATAAGAAAATTGCAGAAAACAACCAAACTTTTTAATTCACACTGTCTTATATGCATGTGTCATGTAGATGGAGATACATATATCACGTGAGAAGATTATCATATCTACCTGTTCTGCACTATTCCCTATGCCTTTATGAAAGTACACCATCTCCCAGCTCTATATGTGGCTCACAGGTCGCTTTTATAAACAGTTGACTTTTCTTGTTCCCAGTTGTGTTCCTGAGTTCCAGCATTCCAATAGTAAAGCCTTGCAACGCAATCTACATACATACATACATATGTATATGGCCAAATTAAAACAAACCGATCACGATTAAGCTGTTCGCTGCGAGCCCGACCAGGATCTGCGTGTTCAGCACAATGTCTCCGTTCGCGTTGGGTGTCTTGAAACGTAGAAGACAGTACAATACAGAAAATATGGTATGTACAATTGAAAGAAAAAAAAAGATTTACTTTTACAAGGATGGCAAAGTAGGTGTGACGAAAGACGTCCAAGTCGTAGTTCTCCTTGAGAGGAAGCTTGGCGAATGTCTAAAAGGCGTGTGCTCTTTGCAATTTGTTCCCATAATCCTTCTTTATCTTTTAGCTTTGTATAATATTTTTTGTTAGACAGAATGTAATATTTTAAAATTCCGATGTATGTATGTATGATGATTGGCGTGGGATACTACTACGTGATAAAACGGAGCCACCATTCTTCATATATTTCCTATCGAATGTATTTTAACGCTTGCTAAACGTGTGCAACTTTTATGACCGAAAAGAAAGTATAAGTATACTTCTTCAGCATATGGCGTCTTCTCACAGACGACACTGGCAAGCATTGTAAAAGGTGCATTGAATAGGAGCGCGCCGGCTCCAATGAGAGCGCAACGCTTCCAGAAGCGAACGCCACTTGTCCATCGTAGCCAGGAGGGTCTGCATATGAAAAAGAAAAAAAAATATATGTATGTATGTACACATTCTTTATATGTTTATATATAATTTTTGTCTGAAAAAAAAACTTTTTTTTTATTCAAATAACAATATTCCTCAACAACAGAGAAAGCAATCTCAGCACCCGCAAATGGCATTGTATCGGTAGAGAAAGTGGAGCGCGAGCAGACTGAACGTCTGGTAGAAGAGAAAGACGAAGATTGTGCATGCCACTTTTCCGCCAGAATACGGTAGACGAGGAGCGAGTTGGGAGAAAAAGATGAGACTGTCCTCTGCCAGGTGGACCACCTAGAAAACGTGAATAGGAGAATAGGAGAATTGGTTTGAAAGGACTAACGATCAACCGGCTGTTGTCTATTAAATGCAATATATATATAATGTTAAAAAAAAGAAAAAAATATTTTAAAGCAAATGCAAACATCTTATAGATTTATTTATGATCTTACCGGCCTAATGATAGCATGCCCGAGTGCGAGGATCATGTTCGAGATGGAGAATGCGAGTAGCAGCAGCCGGTAGTTGCCGATGCTCGTGCGTGCTGGCGCCTGAAGCGTCAGGAAGGCCAGCAGGCCGTTTGTGCAGATTGCCAGAGTGGTAGCCGTGACCGTCAAGGCCTCTTCTAACGGATGCAGCATCGAGCACCTGCATGCAATTCTATGAATATTTACATCGTATATTCAGAAAAACAAAATTTTAAGAGAGCCAATGTCTTAACATTTTTTTTGGTCGTCATGAGGATTAATGCCTCCTCAACGACAAGCGACAACTGAAGAAAATATTCACATTGTTAATGTGGATAGAAGTCTTTTAGAGAGATGCGATTACAGGGGTCGGAAAATTCTCCCCTTTCTACTATTGTATAAATCCAGGATAAATGCTAAGTTGAGTCACTGTTTAAGTGGTCGAGCTTTGTCTGGCAAAACAATGAAAGAGAATATGCCCTAAGCAATTCATTATTCTTTCAAATATGATAAATCTGCCCGCGTTAATACTACATGGAGACTCTTTAGTAAATGGTGTTTGATCCTTTTTAGAACCACATAAAATTGTTATTATTCCCATGAATAACTTTCACAATGACTATGTGAACATTATGTTTAATGCCCTATAGGAGGCATTAATTCTCACTTCTATCATCCTTTCATTGGTTCTCATAACATTTTTGTATATGTATCTGTATATACGATGTAAATAGGTATAGCATTTCATAGGTGGTGCGTTAGAAGAGGCCTTGAGCGTCATGGCTTGCGCTCTGGCAATTTTCATGAAACGTCCAACTGTCCTTGCTGATTCTCCAGTCTCCAGCACAAGCACAGGCTAGTACCGGCTGTTGCTCTCTCCATATCAAAAATGGTACTCTCACTCGGTCATGCTATCATTAGGCCGGTAAGCGTATAAATATCTCAACGATATGTTTGCTCCTTTCACTGTGTTGCCTTAATTTTTCTACTTCCAGAGGTTGAAACATTTTACGAAGTCCAAGAATTACAAAACAAGTCCGGCACGAGAAACAGCGGGTCAGCCCAGGCCGGGCCTGCACAGCAAGAGACCAGCCCCCGGGCCCGGCCTTATCGTATGCGGGCGCGGTCCGGGCCCAATATGAAGGCATGACACTCAACACTGTTCCTATCATTGTTTGGCAGGCCTTCCTACTCAAGGGTTCTGAAGACGAGCGTTTGTTTGTATAGATTGGAATTCTTTTCTTTTAAAATCTTAAACAAAATTTACTTATCACCTGCGTCACGCATACTTACAAAGAATGGGTTTTTTTTAACGTCAATTCGCCGAATTTACTTTTACCGCCTTCGCGATGTTGTCCCTGCATCTTCTCCTCTTTCGCGAGTCGAAGTCATCTTCTCGCCTTATTCTCCTTTACGTCGTCGTTTCAATGTTTTCAATGATTTATCGCAGCGCATGGAAAGCTTGGAATTGGAGGAGCCCGCCATGTTCAGCGAAGTAACTCTTAAAAAATCTGACAGAGGAATGGGCAAGAATGACGAGTGGTGGATGTTATTGTCATTTTATAAACTTCTCTTCTAGAGTAGTACTAGACTAAAGCATCGCAAGGCCAATGAGATGTTCTTTTCTTTGTGATCCATGAAAGAGAATCAATTCTAGAGACAACGATCGTCGAACGGAGTGAGAGACGCAGAGCCGATCGAGAATGTTGAATGGGGTCATTCTAACATCCTAACTCTCCTTAATTGCACAATCTCAACAAGGGTGTAAGACAGCCTACAACAAGGCAGACTGATGCAATCAAACACATTGCGCACAATTATTGCAGTTTAACTTTCAAGTGGAAAATCATTATGTGATTAGTTAACAAACACAAAAGAGCCATTTTCAAGCGAATCAGCACTGTCAGAATCTATTGCTAAAAAAGGAGGTCCTGATTTTTTCTCGATATCTTGTTCATAAGTGCATCTTGTTCCTCAAGATGTGATTCGTGCTGCTATGATGGTTATCAACTGTTTTGCTAAATGCGCTGTTTGCTCTGTCACGCGGAAATATCTCGCCAGCTGGCCTGCATTCGGCAAACATGGCATTGCTTTGTCACGCAAGGCCAATTCCGAAATCTAAAGCAGTGCGTTCGGCGACCTGGGTGAGTAAGTTTACCGGCTCAGAATATGAGCTTCTCGCTGTGAATCATCAGGTAACAAAAAAAAACAGACTGATTCGTAGAGAGTGCACTCATCGTCGGCGTTTTTCACCGAATGATTAAAAGCGGAGGAAGAGAGAATGAGAGCAAAGGTTAACGAGTTTACAGCAGCAGTATCGAAAGAAGAATTCATGGCCAGTCATTACAAGTTGTTCCCTCGTCCTTCAGATTAGACGGTTCATTCGTTAAGTTTCACGTTTTCTTGAGGTTTGCGTTCTTCTTGCCACTTCTAGTTCGTTAGAGAAAAGAAGGACTGCGCAAGAGGAGAAGAATGGAAAACTATCAAGAAAAAAGATAAGGAAATAGTGGATGCAGGAGAGTGAAGAAAGAGCGATTGACCTCATGAGAATAAAGAGAGTGTATGATAAGTAGGAAGGTGAACAAGAGAGACTGATATCCTGTTGAGTTGGCTGCGGTTCAAGAGTGCGAGAGAGCACGGACAACTGCGAGACGGCAGAGACAATTAGGATACGCTTAAACGGGTCGCCAAATTGAGAGTGTCATTGATGGCCGAACGCGTAATGGTTGTGTCTTGGATAAAAGCGATGCGAATGGAGAAGGCAAGACAGCCAACCTCTCGCACACTCCCAACACTCTGAGAATGCTTCTTCTCCGACTTCTCGTTGCAATTGCTGCTGTCGTCGCACTCGCGTCCGCGGGCTACGGTAGACCGGCCGGCATCGGAGGAGGAGGAGGTTGCACCATTTTCTTTCTTTTCGATCAGACAAATACTTATCGTTATTATTTGTCAAAAAAAATTGAATTATCATTTTTTTGTAAAAAAAATACTAAAGTTTGAATTACGATTTCTTGCATAGGTTATGGTGCGCGCGGAAATCTTGGCGGTGGTGGATTCACCGGCGGTGGATTCAACCAAGGAGGATTCGGCCAAAGCGGCTTCGGCCAAGGAGGATTCGGTCAAGGCGGCTTCGGTCAAGGAGGCTTCGGCCACCAAGGAGGCTTCGGGCAGGGGGGTGGATTCAACCAAGGAGGCGGATTCAACCAAGGAGGCGGATTCAACCAAGGAGGATTCGGCGGTGGAGCTGGCCAGGGCGGTTTCGGCGATTACCAGGGATAGACGACGTCGTCATCACGATTTAATGATCTCATATTAGTTCATATACTTTAATTGAATGTACTTTACTTTAACGGACTGCCTCGCAGTTTGCAGGCAGCGATTCCGCATACTGTAATAATACGTGCCATATTGAGTGCACATAAATATTGAACACCTTCTTTGAAGTCCATTTTCTACGTTTCATCTGACCACAAGATAATTTTAAAAAAATGACATCACCTGTGCAATTAATCTTGGAAAAAAGATCTAAATGAGAAGATAAATTTGTATATAAAGCAACGAGGTAGATAGTTAGATTAACCTTCAAAATTTCTGAGTCTTTTCAATTTCGTGCAAATTTATCAAGAGCATAATTTCCCCGGCAGGCTGTGCTTAGAAGGAAAGGAAATGTGGGGGGTTTGGGGGCTAGCGGGAGAGCAACATGAGGGAGCAACAGAATACGAATTGTCCTATGCAATTAACATACTACTTTCTCACAATCAGTCTTTTTTGCCATAATGATTGGTGAGCAGCAGAATGTTCGAATACGCTATTTTGAAAAAAAATTACGAAGACTCATAAAATTGCAAAGAACTCTTTAACTCTTACGAACGATAAATCTGCTGCAATCATAATCCTAACCCCTACTGAAGCAATTTTAATCGCCAACTCGCAAAATGTCTCCTTGTTCTGATGGTGAGCGAAGCGTGAGGAGTGAGTGGGAAAGTCGGAGAAAATAGAAAGGAAAGAAACAGAGAGAGTGAGAGAGATCATTCTGCAATTCTGTATGATGCATTATACAATTATATAAAAATGCTATTCTTTCCCATCGCTGTGTAGTTATTTTATTCTCTCTCTTCTCACCAAAGGGACTTTCGCAGGATTTAAAACCAAATTAAAAGTTGGAAAGTGCTGAAGTTTAGCCATATAACTTGTGAAATAAACATTGTTTTCTCAACATTATCTTAACTGGCTCTCGTTATGTTCTCTTGTTGTTCTCTGGTTGTGTTCGCGCATTCCAGTGTAGTCTAGCACAAGCAACATACCTGACAGCAAGATAGAGAGAGAAAGAGAAGGCAAATGAATACAATCGCCAGAATAGCGACAATTTTTTTAGCATTTTTTTCATTTTCTGCAAAATATGCTCAAAATGTTCGCAACTTTTCGTTCTGTTTGTATGCAAGTTGGACGGAATGTGGGCTTCTTTCACAAACTGCGGGACGTTAACAAAAGGTCTCAATGGCAAAGAGCGGACGGCGAGACAAACAGTTAGCAGAATCCTCATGCTGCCATGGAGCCATGTGCGTACAGAAGTGTTAAAGATCCGCAGACAAAATGCCCGCTCATGACTGGAAGACATGCAGTCCATATCAGATGCATTCCAAACGTGACCTTAGATCTTAATACGACCTTAAATAAGCATTAAAATACCGTTAAAATCACGAGAGGAAATGACAATTGAGAGCTTATATTTTCCCTGCGGATTATTTTTTTTAGCAAAGTTGATCTCTTATCTTTTCCTGCTTCCTTATAACATTGTTTTATCTGCTTTCCTCAACAGTCCGAAAGTTAAACTGGCATAGATTAATTTTTAGAGACTTCATGCTGAGTCTTGTTGGTTCGCTCGTTTTCCTCTTCAATACAGCCAACGGTTAGCCATCAAAGGAATTGTTCTTGATTTTTGTTCTTCACTGATGTGAAGCGAAAGCTGATAATAAACATTCCATAATATTTATCTTCTCACGACCCCTAATTGGCATGTTTCTCTTGTTTCTCTTAGGCGTGATTCTCTCTCTCTCTTCTTCTTCTCCCAGTCATCCACTCCAATTTTTCTGTTTTTTTTTTTCTATTTCAAAGAAAAACCATGAGCAACAGTCAATCTAGATGGCCTTTTTGGTCATCTTTCTCTCTCACTTCTTCTCCAGGTCAGCAGGGCTGCATTGACCCGTCGTACTCGCTATCCGTGTCGGCCTCGCACGACGGCTCGGGCTGCTACACTCAGACGCCGCGTAGTGCTCGGCTCGTCCTTTGCAGCGTCGGCTACCTTAGATGTGTCAGTAACTACATACATACATATATCTTAATTTCATTTCTTAAAGGCAAAAATTTTCTGAATTTTACCAAAAAATAATTTTTTTTCCAAATTTGCCCATTTTTGGAAGCCTAAAGTTGTTGAGAGAAAAAAAGAAGAAGATGTGTCCTTCATGTAGATGGACGCCGACGGCAACGACGTCTCTGGCGTGCTCGTCTGCCAAGATGATGTTCGAATGCTCGAACATTTACCATAATAGTTGCACACAGTTCGAATGAGAATCTTTTTCGTTCGTACATATGTATGTACATGACAAAAATATTTGTCCTTCGAAAAAAATTAAATTAGTAATTAAAATCATATTTCCAATAAAATGGTTTTTGGATTGGTGTTCTAAATGATACAAGTTTAGAATGTCTGGATCAACTTCAATGGCGCTGCCGTCTCGACTGCCAGATTATCCGATCCTGTTGCCTGCACATGCGTTACAGCGAACGATACTAGCACATGGAGTTAGAGAGAGAGGAGGGAGAGAGAGAGTGAGAAAGAGAGAGAGGGAGAGAGAGGAGAGAAAGAGAGAAAGAGAGAGAGATAAAGAGAGAAAGAGAGAGGGACAGAGGGAGAGAGAGAAAGAGATTGAGACTTGGTAAAGACAAAGAGATTGTCAAAACAAAATGTACGTGAAAATGCAGATTTTATTGAGTATGTAAAATAAATTTTTAAAATAAATTCATTTGATTGCTAAATTAAGGTAGCTTCGGCTACTGCCGCAGCTGTAATCCGATGGCGATATCCTCGAGCTGCCCCTCAGGCTACTCTTGCGACTCCTCTTTGGTGCAGCAAAATATGGAGAACCCGTGCAGTACCGTCTCGTGTCCGGCTAACAATCAGCTACTGGTGAGGGAATGGATATGAACCGAATGAAAAAATAGGTGCCCGATTCCCTTACTGAGAGTGCACTAGTTTGAAAATTTTAACTGTTGACCTTTTAGCACAACAAGGTGAATGCACTTCTTGCTAGGTGTTACTCGACAGCGGCTCCTGGGTGACAACGTCGCCGACGGCCAGCTGCTACTTGGGCGACCACTACAACTTTTATCGCTTTGATGACACCGGACTGATTACGGGGATTGATCCAGAGGCGACGTGCACAGGTCCAAGTATTATCTTTTCTGTTCTGTATTAAGTGAATTTGACTGAAGTGGCTTCACTAGGAAGTTTAATTTAACTTTAGCCTCATCAACCTCTACGACAACTACCACGCAAACCACGACGACGACACTTACGACTGCGGGAACGATCTCGGTGCCACCTGAGACTACTTCGACTTCTTTCGCATCTGCGGGAACAGCTTCAGCATCGTCTGCCGGCACGACGCTGGCTTCAACGTCGTCCGGTATGACTGCCCAAACGTAGAGAACTATGAAGTATTGACCACTCCGACCTCGGCGACTTCAGGAGTCACAATTGCATCGAGTACGGCAATGGCGAACGTCACAGATGCTCCTACGACAGCCATGAGCATCACTTCCACCACTTCCGCTAGTACAACGTCCACGCCAGTGTCGGGTAAGAATTTAACGAAACTTTCGTGCTAAAAAACAATATAGAAAGGCTAAAGAGACAGATTGTGTAAAATCGTAATTTTATACATAAATATTTTAGATTGTGGCGGCTACATCGAGAGCGACGGGAATCTCTATGAGAACAAGTGCGTCGTGGCTGACCCGATGGCGACTTGTAACCTCACAGAGACATACGAAACCATTTGTCAATGCTCACCAACGCGCACAGGCCAATACTGCGAATATCGTAAGCCTAGAAAAAAAGCAGCTTAAATTGCCGCAATTATGTCAGTTCACAAAATGGAGTTGAAACTAGAATCGTCTCCACTTCACTTTAGCATTCTCAACGATTTCACTTCTCAATACAACATACGGAGAAGATGGCGTGAATACCATTATGCAGGTTCAGGTAGTTTCGCTAATATAGTAACCGAAATAGATGTATGCATTCACAAAAAAAATAACATACCTGATGATGAGTAGTGAGATTCATTTGTTCTGTTCAGTATGTTGTAATAAAGTTGGAACAAATTAGTTCTTACGAAACATTAGACTGTCGATCAATCGGGTAGCAATCCGGCAGCCATGACTGTTTTACTGCCTTCTATGCTGGCCAATTACTCTTCCGAACAGCTCTCGGGATTCTCCTGGAATGTCTCCGATCTCTTTCGTTTCTTTAGTTACGAGCGAAAAGAGATTCCCGTTAGGTTAGCGGTCATCTTTACAAGTTATCGTCAGAGATTTATTTATGTTATACAGAATATAAAAGGATTATTTAGCAATATTTTATTTGTATTTGATTTATGATGTACATATGACGCGATTTGCGAGATAATCAAAAAGAAGCTTAGTGTCCGGGGACCCGGCCAAAATTGACCAGCTTGGATTTTCTCCAAAAGTTCCTTATAGGTGTTTTCTGATATGAGGAATCGATTGGAAGTGGTCTAAGTTTCGGAAAATGCCGTTTTAGTTTGCTATAACGGCTTGAAATATGGGGCTCGCCGCGCAGGTAGGCGAGTTGGATGCACGTCTGGGGTCACTGCGTCGCACTTTATTGAGATATATAAACTAAAATTTACATCTCAGTAGCCAAGATATTGTTTTAAACTATAAAAAAGAAAAATTTGAAAATTTCCTACTTTAAAGTATTTATAGACATTGAAGTTTGAGAGGGCGCAGACAACTAATTTCTCATTTTACCAGAAACAAACCTAAACGGTTGTATAGAGCATGAAAAGAGCTTTCGAATGCACTATACGATTTAGAAAAATTAGGAATTCATTGATGTTTCCTGATCGATTATTCCAGTGCGGCAGTACAAATCAGCCATTCAAAATAATCTCCCCAAGTCCAAACATAAACCATAAGAAAGAGCGTGAATTTTGCGACCAGCTGAACCCCTTTCAATAAAGTTTCAAATCTACGATGTTTTGTAATCAGCCATAAGATTGGGGCCGGTAACGCCACCAGCATTCCGCCCAATCATTATTTTTTTTATAGGTTGTTTGAATTAGAATATTCCAATTTTTTTCCAGCGCATTTCCTTGAATAATAGTTACATGCACATGCCCTATTCTTTTGACTTATTACAAAAAAAATCGAAGACTTTAAGTTCAATTGAAAGTGGTCAACTTATAGCAAATTTCACGCTCTCTCTTCTTGTTTATGTTTGGACGTGTATAAAGATTTTTATGTACCTTTTTAAATCCACGGACGAGCTCATTTGTACCACCACACCGAAATTATCGATCAGGAAACAGCAAAGACTTCCTCAGTTTTATAAATTCTATAGTGCATTCGAATGCTGTTTTCATGCACTAGACAACTGTTTAGGTTTGTTTCTTGTAAAATGAGAAATAACATGTCTGCGCCCTCTCAAACTTCAACATCTGTAAATACTTTAAAGTTGGAAATTCTCAAAATTTTCTTTTTTTTATTGACTAGAACAATATCTTGGCTATTGAGATGTAAATTTTCGTTTATATATCTTAACAAAGTGCGGCACAGTGACCCCATCCCACTCGCCTCCCCTGCGCGGTGAGCCCCATATCTCATGCCTTCATAGCTAACGAAAACGGCGTTTTCCGATCCTTAGACCATTTCTAATCGATTCCTCATATCAGAAAGCACCTATTAGGAACTTTCAAAGAAAATCTAAGCTGGTCGATTTTGGCCGGGTCCCCGGACATTTCGAATCTCTCGCAAATCGCGTCATATGTATAAAATGCTAATATAATATAGCTCACTTTCTTGCTCCTTCGACCCATCCTTGGGCAACTGCTTTATTTTTAATTATTTCAACGATAGCTTCTTCTATCAAACTCGCATGACCGGAAGTCGCGGAGGTAGGTGATTTTGCCCAGTTTTTTCACTCAAATTACTAAACATAGATCAAGGAATGCGCTTCATAGGAATCTTAGCGGGACTGTCGATTAACCAGTCTGAATACTTTCCGTGGACCGACACAGCTTCTGTGCGTATCTTTGTGCATTCAACAGACACAGTGATACTAGCAGACAGCCCAGGGTGAGATCGTTATCTGCGAGACATATTTGCAAATAATCTTGGTAATTTAGAGTCGCCGTCGAGGCGTCGTGGAAACATTTTCGTCTCACAATTTCGATCGTACTATTTTTTATAGACATTGTGCCGCTTTTGTCTTCATTCATATAAGCAGACATTAGTATTCTATTGAAAAAGGGATCTACGAAATTTTCAAAGTGTTTTGCGATTGTCACTTTGGCGCGGAATTTTTGATCAAATACTTAGAATATTCCACTGTTTGGTGTTTTGAGGATTCAAATGTTTTCCATCAAGCATTTGGGCATTTATTAGTATCCAGTGATGCACGAAGCAAGTTCTGGCCCGGGCCCAAGGGCCGGCTTAAATGTCCAAATCCCTATAGTGCCGGGCCGGACCGGGTACAGCCTAGGGTAGGTCCGTCTTTCGGAGAATTGAAATCGGGCAAGCTCATGACCTTCCGAATTCGTATTGCCCATACATAATAGTTAGATCAGGGAACGAAATAAATGAAAGCGCTTGAACAATAAATTAAAGAAAGAATTATGTTACTCATAATAAGTCGAATTTGAATCTGACTTGTTAAAACATCGGGCCGGCCAGGCCCAAAGTTAAAGGGTCCGAAAACTACGGGAAGAGCGAGGACTGATAGCATGTTTCAACTTATATGGCATACAGCGGAATAGTTTCCAACCATTGTTAACTAACAAAAATTCCCCAACCATTGTTGAAAAGTTAGTTTAGAGTGATCTGATATTCTTGCAGAGCAGCTATAACCTCTTGTCAACAACCTCGAGAGATGTCTGCGACAATTTGGATGGCAAGCTGACAAATGGCCGCCGCGCTCACTCCTACTACCCGGGCGCCTTCACACTCGAGGTCTGACCAGCCACACATTTCAACAATTACGAATGCATAATAATATCTAACTGCTTCTATATTACCCCAATAGCTGTTTTGTTTTTGCTTTTTTCAATAGAAACACCTCAAATACCATCAGGGCTGCTACCGCTCGTGCTACCAGGACGTGCTGCAGCAAGAATGCGGCTGCATGGATGCCACTTATCAGCGACCAGCTTCAGCGTCAACTTGTAGAATTAGCCAAGGTATTTCCTTTTATGTGCTTATGGTATGTAGTAAAGACAAGTGCCGTTAACTCGGTTGGAGATGACCTGTCTGTCTCTAGAATGAGGGCTAAACTTGCACAGACGACTCGATAAACCCTGAGATGTGCTTGAAGCCTTGTTTAGGTCAAACCCAGGAAGGTTGTTTTTTTATATAAAAAAAACAATCACAAAAGGTTAAAGAATAAAGTGTAAGAGGTAGAGCTAGAAAGCTCGCTCTCTATCCAATCGATTTTGCTACGCTATTCTTCCAGGGGTAGCCGGGGGACGAAAAAATCCGGCTCCGGCCTACGAGCTATGCCCGGTCCCGGCCCTCGGTCCCATTTTTAATCGACCTTGTCCTTCCAAGACGTACATAGTTCTCACAATCACGGAGAATTATAGCCGATCTGATCAAGTCTTACTGCATAGCCATTCTCTAGTCTCCTGCATCTTGTCTACGCTGTCCGCCCGTGGAGAGAACTACGCATCGTGGCCAGAGTGCGCGCAGAGCTGCCGGCAGCCGTGTCGATTCGCTCAGTTCAACGCGGCTGTTTCAAAGGGCAAACTTTCAGTAAGTAATTTTTGAACTAACTTAAAGCAGATATCCCTGGACCTTAAGATTCGAATCTTGTTTTCATTTTCTTCTTCAGCAGACTAGAATTTCCGCAGCGGATGAAGATGACATCATTCTTGTGAGCATCGTGGTTGCTCTTCAGGAGAACACACATAATTTCGTGGAAGAACGAGCAATGACGGTACTGGAGTGATTGGCGGGAAATTTAAATCATAATTTTGATATGTAAAAAAACTAATACGAAAAAAACCTTGCTCCTTGCAGTTCTCACAGATGATGTCGGTCGTCGGCAGCATTGGCGGTATTCTCCTCGCTCTCTGCGTTTGCTTCGTCTTCGAAGTGATCGCGCTACTCGCAGTAGTCCTTGAAATTCTCTTTCAAAAATAAACGTTTGAGAAACTTTGATTGTGGATATGCATGGAATCCTGAGCAAAGATCGTCGCTATTATCTCAACTTGCACGTTTTCTTCGCAGTTTAATAGAACCGCACATTTAATCAGTCTATAGTTTGAAACATGTTTGGAACACTTGCTCGCAACATTGGCGTTGTTGTCAACGGCTGAGAACAAGCTGGAATGTTAAAATCTTGAGCTCATCATATTCTAACAATCTTTGCATCCATTTTCTTGCTGTTTCTGAACAAATGAAAAGTTCAGAACTTCGAAAACAGGAAGCGTACACAAACGAGTATGTGATCATAAGCTGGATACATGATTGGAAAATATGTGTATTAAGATAGGCTGACAAATTGAACATGTTTCAAACTCAAGACATATCGAATGCGCGGCTGTGTGTTCGGAAGGATTTCATTCGAACTTTTTTCTAAAGAGAGGGACGGCGAATGAGAGGGAGAGAGAGAGAGAGAGAGAGAGAGAGAGTGAAAGAGTTTCTAGACTGGGAGCATATGACGCGATCACTTCATGTTTTCATCTTGGCATTTTCTGCAAAATACCTTCAAAATGTTCGCAAGTTTTCATTTTGATTTCCTATGCAGAAAGAACTTTGCTTCCGATGTCTGTACGTTATTCTTCTTTTAGTTCTGCTGCAAAGCGTAGGACAAAACAAAAGCGCAGGACTTTGCGAGAACGAAAGAAAGAAATCGTCACAAGACAAGACTACGCAAGGAGAGACAAACAGTTTGCAGCAGCCACAGGCTGCCATGGAGTCATGAGCGAACAGAAGGGATAGAAGCCAACAAGGACAATATGGCCACATCCTAGAAGACTGCAGTCCCTATCAGATGCATTCCAAAGATTACGACCAAAATCTTTTAACGAAAGATAATCAACCAATTTCCTTTAAAGGAGAAAGCCAAACTCAACCGTAATCTCTTTGAGTTTTCCTATTTCAACATAATCTCGCACTAGTGCAGGAGGCAAAATGGCGCGAATTAATGATTAATTTTTTGAGACTCCTTTAAATCTAGAGCGGAAATATGACACTGGAAATCCGATTTTCTGAGGATAGTTTTTGCTAGGTTCATCTGCCTTCTTTTCAAACTTTCTCATTCTCGTGAATTGTTCTTGTCTCTCGCACGTGATTGAAGGTTGCTGGTGGGTCTAGTGCACAAATGAACCCATGAATTGCTTGGACTTTATGTGCGCCAAGAACTGCATCATACCTCCAGTACTTCTAATTCACACTGACATCCCCACTTAGTTTCGGCATCAGCTGAGGAATTGTTTGTGTTGCCATACACACAAGAAAAGAAAGCGTTGAAAACTACGCTTTTGGCTACGGTTTGAATCGTCATAGAAAATCCTAACGGTTAGGACCGTAGGAATCGGGTCATTTCAAAGCGTTGGTTTGAAAGCGTTGGGTAAGAAAGCGTTAGAAGCCCTCGGTGAGGGCAAAGCGTTGAGACTAACGCTTTCGTCTCATCATCGCACCTGCACCGTCCACCGCCTAATTCTCGCTCATTTATCACTCTCTCTCTCTCTATCTCTCTCTCTCCCTCTCTCTCTCTCTCTCTCTTCTATCGTCTCTGCCTCCACCATCCTCCGGATCAGGTTTTGCTAATTATCTCACTTTTGCGAACAGCATATTTAACTGTTTTCGGCCCTTCTGTGACCAAAACAACAGTTAAATAGAATAAAACTAAAATAAAGTTCGCAAAAGTCGATTAATTAGCTAACCTGTTATCCGTAGCGATGTAGGGAGTAGTTGTCGTCGCTTGAACCTAGAGGTAGACAGAGAGAGAGATAGAGAAAGACATTTTGCTCCTGACCGAACCCGAACCACCACCCCCCGCGCGCAATTTTCCCACGTTAACCACCAGGCCACCAACCCACCCAAGAACATTCCGGCATTGGATAACCTAGTGATAGGGCCCCCCCAGGTCATTTGTGCACAGATGTTCTTCTCTCTCTCTCTCATCTTTCTTTCTCTCTCTCATCTAAAATAAAGTTCGCAAAAGTCGATTAATTAGCTAACCTGTTATCCGTTGCGATGTAGGGAGTCGTTGTCGTCGCTTGAACCTAGAGGTAGACAGAGAGAGAGATAGAGAAAGACATTTTGCTCCTGACCGAACCCGAACCACCACCCCCCGCGCGCAATTTTCCCACGTTAACCACCAGGCCACCAACCCACCCAAGAACCTTCCGGCATTGGATAACCTAGTGATAGGGCCCCCCCAGGTCATTTGTGCACAGATGTTCTTCTCTCTCTCTCTCATCTTTCTTTCTCTCTCTCATCTCTCTTTCGTTCTCTCGCCTCTCTTTCTCTCTCATCTCTTTTCTTCTCCCTCTGTCCATGTCTATTAATGATACTAAATGTTTTTTCGAATAATTAACACTACAAATGTAAAACAAAGTGGAAGATTTGTGTTTCGCCTTCATTCACAGCCTGTTAATTGTAAGTTGTTTGAGATGCGTGAGAACGGTAATTTGCATAGTAATAGTTGCTGAATGTGTGCTAATGAGCGAAATACTTTGCGATTATACATGCACTCATTGTCTTGCTCACTGCGGAGAGGGAGAGAGAGAGAGACAAAGAGAGAGAGAGAGAGAGAGAGAGAGACAGAGACAGGCACAGAGAACGACAGACAGAGAAAGAGAGAGAAGGAGAGAGAGAGAGAGAGAGAGAGAGAGAAAGAAGGCGAGAGAGAGAAGAAGGCGAGAGAAGGAAAGACAGATGGATACAGCATTTCAAGTGGGGTCGGATGCGATCGATCAGCATGCAGTGCCGAGAGACAGAGAGAGAGAGAGAGAGAGCGAGAGAGAGAGAGAGAGAGAGACAGAGGAAGAGAGAGAGAAAGAGAGAGAGAGACAGAGGAAGAGAGTGAGTAAACAGTGGTTATGTTAGGCGACGAAGAATATAACGAAAAAAAAAACATATGTCTTCGTCTTAGTTTCCATTATTATTTCTTTTCTTTTCTTCTCTTTTTACTTCTCATTTTACCACGTGTGTTACATCTAGTGTTCCATGTTACACCGTATAAATTGAAAAAAAAATTGAAGAAAGTGATTGTAGGGAATAAAATTTTCAAGCCCTTACGACTCAAGCTCGATATTACAGTTTATTTTTGTGTGAGTACAGGAAATAACAATCCTTCAAACAGAACAAGAATGCAACATTTACAAGCATAGGGAGACTTATTCACAGATTTAAAACCCGGTACACATCTAACAACGGCATTTTTTTCTGAAATAGAATAAATATAGGTCAAAAAGAACAAGGAATTTTTTACAGAAATTAGTCAAACAACGACTAGTAGACAGAAAAACTGAGCGAGGATTAATTCGTACGAGGTAAAAGTTCAACCCTTCCACGATGAGTGAATTCTAAAGCAAAGCACATAGAATATAAGATAGTCAACAAAGTTAAAATTAGCAAAATAGAAATAAGTGAGAAGGCCACGATTTCTATCCTTCACTGTACAATTTCGCTGTATAACTAGGCTCCATTCACTGTACCAGACGAAAAGAGGGTATTGATCCGCCTTGCTAACACATTTGCCGTATTCGATTTTGGCGCGTAGGTCGGAACTTGCATGAGCAGACAGAGAAAGCCCCAAAGGTCAGCGACTTCCTTGTCGAATCGAAGATGAAAGAGGAAGTGAGTAGCTTATTCAGCTACGTCAAATTAACAATATAAACAAAACTAAAAGAGTTGGAGACCAAAAAATATCACGAAATTAAATACATATTTAGTGTGTCATATGATTTCAATACTTATCAGAAAACAATTTTCCGGCCGCAGAGTATTTCTAACGCTTTCCAAAACCCAAAAGCTTTCAATCTCCATTAATGTGACTAAATGTTTTTTTTTCTTTTCCAAATCATTAACACGACGAATGTTAGACAAAGTGGAAGAGTTAACAACCTGTTAAATAAGAGAGACAGTGAAGAGAGAGACAGAGAGAGAGAGAGAACGAGAGAGACAGTGAAGAGAAAGTGAAAGAGAGTGAGAGAGACAGTGAAGAGAGAGAGAGAGAGAGAGAGAGAGAGAGAGAGAGAAAGTGCGAATGATAGTGGTAATGAAGAGAGAAGCCGATCGCAGATAATTTTGGGAAGCGTACTCCGCAACGCTTTGCAATGAAAAGCGTTGCGATCAACGCTTTGCAAAGCTGAAAATCGTTGCGATCAACGCTTTGCAAACCTGAAAAGCGTTGGGGGGTCTACGCTTTCCAAAAAGTCGGCCGAGGCGCCTCTAAAAGCGTCATTCTCAACGCTTTCAACCCCAACGATATGGCCAAAACGCGTTCTCAACGCTTTATTTTCTTGTGTGTATGGCATGCGTTGCAAAATGGCATCTCCATTATCTCGTGAACGTTCAACTGATATGTCATAATTTTTTTTTAGAAACCATGTTGCATCTTCTTGCTGCGCTCATTTTAATCATCAGCACAGCCGACTGTACGTACGCCAATGATTTTCTTTTCTAATTGATCACGAACGTTGCTATTATACATATTTTGCGTTATATTGACTGGTCTTCACCACCACAATTTGCATGTTTCTCAGATTCAAAGAAAACCATGAGTAAAAGTCAATCCAAATAGCCCCATTTTGGTCATGTTTTTTTTCTCTCTCTCTCTCTCTCTCTCTCTCTCTCTCTTCTCCAGGCCAACAGGGCTGCACCGACCCTTCATGCTCGCTGTCCGTATCGGTCGCGCACGACGGCTCGGCGTGCTTCACTCAGACTCCCGATGTTCGTCGGATGGTCCTCTGCAGCGTCGGCTACCTCAGATGTGTCAGAAATATTCTCATTATTTATTTTTATTTTTTCAAATGTTTTACTACTGTAATTTACATATCAGAAAGCTAAATGTGAAAGAATTCCAAATTAACGGGAAAAACGGGTCTTCATCAAGGTGCATATCCTACATAAAGGATACTAAAGTAGTTTTTAAAACCTCTTCTTATAGCAAGACTCACACGGCAACGACGTCTCTGGCGTGCCAGTCTGTCAGGATAATGTTCGTTGTTGCTCGGATCTTTTCTAGTCTTTTGTTGACGGAGATCGAATGAATCTGTCCGATTGAGCATCATAAAAGATAAAATATTTAGGAAAAAATAGCACGTATCAGATTTCCGCTAAAATGTATTACTCTACAATAAATGAGCCATAATGTTTAGAATACCTGGATTGTCTTCGATGGTGCAGGTCTAGACAGCACGGCTGTCTTGCTCTACTACCCAATTTCCTGTACATGCGTCACTGCGAACGATACGAGCAAATGGAGTAAGAGAGAAAAGGAGGAGGAAGTAGGGAGAGACGGTGATATCGACCTGGTTTAGACAAAATGAAAACCAAAACAAACTGTGGTGAAATATGCAGATTTTATTGAGTATGTAAACTAATTTTTTTAATAAAATTAATTTTATTTACCACCTTTTCCTAGTTCACCGAAAAGTCATTGACGATAAATGAACCATCTTAGTTATTTTCGAATAGTCTGGGGCATGCAGAAAAAGAATATGTAAATGAAAATGTACAAGAAAGTTCCATATTCAAGTATAATGAACTTTAAAATGCAAATTTTGAATGAATTTGTGATTGGTTTGCCAGGGAAAAGCAGAACCCATCGGTAGAATCCCAACTTCACGGCCACGTACCCATCGCGGGAAAATAAAATTGCAAGGATTTGAAGAAATTGTTATGGTGAATGTTTTATCACCTTTTGGTTCATTTGTTTTAGATAATGTTTTTATAAATTCTTGTTACGCAAAACATTATCAAATAGATATAACAGCAATAACAACCCGCTTCAAAAAACACATGCACATTCCTAGTCTACCGTACATTTTTGAGTAATTAAACGAACTTCCGTTCGAAGTATTTGTACGTTTGAACGCACATTACTGTATTTTCGGTGATCGTCCTTCTTTAAGGTAGCTTCGGCTACTGCCGCAGCTGCGATCCAATGGCGATATCCTCGAATTGCCCCTCAGGCTACTCTTGCGACTCCTCCTTGGTGCAGCAGAATACGGAGAACCCGTGCAGTACCGTCTCGTGCCCGGCTAACAGTCAGCTGCTGGTGAGGGAAAATGGATATGAACGGAGAACAAAGGCCGAAATTTGCCCTGATTTCCTTATATAAAATACACGGTAGTACACATACACCGATTAATTGGTTCTCTTGGCTCTCAAAGCTAAGTTGGTTTGCTAATTCGGGCCGTTACTGGGTGGATACGGTAATTTCCAGGTGTCACTCGATAGCGGCTCCTGGGTGACAACGTCGCCGACGGCCAGCTGCTACTTGGGCGACTACTACAACTTTTATCGTTTTGATGACACTGGACGGAATACGGGATTTAATCCAGAGGCAACGTGCACCGTTCCGAGTATTGTCTTTTCTTGTTATTTTAATCCTGTGAAATTCTAGACTGAAATGGCTTCAGGAAGAAGTTTAAGAAATCTTTAGCCGCGACGACCTCTACGACAACAACGACGGAAACTACGACCACGGAAATGACAACCACGGAAACTACGACCACAGAAACGACGGCGATGGAAACGACTACAACGGAAGAGACTACGGCGGGAGCGACCACGACAGCACCTTATACGACTTCGACTTTCACCGCATCGCAGAGAACATCATCAGCATCGTCCTCCAGCACCTCCTTGGTTCCAACGTCGTACGGTATGACTGTTCCTAAAAGTAGAGAACAATGGATTGATGACCATTCTAGATACGGCTCCGACTTTGGTCACTACAGGAACCACAATTGCTGCAATATCTACTTCTTCAGTAACAAGTTCAAGTCCAGCATCGACAGGTAGACGACAACTTATACTTGCGAGAGAAATTTTTTGTCTATTCACTTTTGGGATTTATTTTTAATTAAGAAGTGCAGAATAAGCTTTTTGAAACTTGCCAGACTCTACGAGTACGGCAATGGTGGCCATCACAGATGCTCCACCGACATCTGCGAGCACCTCTTCCTCCACTTCCATTAGCACAACGTCTGCGACAGTGTCTGGTAAGAAGTTAACAAAAGACTTTCTTGCAGAAAAAGGTTGCAGACTGAAGCGATATATTATGTAAGGTCGTAATTTTATAAATATTTTAGATTGTGGCGGCTACATCGAGAGCGACGGGAATCTCTATGAGAACAAGTGCGTCGTGGCTGACCCGATGGCGACTTGTAACCTCACAGAGACATACGAAACCATTTGTCAATGCTCACCAACGCGCACAGGCCAATACTGCGAATATCGTAAGCCTAGAAAAAAAAGGACACAAAGGGAGGATTGTGAGGCTATAATCGCCTTCAAATATTCGTAGAAGACAGTGTCAACTAAAAAAATGTGGTTTCTCTCTATCCATTTTTTGGCTATTTTTAGAATATGCAAGCCACACTTGTTCGTTTGCAACATTTGATATTCATGTACATACATACTTTAGCATTATCAACGATTTCGCTTCTCAATACAACCTACGGGAATGATGGCGTGAACATTATTACACAGGTTTACTTTCAATTTCTTCAACATCGTAAAGTTTGAGATAACAAAAAATGGTCAATTGTGAATATTGTGCCAAGTGGAAATAATACGGCAGAAAGCTGCTTCTGACGAAACAAATCAAAGACGATTAGACTGTCGACCAATCGGGCATCAATTCGGCTGCCATGACAGTTTTGCTACCTTCTATGCTCTCTAACTACTCTTCCGAACAGCTCTCAGCTTTCTCCTGGGATGTCTCCGATCTCTTTCGTTTCTTCAGCTACGAACGTAAGGAGATCCCCGTTAGGTCAGCGGTCAAGCGTTATGTTTGCCAGTTTTTCTTATCGATAGACTATGTTTATTATATTATACATATATAATATAAATGCAATACTTAAAGCAATGTTTAATAATATAGCTCACTTTCTTCCTCCTTCGACCCATCCATGGGCAACTGCTTTACTTTTAATTATTTCAACGAGAGCTTCTTCTATCAAACTCGCATGACCGGAAGTCGCGGAGGTCGGTGATTTTGCCATTTTCAGGGGTAGTGACTAAACATAGATTAATGAATGAATATGCGTCCCACAGGAATCTTCACGGGTCTGTCGATTAACCAGTCTGAATACTTTCCGTGGACAGACACCGCTTCTTTGCGTGTCTTTGTCCATGCAACGGACACTGTCATACTGGCCGACAGCTCAGCGTGAGATATTTAATATTATATATGTTTATAATATATCAATTATATGTATGCGAACAATTTTTAGTTAATTTAGAGTCGTCGTCGAGGCATCGTGGAAAAGTTTTCGTCTCACAATCTCGGCCGTACTATTTTTACTGTTTTTTTTGTTTCTTTTTTTTCTGAGTCTATAAGATATAAGACACTGTAGACAAAAAAATTTTCCTAATGCCAAACGTTGCGCACCAATTCGTTTTATGGTTAGAGCGTCTAATTTCCTTGCAGAATGACTATAACCTCCTGTCAACCAACTCAAGAGATGTCTGCGCTCATTCCGATGGCAAGCTAACAAATGGCCATCGAGCTCGCTCGTACTACCCGGGCGCCTTCACACTCGAGGTCTACTCGGCAGCATTTCATATGAATGCGTTTCCTGAAACTGATTCTATTAAACCAGAATTGTTTTATTATGTGAAGAAATAGAAAAAGAACCCAAAATACGCTTATGTCAGGGCTGCTACCGCTCGTGCTACCAGGACGTGCTGCAGCAAGAATGTGGCTGCATGGATGCCACTTATCAGCGACCAGCTTCAGCGACAACCTGTGGAGTTAGCCAGGGTATTTCTTCTTTTATCTTTGGTCCCAATCCAGACATACAGACTTATTAAAGAACATTGGTAGTATTCTATCTAGTCTCCTGCATCTTATCCACACTGTCCTCGCGTGGAGAGAACTACGCGTCGTGGCCAGAGTGCGCGCACAGCTGCCGTCTGCCTTGCCGCTTCTCTCAGTTCAACGTGGCCGTTTCAAAGGGCGCACTTTCAGTTAGCTATTTTTCAATTTATTTTAAAGAGGATCAGTTAAAATATTATGTGAGCTTTCAATTGCCGCAGCCTTTCGCACTCCCTTTCATTCGTGCTCTTTTCACGCAGTGGCTTTGTGTGTTCTGCAAAGAAGAACGCGAGAATATGACTCAAGGGCGGACGCGGCAATTCGAACCTGCATTAATTATTTATCGATGATCGTCCTCATTTAAAGCTCATATCCAGACTGGGTCTTGACATTCAAAATCTGTTTGACAGAAGACGAGCATTTCCAATGCTGGCGATAATGACGTCATTCTCGTAAGCATCGCCTTGGCTCTTCAGGAGAACACACGTTATTTCGTCGAAGAGCGAGCAATGACGGTACTGGAGTGATTGGCGGGAAATTTAAATCAAAATTTTATTTTTTTTTAAATTGCAGTTCTCACGGTTCCTGTCGAACGTCGGCTGCTTTGGTGGGATTCTCCTCGCACTCTGCGTGTGCTTTCTATTCGAAGTCATCGCGCTGCTCGCAGTCGTCATAAAAATTCTCGTTGAAAAATAAAAGTTTGAAAATGAAAGAAGAAAAAAATCATTCTACTAGCATAATGTTAATAATGCAAGGTTTAATAACGAGTACATGATAAAAGAAGGCGGCCGTTTCGCTAATATTTACATTGAAAATGACGAGTATTCGCCAAGAGTTGGCTGCGTTTTCAAAAAAAAAAACATTGAGGATGGATATATGACGCGATTTGCGAGAGTATCCAAATGGCCTGGCCGAAATCGACCGGCTTTGATTTTGTTCAAAAGTTCCTTATGGGTGTTTTCCGGTATGAGGAATCGATTGGAAGTGGTCTAGTCATCAGAAAATGTCTCTTTCGTTCGCTATGACGGCTTGAATTATTAGGCTCGCCGCGCTGGGAGGCGAGTTGGATGCACGTCTGAGGTCACTGCGCCGCAGTTTGTTGAGATATAGAAATTAAATTTTGCATCCTAATTGCTCTAAACAACAAAAAAATAAAAAAAAGTGAAAATGCTTTCAATTTTCAATTTGTTATAGATTTTCATGTTTGATGGAGCACAGACAACGTATTTCTCATTTTAGTAGAACCGAACCTATACAGCCGCGCTTTCATTCTATGGTAAAAGTTCCGGGAGCGGTGCGGGAACTTTCAGAATTCCCGCACTGGTCCCGGAAAGTTCCTGGAGAAAATCTTGAGTGGTGAGGGAAAGTTCCCGGAGAAAACAGTGTGTCATGCGCACAAAAATCCTTTTACATGAAGATGTTTTTTCGTATATTTTATTCAAAGTTTCAAAGTTTATTCCACAATCAGGGACTGGGCCCGGTGGGTGAAGGAAAGATGAAAGGCATCGGGTTTCATGACTGCGGTTCGCATCCAAGTGGTGGACAGGTTGCGGTCGAATTCGTCACGCCATCGTTCTCGGGGGCGTCCAGCATGTCTTTTCCATTTCCACGGTCTCCACTCCACGGCTCGTCTTGTCCAGCGTCCTCCATCCATTTTTGCAATCAGACTGGCCCATTTCCACTTCCTCTCCATGGCTCGTACTCGGATATCGGGAATAGGAATTTTGTCGAAGAGCCAGTCATTCGTCCGATGTTCGAGGAGAGTGACTCCGGCCATTTTTCTCATCATTTTCCTCTGGCACACAATGAGGCGGCGGCGATCTTGTAGACGAAGTGCCCACGTTTCCGCACCATACAACAGCACAGGCTCGATGCTAGTTTGGTAAACGCGGCATTTGAGGGCAACGTCAACTCTCCTGTTTGTGAGGAAGTCGTAGAAGCGATTGAAAGCTGCCCAACCTGCCCGCACTCTCCTGTTTAACTCGAGGGCCGGATTGGATTTAAATGTTACCAGTTGTCCAAGGTAGACAAAGGTGTCCACGTAGTCGATGGTTTGACCTGAAACAAAGAGAGGTTTGCGGCTTCGATTGGTCATAGCCTGGGTCTTCGAGGTGTTAATGGAAAGGCCGACGGCTTCACTTGCGGCTGACAGCTCACTGAGCATCGCCGCTGCTTCCTTCGCGGAATGGGAAAACAGGACAATGTCGTCAGCATAACGGAGGTGGTGCATTTGAATGCCATCTATGTTTATGCCGCGATCAGACCAGTCTAGGTTTCGGAACACTTCTTCCACGACAGCAGAGAAAAGGGAGGGACTGATGTTATCACCTTGTCGAACTCCTCGCTGCACGTTGATTGGCACAGTTTGGCCTCGAAGGCGTACCCGAACTTCAGCTGAATCGTAGATATTCTGAAGGATGGATATGATCATCGGGTGTACGCCTTGGCGATGGAGGGCGGGCCAAAGGGCATCGAATCGAACGCTGTCGAAGGCCTTCCGGAAGTCAACGAATATGAGATAGAGTGGAAATTCATACTCGGTTGCCTTCTGCAGCATTTCGACGACTACATGGATATGGTCAGTAGTGCAGTACTTCTTGCGGAATCCGGCTTGCTCGACTGCTTGATTGAATTGCAGTGTCTCTTCCATCCGCGCACCAAGAATTGAAGAGAATACTTTGTACACGCAGGAGAGTAGCGCAATTGGACGGTAGTTGGCAATGTCGAGCGGGTCACCTTTCTTGAAAATCAACGATAGCACCGAGTCGGCAAAGGAGTCAGGCACACGTCCCTCATCCAGACAGCGATTGAAGAGGACGGCAAGATGAGGAGACAGGATGTTAACTCCAGCGTGAAGCATCTCAACCGTGATTCTGTCTGGACCAGGGGAGCTCCCTTGCCGCATCCGATTTACTGCCTTTTGGACTTCGCAAGGTAAAATCGGTGGAAGAGCCTCGGTCGTGATGTAGATCTGCTGCCGAGGTGGAATTGGAACAGCAAACAGACCATTATAGAACCGCTGCACGATGTCGGCAACTTCACTGCGGTTGCTGACGACGCGTCCATTAGGAGACTTCAATTGGCAGAGTTGAGTAAGTGACACCTCAGATTGCTGCAGGGCTTTTCTTAATCCTCGGCCTTTTCGGACAGCTCTTTCAACAGCGTAGAGATTACGTCGACGAATGTCATCCTTCAAAGATACTCGGAGCGCTTTGCAGCAGACCGAGAGTTCGACTCGGGATGCACGCGTGACACGGGCTGTAAGTAGTTGATGTCTCCGCTGGAAGAGCTGTTGTGTCCGATTTGACAGTGATGGCTTCTGTTCTGGTTCGTTCGCAATCTTAGCGGCGAGGGATATAATGTTGGTGACGTTGGGATACTGTGTCATATCCACTCCTGCTGAGAGATGTGTGAGCGCAACGTCGAACAAAGGCCTGTTGATTCGACCGCGTGGCTGAGACGCCCTGTGTCTACGAGTTGGACGAAGTGGAATGCGGACACGGGCCATCAGCATGCGGTGATCACTGTCAAAGCGCAAAGAGCCAACGACCGAGACGTCAAGGAAAATGGATTGGTCCCGACAGAGCACATAGTCGATAGCGTTGCGCGTAATCATGTCGGGAGAACGCCATGTCCACTTCCTAGAGTTGCGTTTGTCGAACCGGGTATTCATGATATGAAGCCGATTCTCCTCGCAGAATTCGTTGAGCATCTGGCCGCGGTCATTGCGTCGGCCAAGGCCATGCCGGCCAACATACATCTCTGCACCCACACGGCTTCCAATCTTGGCGTTGAAGTCCCCCAGGAGAACTACCCGTCGAACTCCGCCACCCGGAAGCTGAACACGACCAGCAGAGTTAACGAGCAGCGTCTGAAGTTTGTCGAGAAAACCCGTGTAAGTGTTATCGCAGTATGCCGATGTGGGGGCGTAGCAGACAATGAGGCGTAGTTGGCATCGGTCCAACGTCACATCAAGAAAAGATAGTCGGTCACAGATATGATGAAAATCGCAGTGACCGGCCCATTTCTTATGAACGTAGAATCCAGTTCCCTTTGATGAAGCCTCACCATATGCGAAGAGATGGTGTCCTGATGCCTTTAATGTGACAGCGGTGAGGCCTGTGCGCCGAACTTCTGAAAGACCGATGACATCAAATGGTACAGAACTGACGGTGTTCTCAAATTCGACGAGTCTGTCGGCCGTTCGGAGCGTTCGGCAGTTCAGAAAACCGATGCGAAGATCTTGCTGCATCACACGGACGAATACTCTGCCCGGTTGTCCAAGCGACGGGCAGGGATTCCCTTTCTGTCGAGAGCCGGAGCGAGAGCCGACCAGCCGCGATGAAGTTGAGAATGAGGAATGAGGAATATTTTATTACATTGATATAAATTTTCAAATTAGAATTTCGTCGTAAGCTGTTCCTCCTCCTGCACTGCAAAGAAGGTCAGACTTCCATTGGAAAGAAAAGACAATTTTGACTTGTAACAATGACGACTTGATTTTTTTTTTCATTTTTTGGCTCAAATTGCATCGCTTTTCTCCGGTTTGGTCGTATTTGACGGAGAACCGGATGAATTCTCTAAAAATTAAAGTGAGAAAATATATAGTTCTTGAGAATGAAGGTGCAACTTTTTCGTTGGAATTCATAGCTTTCTGGAAAGACGTAAGAAATAAAGTTTGAAAGAGAAAAAGCAAGGATGAAAGTAGGAGGCAAAGTATGAAATAAGGAAAGAGAAGGAGAAAAAATGTAGGAAGTAAGTAAGAATAGATAACTTAGAAAAAAAGTAAGAAAGAAGGAAAGAAAATAAGTATGAAATAAAGTAAGAAAGATAGTAGGAAAAAACGAAAGAAAGATAGTAAGAAACAAAGTAAGAAGGAAAGAAAAAAGTAAGTAGGTAACAAGCTAAGAAACAAAGAAAGAAAGAAAGATGCCTAGAAAAATATCCCCCGAACCTAAACGCGACATAGGTTCGAGGGTCGGTGAGCGTTATTTCCCAGAAATTGCATTGACTGCGAGAGAAAACTAAAGATAACCACGAAATGAGAGAGGCCAGACAAACCATATCTCGAGTAGGTTTGTCTGTGCCTACACGTTTACACGCTATTTCTCTCGATTTCAAAGATTCGGGATCTTTCCCGGAGCGCTGGGTACATTTGAGCAAAATCGGTCCGGTATCTTTCCCGGAGCGGTCAAGAAAACCTCCGAGGTTCCATGCTATAGCATATAAAAAGTCCGGGAAAATTCCCGCACACCTCAGAACAATTTTTTTCAAGTTCCGGGACCCCTGACCGAACTTCCTTGAGAATGAAGGCACGGCAGCTGTATTGAGCATGAAAAGAGCTTTCGAGTGGTATCTTGGGTTTAGGAAACTTAAAAAGGATGCGCTGAAGTTTCCTGATCGATTATCCCGGAGTGGCAGTGCAAATCAGCACGTCTGCGGCTTAGAAAAACTACTTCAGAATCATTTTCGTATGCCGAAACATACACCACACGAAAGAACGTGAAATTTGCTTCAAGCTGAACCCCTTGCAATAAAATCCCGAGTCTATGAAGTTTTATTATAAATCAACAGACTAGGGCATCTACTTATAACAATTCTTCAAGGAAGGGCGCTTAAAAAATAATTGGAATATTCTAATTCAAATAAACTAAAAATATGGATTATTGGGCGCGATGAAAAGGGCACTACCGGCCCAACATTTATTGCTTATAACAAAAAATTGTAGACTTGAAGGATTATTAAAAGGGGTTCAGCTTGTAGCAAATTTCACGTTCTTTCTTATGGTCTATGTTTGGACGTGCGAAAATGATTATGAAGTGCAGTTTTGCACTGCCGCTCAGGGATAATCGATTAGGAAACTTAAGCGCATCCTAAGTTTCCTAAACCCAATAGTCCATTCGAAAGCGCTTTTCATGCTCTATACAGCTGTATAGCCCGATTGGGCCTATTGCTTATTGCTATTGCTATTGCTTGAGCACTAGAGTGATCAATGCTGTCTGACTCTGCCCAGGAACGAAAAGGTTTTTTTTAACTTGGAAAATCTGCGACATTTCGTTCTGTATCCTTCCCACGCAGATCAAAGCGCATCTTTTGTGAATTTTTCTGTCCTTATACGAAGAAGAAAGGCAGAGTGTGTGTGTGTGTGTGTGTGTGTGTGTGTGTGTGTGTGTGTGTGTGTGTGTGTGTGTGTGTGTGTGTGTGTGTGGGATAGCAAGAAGAGAAAGGGAGAGAGAGAGAGAGGAGAGAGAGGAGAAAGAAGTAATGAAAAAGAGGAGCAGAAAGAGAACAACGGATTGGTGGACTGATAGACAATGCTTAAGGAAGTCAACGAACCAAAGCTTAGTCCTGCAGACTTGTTCTCCTGGCTTCTCCGGCTGAACGAGAACATGAGCTGTAGGCTTGAATGGGCGAGGATTGAGAGCACAGACGAGAGATGACACAAGTGATGAGAGTCACCCACGGGTGACGAGCCCAAGCTACACCGGAGCAGCTTTGCCTCTTTACAACCTCTCTTTACAACCTGTCCTTCTTTGCACTTTCTTTCCGTTTTCTTGCTCATTCTGACCAAGAGACCACCTCACATCAGCAGTGAGAACAAGGAAGCCCACACAAGCAATTAAGTGATCACAGGCTGGAATTTAGAAACGAGAGCAAACATTTTGAGCAAGAGTTTTGGTATTTTGGTAGTGTTGCAGTTTGTTTCAATGCCAATATATGTACATATTCCAGGATATCCTTCAAGTTATCTACAACTACATATACTCCAGCATTAGCACAGGTCATGCAATAAGCGCGCAGAATTGGCTTTCTCTCGGAATAGAAAAATACTTTTTTTCGCCAATGAAACCCAATCGTTAGGCTCATACATGCAAGACGCGGAGACAACGTTCCTTTTGTTTATGAATGGAAGTACTTTTGAGAGGCACGGGACGTTCTGCCCTAGCTGTTTTTTTAGTGTTTGGTGCCTTTGTTTTGAAGTAAAGCGGTGAGTCTAAGAAGTTGGCGATGTGGAGCCGAAAGAAGTTCCGCGAAATACAACTAAGCAGGAAGCAAAAGACAACAATCCCCATCCGCTGCCATGGCGAGAGATTCGTCAAGACAGAAAGACAACAATCCCCATCCGCTGCCATGGCGAGAGATTCGTCAAGAGATAATGTTGCCTGTCCCTCTGTCGAGAGAGCATGAGAAATAGGAGGGCGGCTCTGACCTACCGTAGCTAATTCTCTACCCGCCAGTTTTCACTTTCCTATTGCTCAGAATGTAATGGAAGAAAATCGCTCAAACTTTATGGATGTATGTTTTATGCCAAGATGAACTTGTTCACATAGAACAAAACATAGGTTAATTATTCCCCGGATACCTCCTTTAATATTCAGATTACTGTAATTTTGTGTTTTGCTTTACGAAAGATGAAAACTAAATGAACTATCTCATTGGTAATTGTTTTTTTTTCAATTGTGAACGTGGAAAATGAAACACCGATTTATGAATTGATCAGATAGAATCGGCTACTGCCTCAGCTGCACTCCCATGGCTCTAGCCACGAGTTGTCCGCCCGGCTACTCTTGCGACTCTTCTTTGGTGCAGCAGAACACGGAGGATCCATGCAGCGTCGTCTCGTGCACCAAAGGCAAAAAAAATCTGGTGAGATGTTTAAGAAGTTAAAAAAATTCATAATTGTAAAAAAAAATTTCTTGAACTTACTATTTCTAGGCACTGCTGTAAAGGGGAAACGAGAGGCTGCAGATTTTTTTTTTGAATTTAGCCATTTTTGTCTAGATTTTGCTCGACAGTGGAAGTTGGGAGACGACTTCGCCAACGGCCAGCTGCTACTTGGGCGACTATGACTTTTACCGCTTCGACGACTCAGGACAAACTCTCGGCTTTGACCCACAAGCGACGTGCGCTGCTGAGAGTAAATATTTCATTTTATTTACATTAGAATTACTGTTTATTGAATACGAATTTGCTTCTTTTCAGCAACCACGACATCCACAACGACGACCACTCAAGTACAGACCACGTCGTCAGCTGCGACGATTTCGACAACCTTGGTGAACGTCGTGCCGACCACTACAATGACTTCCGGTAGAACTGACCAATACATATTAGTTAAAAAAAACTCCAAATTAAAAAAAATGGTTTTTTCTCTCTTCTTTTTTTTCTGAATATTCCAAGGTGTGCCATTATTTTTATGGTCATATATACAGCCCTCCAGCCAGTGAAAAAGATCTTGGTCTAAGCATTGCCCAGCGCGTCTAGCCTTCTCATGCGTTTTGGTTGCTCCGAAGACAAGTTCGGGCGGCCAACATGACCATATTAGGCCAAACTTACGAATTTTCCGAACTCTCGAACGGAAAAGCCTTAGAAAATTTGGTTTTTATACGGTCAAAGATGCAAAACTACGGTATATGTATGTATATTCGGTATCATCTTTCATGTTGAAATGAAAACTGCGTATCAGCGGAGCAGCCCAAAATGACTTGCAGGAAGCCGCGCGGTTTGGAGGGCCGTGCATATGTCAATGCTCTGGTTTAGCTATTTGTTATATGCTTTCAAATAGCTGAAATATTCTAAAATAACGGCTTATGAAGAGGAAAAAACTTATTTCACCACTGCTTCAGCGGCCACTTCTTCGCCAGTTACTGGTTCTAGCATCACCACCGATCCCTCGACAGGTCCATGCATACTACTTTTGTACATATCTAACTTCGTACATTTTTAAGAGCTAAATCTTTAGAGGAGTAATGTTGAACATTGCTATGAACTGTAAAGTCATTGATCTCAACAAATATATGTACGTTGATAATAATATGTTTGCATCCTATTTCAGCGACTACTTCTTCGACGGTTGCAGGTTCGACCATCACAACTGATACGACATGTCACGGTGATCCCCTCCCACCTCATTCCTTTCTCCCCATTCCATGTAAGTGCACTCTAGTTGTAGTGCCATTGGTTGTGCATTCTATGAATGCTTGTAGTTAGAGAGCGGTGTCTTTTGTTATGACACGTCAGCTTCTCATTCATTTCGTGACTTTTAAGAATATATTATTGAGTCTGCCTGGTTGAGCTCTTTTAGAGCGGTTGCGTTTCCCTTGCTTTGTCCTATTTAGTTGTTGCCTTTGGGGCCAAGTTTGGTGATAAAGAAGTGTCACATCCTTTCCCTCGTCTTCTCCACATCCACACGACAACGTAGAAGCGCGCTAGCTTCATTACATGGGGGCCGAACCGTGCGAATCGACGAGGATCTTCCAGTGACGCAGCTTGCGAGGGACGAGTTAGTTTCGCCTTGCAGGAAAGAGGAGAGGGGGGTCTCCTGAGCTGTGTGCTGGGCGAGAAGGTGGTGTGCAGAGGGGGGTCTGCTGGTAGAAGCTGGTGTCCGTGGCTGGTGTTCGACAACTGGTGATCGTCAAAGAAGTGAGGGGACTTCTGGAAAGTGCTGTGAGAGCAAGAGCACCTGTCGAGAGAAAGCGAGGGGGCTTTGCGCGACTGAATCGAAAGAAGGGGGTCTTTCAGGTGCGAAGTGTGAGCGTGTGCGTGGTGTGGTGTGGAGAAGAGGGCGGTGTGATTCGCGAGGTGTGAGTGGCTGTGTGCGAGGTGTGAATTGAGAGACGCCTAGTGATTTTAAGCCGCGTGTGTCGCGTTTATCACGGCGAATTGAAGGTGTTGCGCGTGTTATTGGTGATTGAATTGACGCGTGATTGTTGTTGTGAAGCGTGTATCGTGTGCGGAGCGTGTTTTGTTTTCGTTTATAATTTCTGACGTGTGATTCGTTCAGGAGAGATGACGAACGAATTCGATCAAGAAGATGACGAAATGGAGAAGAGGCGGCGAGAAGACGTAGAGAAGCGCAAGGCAGACGCGCAGATAGAAGAAGCCGAGAAGTGGCAGCGAGTGAGCGAGAAGAAGAGAAAGGAGCTACGCGGCTTGCTCCACGAGGAAGAGAAGAACAGAAGAGCAGTGGAAGAGAAGAGGAGGGAGCTCGAAGTGCTCCTCCAGAATGTGCAGGTGAGCCAAACTATGCAGAGATATTTCGAGCGAGCAAGGAGCCAAGGGTCCAAGCCGACCAAGGCTCAGATTTGTGATACTGCTATTTTGATGATGAGCCAGGCAACCGAAGATAGCAAGAAGTATTTCCATGCCATGATTAGCATTTGCCAGAACGTTGAGAAGGTGCTAAACGATTCGTTGCAAATGAAGCAGGCGTGGCTGGAGGAGGAGAGAAGAGACGAAGGCGTCATCAAGGATCCGCCGGAAGGTGAGAAGAATGATGAAATTGTCTCTTTACAAGGTAGTTCTGCCAGTAAGCATGCGTTAATGATTGAAGTGACCGAAATGAAAGCAAAAATGAATGAAATGATGAGGAAAATCGAGTTGCAAGACAGCAATCAATTTTCATTCCAGGAGCATCCGGGCGAGAGCGCCTTCAGCGGCAGTGAGAAGAGAAGAAGAAGAGCAGGAGAGAAGGAGACGAGAAGAAGGAACGAGTCGAATTCTTCTGAATGTCAGTCCGATTCGTTGTTCATTCCAGGTGGGGTGAGAAAGAGCAAAGGAGTAGGTGGTGGACGTATAGAAGGGGTGCCGCATGGACTGGAGAAAGCGTATAGCAGTCAAAGTGAGAGAGCGGGGAGTAGTCAAAGTGAGAGCATGTTGGGTTCTGCCGCGGGATTACTAGGTGAGAAGCAAGCGAGTGCAATGTTGTCAATGGCTATGCCGCCTGTAGGAATGTTTGATGGGAAAGGGGGCTTGAAGAAGTTCGACGCATTCTTGAGCAGATTGGAGATGAAGTATAGGCCAATTGCTTCGGATCAGCAGATGACTCAGTTGTTGAAGAACCATTTGGAGAGAGAGGCAGAGACGATTTTCAACTCTTTTGCGCGGAAACGGGTAGCAACCTATGAAGATATGAAGGCAAAAATGCGAGAGAGGTTGAAAGGAGACCAGACCATGCAAGAGTACGAAGCGATGCGAGATTGGGAGGAGATGTCGAAGAGAAGTAGCGAGAGTGTTAGTTCATTCTGCATGCGAGTGGAAGAGATGGCGGATAGGGCATTCCCTGAGATGCCTGAGAAGCATCTTGCACCGATAATGGCGAAGAAGCTGCTGAAGCAGCTGGGAGAGTGGACTTACTACCGCGAACTGATTGAAGTGATGGAGAGAGCAGACAAGCGAGAGAAGTACGAGAAAGTGAAAGAGCACGCGAGTAGAATGGAGATAGTAGAGCAGAGAGGCGCGAAGTTGGCAGCAGGGGCGAGCAGTAGAAATCCGTTTACTGTGAATGTGAGAGAGGGACACAGAGAGCCAGAGAAGAGTAGGGGACCGAGACTGTTTGGGCCACGCTTTGGCCACAAGCAGCAGACGAGCCATCAAGGGCAGAGCGGACAGAGGACGGGAGGAGAGTTCAACCCCGGAGCGCGTCCTTTTGTGCCGAGTGCGAGTGAGAGTCGGCCGCAACCGACACAAGATGTGAGGAATATTACGAGTATTCCGAGAGAGAACGGGAACGCGCTCGGAAGCACGAGACCTCCTGTGAAGTGTTATAGCTGCGGAGGACGTGGCCACATGGCCTGGCAGTGCACAACGAACATGTCGAGAACGACAAGCAATGTCATGCGCGAAGTAGAAGATGTGCCTAGGAAAGAGAGTGCGAGAGAGAACGAGCAGGTGAGAGAAGTGGACGAGGAAGAAGGAGTCTTCTGGAGGCCACTGAAGAAGACGGAAGTGACGATAAACGGTGTCGTCATTCCGGATGCTGTTCTTGACACGGGAGCGGAGATCACCACGATTCCGCAGGGGGTCATGAAGCAAGTAGAAGAAGCAGGCACGCAGATAGAGTGGCGAGAGACAAAGGAGGAGCTCTTGGACGCGGCGGCGAGCAAATTGCGCGTAGTGGGGAAAGCATTAGTCCAGTTGAAAATGAACGGGAACGAGAAGAAGGTTGGCGTGTATGTTGTCGAGAACGGGTGGCAAGTTCTCCTGGGACAGAACACGATTGAGCTGTGGGATGGGTGCTGGACAGAGAGAGAGGAAAAGGGAGAGCCAGCAGTAGTGGTCGAACGAGTGTACATCGGACCACTGGCTCAGAAGGATGTCATGCTGGAGGCACCAACAGATGGAACGCGCAGTTTTCTTTCTAGCGAGTTGCATGGACTGAGTGGAGGAGTAATGCAGAGAACAGCGGGTAGAAGGAGGGTGCAAGTGATGAACTTGCAGCAGACTCCGCTGATACTGAACAAGGGCGAGAAAGTCGGCGAGTGGAGAAAAGCCGATTTTGTGCTAATTGAGAGCGAAGTAGAGACCGAGAAGAAACAGCAGCGAGAGAAAGTGTCGAGCGAGAGAGCAGAAGTAGTCTTGCAGCTTGTGGAGAAGCAGGGCGCGATAGAGAACGAAGAGTGTAGACGAGTAGTAAAGCAGAACGCGGAAGTGTTTGCTGTGACAGAAGAAGAAATGGGGAGAACGAGCATGGTCAAGCACGTGAATGACACTGGTGAAGCTCGCCCCATTAAGCAGAAAGGAAGGCCAGTGCCATTGGGAGTGCAGACGAAAGTGCGGGAGATGCTTTCTGATATGAAGAGGAGGGGGGTAATCAGAGACAGCAACTCCCCTTGGGCCTCTCCTTTGGTGATAGCGCAGAAGAAGGACGGAACATTGAGATTGTGCGTAGACTATAGGAAGCTGAACTCGGTGGTGAGAGAGGACGCGTATCCTCTGCCGCGAATTGATTTGACAATTCAGAAGCTGAGCGGAAAGAAGTGGTTCACCACTCTGGATTTGATGGCGGGGTATTGGCAAGTAGAAATGGAGGAGGGGTCTAAGGAGAAGACTGCCTTCTGCACGATGGGTGGACTGTACGAGTTCAATGTACTGCCTTTTGGTTTGAGTACTTCACCAGCCACATTCCAGCGGTTAATGGAGCGAATTTTGGCTGATTTGCTTGGAGATCAGGTGGCCGTCTACATTGACGACATTCTGATTGCCACGGAGACGCAGGAAGAGCACGCGCAGATGCTTGAGAAGGTTTTGGAAGCCTTCAGAAAACATGGTTTGAAGTTGAAGGCTCAGAAGTGCCGGGTTGCACAAGCAGAAGTAGAGTATCTTGGGCATATGGTGACGCGCGAAGGAGTGAAAATGGATGCAGCAAAAGTGCAGAAAATAATCGAGTTGCAAGCGCCGCGAGAGGTGAAAGAGTTGATGATGAGTGTGCTGACCGTCTTGACCGGTCGAAATTTTTCTAAGTCCAGAAAGTCCTGTTGAAATTTTCACCGGTTATTTTTCTAAGTCCAGAACTCCCGTTGAAATTTTCGACCATTAATTTTTCTAAGTCCAGAACTCCCGTTGAAATTTTCGACCATTAATTTTTCTAAGTCCAGAACTCCCGTTGAAATTTTCATCCATTATTTTTCTAAGTCCAGAAGTCCCCGTTGAAATTTTCATCCATTATTTTTCTAAGTCCAGAAGTCCCCGTTGAAATTATCATCCATTATTTTTCTAAGTCCAGAAGTCCCCGTTGAAATTATCATCCGATATTTTTCTAAGTCCTGAACTTCCAATTGAAATTTTTCCCGTTCCACCTCGTTCTTGACCTGTGGAAATATCACAAGTCCAGGATCCCGACGGGAACCGAACCTGGGTCGCTTGCGTCGTAAGTCCCTGTGTTACCAATCGGCTATTCGTCCATCATACCAAGTTGTATGTGAAGAAGTAGACATTCGTGTGGCAGTGATCATACATCAGAGATCACACATCAATCACCGGAGGGGGGGGTATTGTCAGGTCCAGATTTCTGCTAGTCGAAATATCACAAGTCCAGAACACTGAGAGGAATCGAACCTGAGCCGCTTGCGTCGTATGTCGTGACGTTACCAATGGGCTATTCGGTCATCATACCAACTTGCAAGTGAAGATGTAGACATTCGTGTGGAATGTGATCATACATCACATGATCACAGATTATATCCAAGGGGATAATATTTTTCAGCTAGTCGAAATATCACAAGTCCGGAATAAATAGAGCAATTGATATTGACCCAAGGAGGAATCGAACCTGAAACCTTTCGATTTGAAAACAAACTCACTACCAATGAGCCAATCGGCCGTCATACCATCTCGCAACTGAATATGTAGACATGCAAACGTGTATGTGGTAGTGATACATATTTTCCACCAAGTCAAAACCCCTCGTGAATAATTCAGATACAGGAATATTTTCCAAGTCCGAAACCCCCGATGAATATTACTTTTAAAATATTCCAAGGTCAGGAAGAATGAATAATGATAGGAATTGAGCGAAACGTAAGCTAATTTATCATGCAATAACATGTAGTGACATGAAAAGAAAAAAACCGGAAGCGAACATATTCTCCAGTGTACATGTACTATCATAAATGATGACCAAGTCTTTCTCTGTACTTTCTCTTTATGTTCTCAATAAATTTAATATAACGCCAACGAATTCTATTTATATCTGTACTGTTCTTAATGGAATGTATTATGAAATAACTTAACGCCCACGCAATAATGAAAATAACATATGATTTATGTACATACAAGTTAGAGAAAGAAAGAAAAGTTACGAAAAATGTCATATAGGCTATGATGCATGTCTTATCAGCGTTCAGGATCTAGAGAGGATGCTACCAGCGCCAAGGCGGACAAGTTAGAAATAGTGCATACAAAAGGAGAGTCAAATCACAAACAGTACATTGATCACGAAAGCTACAAGATGCGGACAGTTACGAAGCTTCCTTCTCTATGCAATAGTAATATTGAAAGTGACTTTGCTGCCCTTCTCGATATGGAAGACGATCTGTCCCTCCTTGCCTATAGCCACGTTTTTGACAGTTTCTTCCTCATCGTTTTCCACCTAAAAGCAAATGATTTTAAATAAAATGAAGTGTCAAAGAACAAACCTTTTCGTATGCTTTCCCGTCCGCGCGTATTCGTTTGCCAATGCTAGCTGGACGTTTATTTGAAGGAAGTGATGTGGATGCATTCGCGGTTGACATGTTTGCAGATTCTCAGTCTATCACCTGTCAAGAATCATGAAGCGCGCAAGCAATGATGGAAACGACAGCATCGCCAAGAAGGCACGTAGCGACATCCAAGTAAGAAATAAATATTATCTATCAAATTATTAACTTGCTGTATATAGGAAAAATTACCTTGAATTATATAGAAATTTTGAAATAAAATAGGAGCGAGATAAAGAGCAGCTGTCTTCTACCTCTACGGCTGTCCATTATGATCGAAGACTTGTGCCGTACAGCGACACAAGCAGTGACAGCAGCAGCGGTAGCGGCAGCAGCAGCAGCGCCAGCAGCAGCAACGAAGAATACGTATGTACACATCTTTCTATTCTATTTTTCAAGATTATTTTTCTAGATATTTTTTTCTTCAATTTTACTCAATGGACCAGTTATTTATTATTGTTCAAAGGTGTAATTATTATAACAGTCTGACAACGAAATGTACGTCGACAATGAAACGGCAAGCGACAGTGGCAGCTCGTCGGGGGATGACGACAGTGTCTATGAAGACAGTGACGAAGAGGAAATGGATGATGAAGAGGAAGTCGAGGAAGAAGAAGAAGTGGAAGTATTCAATTTGTTATATTTCTGTTGTTTTTAAAGGATAATTTTTTATTTCAAATGTTAAATATAATAGGGCCCTCTCCATATTGACGGTGTGCTGCATGAGGTCAAAGACTTTTACAAAGTGGAAGACCTCTCGAGAAGCAGAAACAAGAGGTTCCGGGTGCAACAGGAAGACATCTCCATTCGATTCCGCAAACTGGCCAAGAGAACAAATGATCTCGATGGACTCTTTGACCTGGTCAGTTTGTTTTTACAGAACTATACAATTTGAAAGTTTACAATTATACGTTGTGATATTTCTGTATGAACGCATTAATGTTTCATTATAAATTTTTAGGTCATGCTTGACGTACTCGAGGATAGTAAGCCACCTCAACATGGAAGCGACCTTCGTGTCTCGGTCGCCATTAACCAAGAAGGCCAAGCAAGGGCCTACTACATGAAGCCCTCAGTATATTCGGACAATATTCCGAACATACTGCGCAAGGAGATCTCATTTGCGAACACGTCAACAGGAGTGGCAACACCGCTTCTGCTCAGCGAGGTATGTACATTAGATCAAAGTATTTTCAATTTATTGTAATCCATTTATTATGTATCTTTTAGCTTCACGTTAGGATCTCGTGGATAGATGTGCCCACCGGATCCGGAAATCGTTCTTTCGCCAAAAAGAATGATTGGACTAACATTACAAAGGCCAAAGGTTTGCAAAATCGAAATTATTGTTTATACAATGTTCAGGAACTTATAATGTTACTATTTTATTAAATTTATTACAGGCAAGAAGGACTGCCTTGCAAAGGCCATTGCAATTGGCATGGCCTACCTTGACCGTAAGAATGACGCCCTCAGATGGAGGTCAATCTCGCGTCATGAAGGACGACAACAGAAGGTCGCAGACCTCTACCACAGGGAATTTTCGATACCGAAGAAGAGCAGCTACACTATTGACGACGTGAAGCTCTTCCAAGAGAACATGCCAGGCGTCCAGCTGGTCTTGTTTTATGGTGACAAACCAGGAAAGGCAGTCTTTTCCGGCGATTACATTGACGACAACAGCGTAATTGGACTTCGTCTTCGCCGAGGCCACTTTGACCACATTAAAAGAGTCTCCACATTCTTCAGTTAGTCATTTTAATTATATTTTAAGTACATGTAAAATATTTATTTTCAATTTAAGATCGCCACTTTTACTGCTCACTATGTGATGTTTTGGACAATGCTGCATCGGCACACTACTCGTGCCCTGTCAACTGTGACAAATGTGGAACGCGCGAGAAGGACATGTGCAATGGGCACGGTGCACACAAGTGTGAGGCTTGTGGCGTCGTCTGCCACAACGAAGAATGCCTGACAAGGCACCAAGAGAAAGGTTATAAAATTTGTTTAAATATTTGTAAATATATATTTTATCCTAGGAACTCACGGAGGTCGTTCCTTCTGTGAGATTCTCGACAAGTGCCCAAACTGCCACCATTCCAAGGGCGAGAAACGAAAGGGTCGTCCTCACCAATGCGGCTTTTCCTACTGTGCTACTTGTTGTGAGGACCGTCCGGAAGGCCACAAGACGTGCTACGTCTCAACTCTCCCGCCCCTGTCAAAGACGTTCAAGAAGAAGACGATAGTATTCGACATCGAAGTAAGAATTTTATTAATTTTGTCTATTAAAATTTTTTTATTGTTTGAATATAATTCTTCTTTATCTTCAGACACTATTTTATTATTATTATTTGTTTTACTCAGACTCGCATTGTGAAGAATAAGAGGGGGGCAAAGATGCACGTGCCCAATCTGATCATTGCCCTTCGCTCGTGCGGAAAATGCGAAAGAGAGCTGCCCAAGGACGTTTACGATGTCACATGCAGTTGTGACCACTGTGGAGGGAGGAGGCTCTGGCAGTGGCAGGCGCTGGACAACCCCAAGAAGAGGATCATCGAAGAGTTCTGCGACTGGGTGTTCGGCGACGAACACAAAGGCTTCACCGTTGTCGCCCACAACCTCCGCGCGTTAGTATTTATCCTTTTATATAATTCTTAATTTTAAATTGGATTATTTATCATTTTATTTATTAATATGCTATCAAGGTTTGTTATTTTAGCTACGATGGCCAGTTTATTCTGCGCCATCTGTGCAGCGACAGAAGCACAGTCGCGCCCTCCGAGTTGATCATGGCCGGAAGAAAAATCATGAAACTCGAGGTCAACAACGTCAGAATGGTTGACTTGCTGAGCTTCCTCTCCATGCCTCTCGCCTCGTTCCCCAAGGCATTCGGAATCAAGGAATTGAAGAAGGTATCTTAAAAAAATTTATTAGAAATACTTCAATTTAAATATTTAGGGCTACTTTCCGCACCGCTTCAACCGCCCTGCCAACTACCAATACATGGGTGAGCTGCCGGACAAGAAGTACTTTGGGTACATGTCGATGCGCGATGAGGCGAGGACTGCATTCGACTCGTGGCACGACGAGTACAAGCGCCAGGACTTGGCATTCGACTTCCGTCTGGAGATTGAAGCTTATTGCTTCTCCGACGTCGTTCTCCTGCATGAGGGCATTCGCACCTTTGATGCGGAATGCTTTGGCGCCACAGGTGTTCACGTCTTTCACGAGAGCGTGACGGCAGCCAGTGCGGCCATGCGTGTCTTCCGCCGCAAGTTCCTCAAGAAGGACCTCCTGGCTGTCGAGAAGCCGATCACGGCAGAGGACAAGCAGAGTCGCCTGGCACTCAAGATGCTTGCGTAAGTATTAATATATATATTTTAATTTATTAAACAATATTCCACTTTTAGCTACCTGAGGAAGACCAAGGGAGTGCATATCCGTGACGCGCAGCACGGCGGCGAGAAGAGAATCAAGGGAACTCGCTACCGTGTTGACGGATTCGTCAAGAGGCCGAGCAAGAAGGATCTCATCATCGAGGTACATTTGCTATTTTGATAAAAAAAAACAATTATATTCAACATTTATTGTTTGTTCATTTGTATATGTTTCTAGTTCCTTTGATACAACATATATTTTAGATCCACGGCTGCTACTGGCATGCCTGTCGTTGCCGCTACTCGGACCACACGATGGTTCGTGGCCGACGTGCAGCCCTCATCCGTCAAGAAGATGAGGCGCGACTCCAGCATCTCAGACGCAAGCACAAGGTCGTCGTCATCAGAGAGTGCCAGATCGAGAAGAGACTCAAGAAGGACGACAAGATACGGCAATTCTTTGCCGACTACGAGATTGGGGTTAGAATTTTTTACTTATTTCATTTAATAAAAATAAATGTACATTTACAGGAGCCTCTCAATCTTTACGACGCCTTCTTTGGCGGGAGATGCGAGGTCTTCCGCATGTACGCGAAACCAGAGCCCGGGTACACGATCCGCTACCTCGACGTCTGCAGTAAGTATTTTTAAGAATAATCATAAATATTATTAAAATAAGTAATTGAAAATATTTCTTTAGGTCTGTACCCGTACACGAACAAGTACAGGCCTTATCCTGTGGGTAAGGGCAAGATGGTGGACGTCTCGAGGATCCAGACGCCCATCACGAAGCCGGAAGAGCTGACGATTCAAGGATTCGTCAAGTGCACAGTAAGCTGAAAATTTATTAATTAAAACATTTATTAAAGTATGTTATTAGGTCCTGCCGCCGACTCGTCTCTTCGTTCCCGTTCTGGCGCTTCGTTCTGGCGGCAAGAATGTCATGCCTCTGTGTGCCGCATGTGCCGAGAAGATGGATCCCTACACTCTCGGCTGCCAGCACAGCAAGAAGGAGAGACAGTTCGTCGGCACCTTCGCCACCGTCGAACTCATCGAGGCCCTCAAGTGCGGCTACCAGATCCTGAAGATCCACTCGGTTCGTTTTAAATAAATTTTGGTAGAAGTACATTTTATTTAAACAAAACAGTAAATTTTATTTAGGCGCGCCACTACAAAAAGTGGTCGCTCTATGAGCGGAACGCGGCCACTGGAGAAGTTACCCACGGTGTCCTGTCCGAATACATGGACACGTGGGTCGGCAAAAAGACGGTATATTTTATTTTGTTTGATTATTTGTCTCTTGTTATATTTATATTTTATAGGAGGCATCCGGGTGGCCTGCTTCCGCGGACACTGAAGAGAAGAAGAGCGCGTTCATCACGCGCTTCGAGGAGAGGGAAGGAATCCGCTTGAATGCGGAAACTATCGCTCACAATCCCGCGGCCAGACAAGTCTCCAAGCTGATGGCCAACTCGCTTGTCAGTTTAAAATTTTTTGAATACATATTGTTTTATTTTTCTATGAATGCGAGATAAAGAGCAGCTGTCTTCTACCTCTACGGCTGTCCATTATGATCGAAGACTTGTGCCGTACAGCGACACAAGCAGTGACAGCATTGCTTGCGCGCTTCATGATTCTTGACAGGTGATAGACTGAGAATCTGCAAACATGTCAACCGCGAATGCATCCACATCACTTCCTTCAAATAAACGTCCAGCTTCCCTGTGTTACCAATCGGCTATTCGTCCATCATACCAAGTTGTATGTGAAGAAGTAGACATTCGTGTGGCAGTGATCATACATCAGAGATCACACATCAATCACCGGAGGGGGGATATTGTCAGGTCCAGATTTCAGCTAGTCGAAATATCACAAGTCCGGAATAAATAGAGCAATTGATATTGCCCCGAGGAGGAATCGAACCAGAACCTTTCGATTTGAAAACAAACTCACTACCAATAAGCCAATCGGCCGTCATACCATCTCGCAACTGAATATGTAGACATGCAAACGTGTATGTGATAGTGATACATATTTTCCCAAGTCCAAAACCCATCGTGAATAATTCACCATTGTATTATTTCCCAAAACATTATTGAACTGTCTAAATCTTACAAGTCCAGTTATGCATTTTATCATATTCAATATATAACAATCACGATGAGGCACAATTCTCGAGAACAGATTTTTCACGAATATTATTGAGGGTGACATTGTGAAACACTGCAGATTGGATTCTCTGGTTGGCGACGATACAAGAATTGCAGAGACGAATATGTGTCATGTTGTTGGTCGTAGTGTCGTTAAGCTTTGCACAAACGTTGCAAACGGCAATGACGATGAATCGGTGGCTTTTCAAGAGGTGTCCGTGATTGCTTACTTGAGATGGCCGTTGGAAGGCATCAACGAGTTCTTTGAAGCTCTTCTGCAAATTTATAACAAATGGTGAAATTGCAAGAGCACGAGAAAAGTATACCTTTGCCTTAGGTTCATCCTTTGCAGTCGCAGTAAACCTTCGTTTGCGTTCACGAAGCTGAAAATGAATGATATATAGAAAAAATTCAAAAACATGCAATTTTAAACAAAACCTTTTCCTTACGCGAAGTTTTTGAATGCGAGGAAATGGAAGACGAAGAAGATGAAGATGAAGAAGACTGGGAACGAACCATTTGACCTGATTGAATTTTTCAAGTAATGACTGCCTCAGTCGTCAAAGGGGCGGAACTGCACATAGACGTTATCAGATTCGTCTGTGAGTAGTTGAATAGTACCAAGGGGTCGAATGTAACGTGCATGACGTGGCTGATAAATTTCCTCACCACTGTGAGCGCGCTTAATGTGTCGACGTAGATTAAAACCAGTCGAGAATACATTTCCGCAATCTTCACAGTTAAAAGCCTTTTTCTCGATATTGGATTCTACAGAAGGAACAGGCATAGTTTCAGCAATGTTCTTTCCTTTAGATTCAATAGTTGTACTAGTTGCAGCAGGTGCAGAAGCAGGAGAGGATGCCTTCCAACGGCCATCTCAAGTAAGCAATCACGGACACCTCTTGAAAAGCCACCGATTCATCGTCATTGCCGTTTGCAACGTTTGTGCAAAGCTTAACGACACTACGACCAACAACATGACACATATTCGTCTCTGCAATTCTTGTATCGTCGCCAACCAGAGAATCCAATCTGCAGTGTTTCACAATGTCACCCTCAATAATATTCGTGAAAAATCTGTTCTCGAGAATTGTGCCTCATCGTGATTGTTATATATTGAATATGATAAAATGCATAACTGGACTTGTAAGATTTAGACAGTTCAATAATGTTTTGGGAAATAATACAATGGTGAATTATTCACGATGGGTTTTGGACTTGGGAAAATATGTATCACTATCACATACACGTTTGCATGTCTACATATTCAGTTGCGAGATGGTATGACGGCCGATTGGCTTATTGGTAGTGAGTTTGTTTTCAAATCGAAAGGTTCTGGTTCGATTCCTCCTCGGGGCAATATCAATTGCTCTATTTATTCCGGACTTGTGATATTTCGACTAGCTGAAATCTGGACCTGACAATATCCCCCCTCCGGTGATTGATGTGTGATCTCTGATGTATGATCACTGCCACACGAATGTCTACTTCTTCACATACAACTTGGTATGATGGACGAATAGCCGATTGGTAACACAGGGAAGCTGGACGTTTATTTGAAGGAAGTGATGTGGATGCATTCGCGGTTGACATGTTTGCAGATTCTCAGTCTATCACCTGTCAAGAATCATGAAGCGCGCAAGCAATGCTGTCACTGCTTGTGTCGCTGTACGGCACAAGTCTTCGATCATAATGGACAGCCGTAGAGGTAGAAGACAGCTGCTCTTTATCTCGCATTCATATAAAAATAAAACAATATGTATTCAAAAAATTTTAAACTGACAAGCGAGTTGGCCATCAGCTTGGAGACTTGTCTGGCCGCGGGATTGTGAGCGATAGTTTCCGCATTCAAGCGGATTCCTTCCCTCTCCTCGAAGCGCGTGATGAACGCGCTCTTCTTCTCTTCAGTGTCCGCGGAAGCAGGCCACCCGGATGCCTCCTATAAAATATAAATATAACAAGAGACAAATAATCAAACAAAATAAAATATACCGTCTTTTTGCCGACCCACGTGTCCATGTATTCGGACAGGACACCGTGGGTAACTTCTCCAGTGGCCGCGTTCCGCTCATAGAGCGACCACTTTTTGTAGTGGCGCGCCTAAATAAAATTTACTGTTTTGTTTAAATAAAATGTACTTCTACCAAAATTTATTTAAAACGAACCGAGTGGATCTTCAGGATCTGGTAGCCGCACTTGAGGGCCTCGATGAGTTCGACGGTGGCGAAGGTGCCGACGAACTGTCTCTCCTTCTTGCTGTGCTGGCAGCCGAGAGTGTAGGGATCCATCTTCTCGGCACATGCGGCACACAGAGGCATGACATTCTTGCCGCCAGAACGAAGCGCCAGAACGGGAACGAAGAGACGAGTCGGCGGCAGGACCTAATAACATACTTTAATAAATGTTTTAATTAATAAATTTTCAGCTTACTGTGCACTTGACGAATCCTTGAATCGTCAGCTCTTCCGGCTTCGTGATGGGCGTCTGGATCCTCGAGACGTCCACCATCTTGCCCTTACCCACAGGATAAGGCCTGTACTTGTTCGTGTACGGGTACAGACCTAAAGAAATATTTTCAATTACTTATTTAAATAATATTTATGATTATTCTTAAAAATACTTACTGCAGACGTCGAGGTAGCGGATCGTGTACCCGGGCTCTGGTTTCGCGTACATGCGGAAGACCTCGCATCTCCCGCCAAAGAAGGCGTCGTAAAGATTGAGAGGCTCCTGTAAATGTACATTTATTTTTATTAAATGAAATAAGTAAAAAATTCTAACCCCAATCTCGTAGTCGGCAAAGAATTGCCGTATCTTGTCGTCCTTCTTGAGTCTCTTCTCGATCTGGCACTCTCTGATGACGACGACCTTGTGCTTGCGTCTGAGATGCTGGAGTCGCGCCTCATCTTCTTGACGGATGAGGGCTGCACGTCGGCCACGAACCATCGTGTGGTCCGAGTAGCGGCAACGACAGGCATGCCAGTAGCAGCCGTGGATCTAAAATATATGTTGTATCAAAGGAACTAGAAACATATACAAATGAACAAACAATAAATGTTGAATATAATTGTTTTTTTTTATCAAAATAGCAAATGTACCTCGATGATGAGATCCTTCTTGCTCGGCCTCTTGACGAATCCGTCAACACGGTAGCGAGTTCCCTTGATTCTCTTCTCGCCGCCGTGCTGCGCGTCACGGATATGCACTCCCTTGGTCTTCCTCAGGTAGCTAAAAGTGGAATATTGTTTAATAAATTAAAATATATATATTAATACTTACGCAAGCATCTTGAGTGCCAGGCGACTCTGCTTGTCCTCTGCCGTGATCGGCTTCTCGACAGCCAGGAGGTCCTTCTTGAGGAACTTGCGGCGGAAGACACGCATGGCCGCACTGGCTGCCGTCACGCTCTCGTGAAAGACGTGAACACCTGTGGCGCCAAAGCATTCCGCATCAAAGGTGCGAATGCCCTCATGCAGGAGAACGACGTCGGAGAAGCAATAAGCTTCAATCTCCAGACGGAAGTCGAATGCCAAGTCCTGGCGCTTGTACTCGTCGTGCCACGAGTCGAATGCAGTCCTCGCCTCATCGCGCATCGACATGTACCCAAAGTACTTCTTGTCCGGCAGCTCACCCATGTATTGGTAGTTGGCAGGGCGGTTGAAGCGGTGCGGAAAGTAGCCCTAAATATTTAAATTGAAGTATTTCTAATAAATTTTTTTAAGATACCTTCTTCAATTCCTTGATTCCGAATGCCTTGGGGAACGAGGCGAGAGGCATGGAGAGGAAGCTCAGCGAGTCAACCATTCTGACGTTGTTGACCTCGAGTTTCATGATTTTTCTTCCGGCCATGATCAACTCGGAGGGCGCGACTGTGCTTCTGTCGCTGCACAGATGGCGCAGAATAAACTGGCCATCGTAGCTAAAATAACAAACCTTGATAGCATATTAATAAATAAAATGATAAATAATCCAATTTAAAATTAAGAATTATATAAAAGGATAAATACTAACGCGCGGAGGTTGTGGGCGACAACGGTGAAGCCTTTGTGTTCGTCGCCGAACACCCAGTCGCAGAACTCTTCGATGATCCTCTTCTTGGGGTTGTCCAGCGCCTGCCACTGCCAGAGCCTCCTCCCTCCACAGTGGTCACAACTGCATGTGACATCGTAAACGTCCTTGGGCAGCTCTCTTTCGCATTTTCCGCACGAGCGAAGGGCAATGATCAGATTGGGCACGTGCATCTTTGCCCCCCTCTTATTCTTCACAATGCGAGTCTGAGTAAAACAAATAATAATAATAAAATAGTGTCTGAAGATAAAGAAGAATTATATTCAAACAATAAAAAAATTTTAATAGACAAAATTAATAAAATTCTTACTTCGATGTCGAATACTATCGTCTTCTTCTTGAACGTCTTTGACAGGGGCGGGATAGTTGAGACGTAGCACGTCTTGTGGCCTTCCGGACGGTCCTCACAACAAGTAGCACAGTAGGAAAAGCCGCATTGGTGAGGACGACCCTTTCGTTTCTCGCCCTTGGAATGGTGGCAGTTTGGGCACTTGTCGAGAATCTCACAGAAGGAACGACCTCCGTGAGTTCCTAGGATAAAATATATATTTACAAATATTTAAACAAATTTGATAACCTTTCTCTTGGTGCCTTGTCAGGCATTCTTCGTTGTGGCAGACGACGCCACAAGCCTCACACTTGTGTGCACCGTGCCCATTGCACATGTCCTTCTCGCGCGTTCCACATTTGTCACAGTTGACAGGGCACGAGTAGTGTGCCGATGCAGCATTGTCCAAAACATCACATAGTGAGCAGTAAAAGTGGCGATCTTAAATTGAAAATAAATATTTTACATGTACTTAAAATATAATTAAAATGACTAACTGAAGAATGTGGAGACTCTTTTAATGTGGTCAAAGTGGCCTCGGCGAAGACGAAGTCCAATTACGCTGTTGTCGTCAATGTAATCGCCGGAAAAGACTGCCTTTCCTGGTTTGTCACCATAAAACAAGACCAGCTGGACGCCTGGCATGTTCTCTTGGAAGAGCTTCACGTCGTCAATAGTGTAGCTGCTCTTCTTCGGTATCGAAAATTCCCTGTGGTAGAGGTCTGCGACCTTCTGTTGTCGTCCTTCATGACGCGAGATTGACCTCCATCTGAGGGCGTCATTCTTACGGTCAAGGTAGGCCATGCCAATTGCAATGGCCTTTGCAAGGCAGTCCTTCTTGCCTGTAATAAATTTAATAAAATAGTAACATTATAAGTTCCTGAACATTGTATAAACAATAATTTCGATTTTGCAAACCTTTGGCCTTTGTAATGTTAGTCCAATCATTCTTTTTGGCGAAAGAACGATTTCCGGATCCGGTGGGCACATCTATCCACGAGATCCTAACGTGAAGCTAAAAGATACATAATAAATGGATTACAATAAATTGAAAATACTTTGATCTAATGTACATACCTCGCTGAGCAGAAGCGGTGTTGCCACTCCTGTTGACGTGTTCGCAAATGAGATCTCCTTGCGCAGTATGTTCGGAATATTGTCCGAATATACTGAGGGCTTCATGTAGTAGGCCCTTGCTTGGCCTTCTTGGTTAATGGCGACCGAGACACGAAGGTCGCTTCCATGTTGAGGTGGCTTACTATCCTCGAGTACGTCAAGCATGACCTAAAAATTTATAATGAAACATTAATGCGTTCATACAGAAATATCACAACGTATAATTGTAAACTTTCAAATTGTATAGTTCTGTAAAAACAAACTGACCAGGTCAAAGAGTCCATCGAGATCATTTGTTCTCTTGGCCAGTTTGCGGAATCGAATGGAGATGTCTTCCTGTTGCACCCGGAACCTCTTGTTTCTGCTTCTCGAGAGGTCTTCCACTTTGTAAAAGTCTTTGACCTCATGCAGCACACCGTCAATATGGAGAGGGCCCTATTATATTTAACATTTGAAATAAAAAATTATCCTTTAAAAACAACAGAAATATAACAAATTGAATACTTCCACTTCTTCTTCTTCCTCGACTTCCTCTTCATCATCCATTTCCTCTTCGTCACTGTCTTCATAGACACTGTCGTCATCCCCCGACGAGCTGCCACTGTCGCTTGCCGTTTCATTGTCGACGTACATTTCGTTGTCAGACTGTTATAATAATTACACCTTTGAACAATAATAAATAACTGGTCCATTGAGTAAAATTGAAGAAAAAAATATCTAGAAAAATAATCTTGAAAAATAGAATAGAAAGATGTGTACATACGTATTCTTCGTTGCTGCTGCTGGCGCTGCTGCTGCTGCCGCTACCGCTGCTGCTGTCACTGCTTGTGTCGCTGTACGGCACAAGTCTTCGATCATAATGGACAGCCGTAGAGGTAGAAGACAGCTGCTCTTTATCTCGCTCCTATTTTATTTCAAAATTTCTATATAATTCAAGGTAATTTTTCCTATATACAGCAAGTTAATAATTTGATAGATAATATTTATTTCTTACTTGGATGTCGCTACGTGCCTTCTTGGCGATGCTGTCGTTTCCATCATTGCTTGCGCGCTTCATGATTCTTGACAGGTGATAGACTGAGAATCTGCAAACATGTCAACCGCGAATGCATCCACATCACTTCCTTCAAATAAACGTCCAGCTAGCATTGGCAAACGAATACGCGCGGACGGGAAAGCATACGAAAAGGTTTGTTCTTTGACACTTCATTTTATTTAAAATCATTTGCTTTTAGGTGGAAAACGATGAGGAAGAAACTGTCAAAAACGTGGCTATAGGCAAGGAGGGACAGATCGTCTTCCATATCGAGAAGGGCAGCAAAGTCACTTTCAATATTACTATTGCATAGAGAAGGAAGCTTCGTAACTGTCCGCATCTTGTAGCTTTCGTGATCAATGTACTGTTTGTGATTTGACTCTCCTTTTGTATGCACTATTTCTAACTTGTCCGCCTTGGCGCTGGTAGCATCCTCTCTAGATCCTGAACGCTGATAAGACATGCATCATAGCCTATATGACATTTTTCGTAACTTTTCTTTCTTTCTCTAACTTGTATGTACATAAATCATATGTTATTTTCATTATTGCGTGGGCGTTAAGTTATTTCATAATACATTCCATTAAGAACAGTACAGATATAAATAGAATTCGTTGGCGTTATATTAAATTTATTGAGAACATAAAGAGAAAGTACAGAGAAAGACTTGGTCATCATTTATGATAGTACATGTACACTGGAGAATATGTTCGCTTCCGGTTTTTTTCTTTTCATGTCACTACATGTTATTGCATGATAAATTAGCTTACGTTTCGCTCAATTCCTATCATTATTCATTCTTCCTGACCTTGGAATATTTTAAAAGTAATATTCATCGGGGGTTTCGGACTTGGAAAATATTCCTGTATCTGAATTATTCACGAGGGGTTTTGACTTGGTGGAAAATATGTATCACTACCACATACACGTTTGCATGTCTACATATTCAGTTGCGAGATGGTATGACGGCCGATTGGCTCATTGGTAGTGAGTTTGTTTTCAAATCGAAAGGTTTCAGGTTCGATTCCTCCTTGGGTCAATATCAATTGCTCTATTTATTCCGGACTTGTGATATTTCGACTAGCTGAAAAATATTATCCCCTTGGATATAATCTGTGATCATGTGATGTATGATCACATTCCACACGAATGTCTACATCTTCACTTGCAAGTTGGTATGATGACCGAATAGCCCATTGGTAACGTCACGACATACGACGCAAGCGGCTCAGGTTCGATTCCTCTCAGTGTTCTGGACTTGTGATATTTCGACTAGCAGAAATCTGGACCTGACAATACCCCCCCTCCGGTGATTGATGTGTGATCTCTGATGTATGATCACTGCCACACGAATGTCTACTTCTTCACATACAACTTGGTATGATGGACGAATAGCCGATTGGTAACACAGGGACTTACGACGCAAGCGACCCAGGTTCGGTTCCCGTCGGGATCCTGGACTTGTGATATTTCCACAGGTCAAGAACGAGGTGGAACGGGAAAAATTTCAATTCTAAGTTCAGGACTTAGAAAAATATCGGATGATAATTTCAACGGGGACTTCTGGACTTAGAAAAATAATGGATGATAATTTCAACGGGGACTTCTGGACTTAGAAAAATAATGGATGAAAATTTCAACGGGGACTTCTGGACTTAGAAAAATAATGGATGAAAATTTCAACGGGAGTTCTGGACTTAGAAAAATTAATGGTCGAAAATTTCAACGGGAGTTCTGGACTTAGAAAAATTAATGGTCGAAAATTTCAACGGGAGTTCTGGACTTAGAAAAATAACCGGTGAAAATTTCAACAGGACTTTCTGGACTTAGAAAAATTTCGACCGGTCAAGACGGTCAGCACACTCATCATGAGTTGAAAAGATTCCTTGGAATGGCATCTTTTTATAGAAAGTTTGTCTTCAAGTTCTCGGAGAAGGCGAGTGTGTTGACCAGACTGACGAGTGAGAAGGTAGAGTGGAAGTGGGTTGACCAGACTGACGAGTGAGAAGGTAGAGTGGAAGTGGGGAGAGCAGGAGCAGAGAGCATTCGAGGAACTGAAAGAGATGTTCATTTCTGCTCCAATTCTAGCACAGCCAGACGTGAACGCGGCTTTGAAGGGAGAGAGACCCTTTGTGATCTACTGTGATGCGAGCCAAGTAGCAGTAGGAGCAGTCTTGACTCAGGAAGGGGAGGATGGTTGTTTCCATCCTTTGTACTTCGCATCGAAGAGGTGCACGCCAGCGGAGAGAAGGTACCACGTGACTGATAGCGAAGCTCTAGCAGTCATGTACGCGCTGCGCAAATTCAAGCCGATCTATTTTGGAACGCGAGTAGTGGTGAGAACGGACCACATGCCGTTGAAAGCGCTTTTCAGTGAAAGAACAACTTCTGCGCGGATCATGAGATGGGCATTGGAACTGCAGTTTTGTGATGTCACAATCGAGTATGTGAAAGGGAAGGCAAATAAGGTTGCAGACGCACTGAGCAAAGGAGAGTTAGTGCCAGGAGCAGAAACGAGTGAATCGGCCCAAGAGGAGAAAGCCGAGATCGAGCGAGTAGTGAACTCGCTGTCCCTAGGAGGAACGCGAGAGCGATGGCGCGAGAAGTTGAAAGACGACGCTTTCGCCGGTGAGATGAAGGGAAAGTTGGAAGGAGTAATGGAGAAAATGGTGCGCGAGAAGGGATTCCGTTGGTCGGAAGAGAATGGTCTGCTGATGGTAGAGGGAGCGCGAGGAGGGCGTAAATTTTACGTCCCAGAAGAGCTGCGTGCTGAAGTTTTGGAGCAATTTCATGATGGAAAGTTAGGTGGACACTGGGAAGTGAGCAAGACGAAGAAGAAGCTCAAAGAGTACTTTTGGCCGAGTATGAACCAGGACATTAGAGAGTACATCGAGAAGTGCCGAGAATGTACGCTTTTCAATGTGAGAGAGGAGATGGTGCCACCTTTGAAGCCGATGGTAGTGGGAGAGCCATTCGAGACAGTGGCAATCGATGTGATGGAGGTGGGAACATCTCTCTCGGGTAATCGATACATGCTGACAGTTATCGATTGTTTCTCTAAGCTTGGAGCCGCATTTGCAATGCAGACGAAGGGAGCAAAAGAAGTAGCAGAGAAATTCTGCTGGGGATGGATAGCTGAAGGTCGTCTCCCGCAGAATCTGGTGTCTGATAGAGGGGGAGAATTCGTGAACCGCGTTCTTAGCCATATTCTTGAGATCCTAGAAGTGAAGCACATCTTGACGAAGGGATATGTTCCACGCGAGAATGGCATGTGCGAGAGACTGAACGGAACCCTTATCAGATTGCTCCAGAAGAAGGTGAAAGAGAAGGAGAAATGGGACGAAATGCTGCCATTCTGTGTTTATGCTTATAATACGAAGCCGCATTTCACTACTGGCATGAGCCCATACTTCTTAGTATATGGTAGAGAACCGAGACCACTTGGAGAGAGACTTGCAGAGGTTGGAAAGAAGCCAGTAGAAGTAGAAGACTATGCGAGAGAGCTAGTGGAGGGGATGCGAATGGCGAGAGAAGAAGCGGCAGAACGCGCTAGGAAGGAAATCGGGAAAATGAAGAGCAATTATGATAGGAAGAATCGAGTAGAAGAGAAAGAGTACCCAAGGAAAGGTGAGAGAGTGCTGGTGAGAGTACCCGTAGGAAGAGGGGATACGGTACCGAAGTTGACACCAGAATGGAGCGGGCCTTTCCGTGTTATTGATGTGACAGAGAACTCAGCGAGAGTGAAAAAGGAAGGTAGTAAGGAGCAACTCATCATTCCTTTTGATCAGCTGAGAAAGGTAGCAGAAGAGTGTCAGATCGGGGAATTGAATAAGAAGAGAATGCAGAGAAGGATAAACTGTTTGGCTGGAGAGAGCAAGAACAGTGAGGAGAATGAGGAGTTGCTGCAGGAGCTGGTACGATGGACAACGAGCGACGACAACGGGACGAGCAGCGGGCCGACTACGAAGGGCAAACCCTCAAGCGACTCCATCTCAAGCGATCTGGTGGCGGCGAATTCAAGTGACCTGATGGTAACGAGCGACTTCATCCCGAACAGCAACAACGGCACTCCATCCAGTCCAGGCAGCAGCAAGCAGAACCTCTCTCCACTCATCAGCAGTCAGCGACACTCAAGCGTGGCGGTCGAGGACGCCCGCATCGATAGGAGGGGGATGTCACAGTGATCCCCTCCCACCTCATTCCTTTCTCCCCATTCCATGTAAGTGCACTCTAGTTGTAGTGCCATTGGTTGTGCATTCTATGAATGCTTGTAGTTAGAGAGCGGTGTCTTTTGTTATGACACGTCAGCTTCTCATTCATTTCGTGACTTTTAAGAATATATTATTGAGTCTGCCTGGTTGAGCTCTTTTAGAGCGGTTGCGTTTCCCTTGCCTTGTCCTATTTAGTTGTTGCCTTTGGGGCCAAGTTTGGTGATAAAGAAGTGTCACATACTTTCCCTCGTCTTCTCCACATCCACACGACAACGTAGAAGCGCGCTAGCTTCATTACAGACAGGCATCATGTGTTAAGAGATTTCGTAGATTAAAGTATTCTAATTTTGCTATAAGCTCATTGTCAGTGATATCAACAGACACGGAATCAACTGCGACCTCAGTGGGCACCTCTACGACCACGCCGACAACTACGACAACGACCAGAGTATCGAGTGAGAGAAAGTAATTAGACTATGCTAGTTAAAAACGAAGCTTGAATATTCTAGTTCAGAATTAAATTAGAATATGCTGGATGAAAATTTTAGAATATACATACTAGTTCAAAAAAGTGGAATATGCAAGTTTAAAGAAGAATGTAGAATATGCTAATTCAGAGAGAGATTAGAATATACCAGTATTTTACGAAAGCTTTTAGAAAGATAATTTTTCCATTATAGACTGCGGTGGATATATCGAGAGCGATGGGCAGATCCACGAGAACAAGTGCGTCGTGGCTGACCCGGCAGCCACGTGCGAGCTCTCGTTGCCCGGCAACGAAACCGTCTGCCAGTGCTCGACGAATAGAACTGGCGAGTTCTGCGAATATCGTGAGACGACAAAAAAGATCAAGCAATTTAAATTTCTCGCGCTTCTGCAAAAATTAATTGATTCTCGAAAAGAAAAGCACGATACTATTTAGCACTGTCCACGATCGATGTCCTCAATACAAGCTATGGAGAAGATGGCATGAATATCATTAGACAGGTGTCGGTTCTTTTATTTGTGAGAGAAAAAGTTATTATTTTTACCATCTATTTTATTTACCAATTTTGATCTAATCGTTTTTTTTAAAGAACCATTCTAATTTAGCTGACAAATTAATATATTTTAGGCGGTAGATCAATCGGGCAGCAACTCTCTTTTTCCTCCTTCTGATTAATGGCTGCTCTCCTCTGTTTCGAGGATGCGCAAAATATTCTTCCGAGTACATAATGAATGCAAATATAACGATTTCACTCCTTATCACGGTAAAAGCCGAAAATTGAAAAGTGGACTGAGAGGAAAGACTGGGATTGGGAGCGAAGACTGTGATTGAAAGGATGGATTGTAAGAGAGATGTGTAGGCGCCTAACGACTGATTTTCCCACGGTCCTAGAGGCCACGCGCCCTTTTCCTACTGTCTGCTTCATGCACCCCGCAGATTTCTATGGAATCCCCCTATGACGTCACCTTTCTGTGAGATGTGAGTTTGTGTGGGCGATCCCCTCTAAGACCTAAGCTATTACTCCATATCACATCCCACAGAAAGATGACGTCATGGGGGGATTCCCCAGAAATCCGCGGTGTGCATGAAGCAGACAGTAGGAAAAGGGGGCATGGCCTCTAGGACCGTGGGAAAATCAGCCGTTTGGCGCCTACACATCTCTCTATTGTGATTGAGAGACTGTTCGAAATAATTTGAAAAACAGATGAAAGTTCAAATTACTTGTGTGATACCTTTGCCCCGCTCTTTCGAGTGGGATCCAAAAAGTGGGCAATCTCATAGTTGCTCCTCTGCACGGAAATCTTTAGTAAAAGGCGAAAGATTTTCTCGGTCAAATGCAGAGGAGCCAGAGCTACGATTTCTGTCCATTCTTCTTATACATATGACTCCAGCGTCCTATACTTGACGGGGATTTCTTAGTTCTTTGAATGCCTTGACTGTGTGCAAGAACATGAAGTTGATTGGGGAGAGATGTTGAGAAATGGATGGAGACCGTATAAAAGTTTTTAATGTCATTATTGTGTTGTTTTTGTAAAGCGTACTGTGTATAGTTTGTAGCATCGCTTACTTTATCTATGTATGTATTCTCCCCTTGTTCTTGTTCCCCTCGACGACCACCACGCCTCGGGACCAATGCCCTTCCCTGTCGCCTGAGCTGACCCTTCTCCTCGGCTGTCTGGACTCTCTCTTTGTGCTGATAAACTTGTCTGACTGCTAACCCTGTCGCATGCGAACTGAACGAATAATACGCGCGTATTCATTTTAATCCTTTTGGTTCTCTTGTTTCATTTCGGGGAAATCTTTAGTTGCCAGCGTAATTTGTTTATATTCATCGTATTAGTGAAAACAAGTGCAAGGGAAAGCTGTCGACGCGTGGAAGGAAGAAAAACCTTAGGAAGTAAACCGCTCAGAAGAGCCGGGCACAAGCCACCAAAAGTTGCCTTCCGGCGGCCGCGGTCCTCAAGCCCCGAAGGGCAGTTTCCCGCTCGTGCCCCGCCCATTTCACCGTTCATCGCGGATTGGGATCGGCACGCAGTTATGCATGTTGTGAACTACACACTACAGAAATGATCCTGTGAAGTATGATTTCAACAATGGACTCAACGGGTTGAGAAGTCATTGCAGCCAGCAACCTACATTTGCTGGGTTTTACACAGCGTGAATGCCTACCGTTCTGCTCTGCCACCCGTTTCGGCTAGTGGGAGAGCGTTGGAAATGCATAGGGCCCATGAAGAATGAGAGAGAGAATTACAAACTATTTCACCGACTGGATTCATTTCCTTCTTCTGGATACAAGATGTTTGACATCTACAACTGTTTTTGTCAGCGTCGTGCAGTCCTTGGTCGAGTCGGCAGTCGGCCAACAACATTGCAAGTCGAAATCATGAATAATGTTCCACAGGCACTTCATCCGGAAGGATATCCATTCGGCGCTGTTGCAAAAAGATTACCTTTGTAATTGAATATTGAATATGAATTTAGAGAAGAGTGCACAAAACGCTGTCATCCTCTGTGGAAATTGTAATCATTTCTGAACTTTTCACGTGTCAAATACAATTCCTAGTCTTTTGGGAGTTTTACATCAGAAAATATCGGCGAGTGGGCAATTTGAACTATTAATTATTAATTTCAGTTCTGTTTTACTAACCAAACTTTAGTTTATATCTTATCAGCCATCGTTTATTTTACAATCTAAGCAGTCTTCAGCATAATAATTTTAAAAGAAACAAAATAACATTAATAGAATCCGTTTTCACATTTATTTTTTTTTTCAAATATGAACTTCCGATGGATGCCAGCCTTATGTATAATTCCTTTATCTGTGGGGGACGCGAGATGGAGAGTGAGGGGAGGGGATAGGAATCCGGCTCCTAGGAAGACTGCTGAGAAGGTTCCCTGGCGGCCGCTGCCGACGCTTGCTCTCCCTTCCGCGAATCGAGGTACTTGTCGAGAGCCGTCACGGCCGGATCGACGTAAGCCTGGAATATGATTTTCTTTTATATGTAATAAAAAATACAATGCAATTTTAAAAAGTGTTTCAGCACGGTAGGAATTCCTTTTTGTATTTGGGATATCCAAGTCCGGGTTTTTTCTTCGAATATGCGAACCTTCTTAGAATTCTTTCGAATATTCTAATTATTTCCAAGGATTGTTTCGAATATGCGAATCTTCTCATATTTTTAGGATATTCGACCTTGTAGAGGAACTGGGCTCCGTTGGTCTGCGGCAGGTAGAGGTACATGAGGAAGAGCGCCTTGGCGATGAAGTAGACGGGGAAGACGTGCATGATCGGCTCCGCGAAGCAGTCGAGCAGCGAGAAGGCGGCGAAGACCGTCCAGTAGATCAGCCACTTCGTGTCGTCCTCCTTGCCGACGCTCCGGACGGCCTAGGATGTCGATTATTTAAGCAGCGCATCACTAATTGCAAGGAAATGCGGTCATGCTTTTTCAGTGGTAGGGATATTTTTTACGATTTAGATTTTAGAGCAGTGAATGCAGACTTCGTTCATTTAGATTGGGAAATAAAAAACACTCTCACCTTGACCGACTCATAGCACGGGTAGGCGAAGCCAATGAAACCGCAGATGAAGTTGGCGAGTCCTCCGAAGATGAGGTAGAGGCAGACGAGACCGCCGACGATGTAGGAAAGCTGCAAAATTAATGCGAATTTAAAGACAGTCATAATATATTACTTCTTTTATTGAATCAAGACGCATTATTAAAGGAAGGCGATCACAGCATAATTAGTCGATAATTCAAATTGCCGCGCTCTTCACATTCTCATACGCGCATTAGCCAGCGAGAATAAGAGCGCGCATTCAAGGTACAGAAGAAAGTTCTCTTCAGTGATAGCAGAAGTAGAGTCAAGGATGAACGAGGGCCGATAAAGCGCGGATCGGTGCCAGGGATTCCAAATAAAGGGAATAAACCTAAATCATCGGATGCAAATAAGGCAAAAGTTTATTCCGATGCGGGGAATCGAACCCCGGCCATGCATGTGAGACGCAAATCATAACCACTAGACTACATCGGATTCGTACAATCAACTTGTGCTCTCCGATAGATGAGATAGAAGAGATTGAAAGTAATCATCCTTCGCCTTATCTTTCTACAATTTGGTAACATATTTGGCGCATATATTTTCCATTTTATTCATATTCTTCTTGAAAATGTGATCTTCCCTCCGGTACCTGCTCCCTCTTCAACTGCATGCGCTGCTCGATGATGTTGATGTACTGGTCGACGTTTGCTCCGTGGCTCTTGTAGAGGAAGCAGTGGAGATCGTTCTGGAAATAGTTATTAATTTATCTGTTTGTTTATTTAAAAAAATAGATATATTTAGTTTAAAAAAAATTATGATCTAAACTGAGGAAAAATAAAGATAGAATGAGAAGGTAATCTTACCTTCGCAAGGTCGACGCCCGTGGCGACGGCCTGATCCACGGAAGCCTTCTTTCCGCCACGTTTGAGACGACGAGAAACGTAGTCGCTGACGACGGAATCGGCCATTCTTCAACGATGAGAAGAGATGAAATGAAAGCCTCACCAAGAATTAATGGCGAAATCGAAAGTGTTAATTTCACATCGAATATTCTAAACGGCGCACTTCACGAAGAATGTGAACTCGTATGTTAGAATATACGATTGAACGACAAATGTACTATGCAATATCATCGACATATTCGAATCTGCGATATCAATCCATTTCTATTTCTTTTTCCCACACTCTACTTGTCGAAAATTTTTATTGCCCCTCTGACAATTTTGGGAAAAGATCGACGCTGATTTTATTGTGATAGTTATGTTTAGGAAAAAAGGCCAATAGGCGAATAATGCGGCTTTAGAACCGAAACGAGAATACACAGATTCTTTTAAATCGCAGAATCGGACTCTTATCGGGCTGACTTTTTTAAGATAATAGCTTCTTAGTGTGATTTTAATAATTGTACAATGCGTTTTTTTACTCAAGCGCCTCCGGTACAGTTGTCTTCACTCTACGTTTGCGTCACACGAGATATCGATGATTTGAACGACTAGGACTTCCCGATGGAAATTTTTGATATTTTATTAATTATGTATATTTGCAGTGGAGACTCATTATTTACCTAACAAATTTCAGGCAATAGTTGTATATATTTGTTTCCTTTTCTCTTTGTACTGTCGCTTGGATATGTGTAATAAAATAATGTTTGGAATAAAGAAGGAGAGGGAGAAGCTTCTCCGCACGATAGTCATAAATTTCGGCCCGGCTGCATGATCAAGTTGCAGAGGAAAGTGAAACGTGCCTCGGGTGAGAGGGGGGGAGGAGGAGTCAGAGAGAAAGCGAAAAGAGTATAGGGGCTGCTTTGGCTGTTTTCACCTGTGCGCCGATTGCTAATGAGTTTCAACCGAGATGAAAGAGGGAGAGCCTCTGTGCTATTTACTCGAGCAGTTTCACGCGTGAAGAGGACGAACGTGGCATGGCTCTCGGGAAAGGCATGGATCTGGCCATATTCCTGATGATGATGCTGCTGCAAGTGTCACTATTAAAAGAAGCCGAAGCATGCATGGCCACCCAGACAACAACAACTACGACAACCACCACGACACCCTCGACGACGACGACTACCTGGACAAGCACCACCACCAGCTCGACCACCTCCACCACCACGACCACGAAGCCGTGTTAGCGAAAGAATAGGCATAATAAATATTTTCCCATTTGTATATAATATACATACATACATTTTCCCTAATTTCAAGTGAATAGCATCACTACAATAGACTTTAGACAATGTTTGAAGAATATGTAGAATATAAGAAGCATAATTCAAATTAAGAGGCTCTTTTTTCCTTCAGTGCATGTTCCTCTCTGTCTCTCTCTCTCTCTCTCTCTCTCTTTTATCCTCTTTTCTAGCCTTCTGCTGCCCTCTCCGCTCGCCGCACTCTCTTCCCAAGCGGCCTCCGCTCTCCTCTCACTGGCGTCTCTCCACCTGCTCCATCATGCGTCGTGTCTCTGGCGTGTGCGCCAAGCAAGGCTTCGTCATCTGCGATGCAGCGCCGTACACCAATGTCTGTAACTAACTTTCTTTTCTCCCTCTCCCTCCTTCTCTCTCTCACTCTCTCTCTCTCTCTCTCTCTCTCTTTCTCTTCCTCTATCTCTCTAGCGCTCTCTCTCTCCCTCGCTATCAGGTATTAGATATCCTACTGAATCCAGCCTCCTTCACTCGTGTTCTTAAAGGAAAAGTAATTTATTGACACCAATAAAAAAAAAGAATAACTACTTCAGCCCAAACTCGTCATCATTCAACTCTTCCACGGAAACAAGAAAATACATCAGAAGACGAGGGCGACGAAGCAAAATGTTGTTACCGTGAGTAGCACCTTTTCATACATTTCTCTCTTATCTTATCAATCCCAAAAGCAGGAATGGGCCGGGGTGCGGACCGTGCCTGGTTTCGGGCATTCCTGATCTTAACTAATATTTTCTCAATTCTCTTCTTCACTCTTCCATTTTAGCTGCACTGTGACAAGACGCGCGGTGTGTGGCAGTTTCTGAAGCATTCGCACCATTACCATCATCAGCCAAAGAGTGGCGGCCACTCCTGACCAGGGCAGCATCATCATCACCATCTACACTGGGCAGACGTTACTTCTGTCGCATGTGCTCAAAAGAGCACGGAAGAGTACGGTAACTGGGATACTGTAGGTAGCGAATACGGCACGTACCCTCACTATCACCGTACGCCTGCTTCCGGCTCTCAAGGATCTTCAGAGAGCTCAGAGAGCAGTGAGGACAATCAAGACCAGAATCACAATTACGAGAGCCAATATCAGGTGGAGAATGATGGACCTATTAGACATGAAGATGGGCATGTGCCATCCTCGTGATGAAAAATCTTTATGTTTCTCGAAAATAAAAATGCCTGTGAAGATTTCGTACAATAAAGTCATTTCAGAGAATTCGTATGGCAGTCGATTACTTCAAGAGAAATGAATGCTCGTGTTGGAAAACGAAAAAGTTGCAGGAATATGCAAGTTGTAATTACTTGAAAAAAAACCCCATTCTATGAGACAATGAGAGCTGTGGGGAAAAATGTAGAGAAATTGAATTAGCTGAATTTTAGCTCATTTTATTTCCCTTTTTGAAAGCAGTAGACCTTTAAAATAATTTTTCGTTCACGTGAAGTGTACGTGCTCCTTGGTCGAAATAAGATCAGATTGTTAATGTAGCTTCATACTGGAGGCCAGCTGGTTCACAGAAAACGGAAAAAAGATGGTGTAGGCGAATTGTGTCGATATGGAATAGAATGCATGTACATATCTTTCTTACAAAGTTGACCATCCTTTCACAATGCCACTTTCCCACAGGACATTCTCTTCGCTCACAGGATTGTACTTGTGTCAACCTTCCGCAGTAAGTGCGGCAAGGTGTTACAAGTACAATTCAACTACATCTCTCTTGTCAATTGTGACCTCGAGGGCATTATCCATTGTTTTATGCGACATTACTTTACTGTCTGGTACTTTTTTTGTCTGGCATAACAATGAGATCATATTGGCCATTATGACACATAATATATGCGTCCAACAGATTACAATTGGGCGTTTTTTTCACATGAACCGTTCAAAGTGGCTCGGTTTTCTCAGAATGGTGAAAGAAATCCCACGTATCACAAAGGCAACAACCAGAAAACACTCTTTTCTTTCCGTCTCGCACCAAATTGTATTCGCTTTCCTGCTCACTTGTCTTCCTTGTTCTGTCCAATGTCGCTAAAAGAATTTTATTGGAAGATCTTTAATTTTTAGATCCGATTATAGAATTTAGTTACAGTTTAAATAACTTGCCTATGACTGTTATTAATGACTAAGTGTCATACTAAGAACACTGCCTACAATTATCTATCTTCATTATTGCATAACTTCAGAAAATCATAAAACCATCAGCCTTTGCTCTGCTAACGATGTTTCTGTCAGTTGCCAACACCTCTTACGTAGATATCAAAGAGGACTACGGTAGTGTGCAATCTCCAATTTTTAAAACAAAGTGAAGTGAAACTTCCCTTCGCTTCGTAGACGTCAAAAAAGCGAATAAAATGAGACGCATTGAAGACCGCCGTGTGAGGTCCGAGCCAGGTTCTTCCGATCTATGTTTTTTTTTCTACTTGACATGTATGTATACATACATACATACATCTTTCTTACTTTATACATAGTTCATAAATGAACATTTGAACACATTCTATTTCAATTTTACATTTAAAAAAATCTTAAAATCTTTATCGAACGAGAAAAGTTGTCATATTCTGCTGTAATTCTTCCGGCTGGCCGTTTTGAACACGTATCATTGTTTCAATTTGAACAACACCGTCGATTCCTTCTTTTTTAAACAGATATGTGCACATGCATTCACATTTATGTCAGAAGTGTGCGCCGCATCTATTCTATCTTTCTTTCTTTCATCTTTCTCGTTCTCTCTTTTTTCTCTTATTCTCTTTTCTCTCTCTATCTCTCACTCTCTCTCTCCCACTAGTTGTACTAGCGTGCGAAAGTGCATCGAAATGATGAGCTTTACCTCTTTGTGCGGGACAATGGAACTAGAGAGAGAGAGAGGGTAGACACAATTGACAGAAACTGAAAGAATACGAGAAGTGCATAGAAAAGAGTGTATATCCTGTTTCATTAGGCTTTCCCTGAATTGTGCACACCTTGAACTGCCAAGAAACCGTGCTTAAGTTTCCCGTGGAATGGAGACGTCCTTTGAGCAAGTTTTCCGGATGACAACCGAGATCCCGGCCGGGTACTGGGCAGCAACGCTGCGCAACTCGCTCGCGACCATTCCCGGATATCTTCCGGCAATATTCCTGATCTACACCATCAAGCGAACACAAGGAGTCTACGAGCGATACAAGGTATTTACTTTTCTCTTCTTATTTCTGTCCTAATGCCGCCGAAAGCATCATAATTATATACTCCCGGATGAGAGTTTGTAATAGGGCGAAATCAAAGGACGTGGAAAGTTCACATACAATTTTGATCTTTTTTCCATCAACAATGTAGATGAAAAAGATCAAATTGTTTTCATCTACAGCATTCGGTCGTCTTCATGACCTTCGGCACGTTCGTCCTAATGTTTCCATCGTCACTGCAGAATTACGCGCTGCTACTCGCACTCTCCGCCAGTGGCGGGTGAGCGAAAATCAACTACTTAAAATATTAATAATTATTTAAAGAATATTTGTTTGAATGTATATATATTTTTTATCTATTATTCTCCGATGCAGAAAGGGCGTCGCGATCCCGATCATTCCATGTTCGATCATGAAGCAAACGCCGACAATGATGTTCTACATGTCGCAGTCGCTCGGATTGGTCACTTTTGTTCTATTTCATCAGTTTTTGTTTGTTTTTCGTTTTTTTTTATTACTACTTCTATCACAATTTAATGGGTTGAGAAAAGCCGATACATGAATCGATGAGCCTGGCGCAATCATGTATATATTTCTTTTATAACAAAATTTTTTTGTTTACCTTTAGTTGTTTACTACTTGTTGTGGCTTACCTATAATTGTTGCTTACCTATTATTTTTCTCAAGGCCATCGCGATCACTCGCCTTCTCTGCATTGTACACAATGTCAAGGTGACATGGTTTCGCCTGCTCGCGATCGCTGCGCCTTTCTGCATTCCAGTCGTGTGTTTCTTTTTTGATGCTTAATTTTTATCAGCTAATTAGAGAAATTCCTTAGCTATTTTAATTGATTTTCTTAGCTGAACTCTTTGTGCTCGCTATTGCTTTTGGCGCCACAAGCTTCAGCGTGTGTTCGACTTTGAGAACTAGAGAGGGGAAGAGACAGGCAGAGAAAGAGATTCTTAAAGAAAGAGAGAAAGAAGATTCCTTTCAAGGTCGTCTATATCTGCTCGATCGCCTTCACCGGAGTCATTGTGCCGAATGATTGTTGCGCTCTGCTCATCTCATCTCCGTGGTCGGCGTATGCCATTTTGGTGCGTTTAACAAACTAGTTAAATTATTTTCATGACATCACCACTTCCTCAGTCTTGTCTGCCTGTGTTTTAAACTTTTTAATATTTACTATTTTAGCTCTCTAGATTTCTTCCCACACTTCTCACAGACGTTGCTAGTCGCGTGACATCTTTTGAAATGTAGCCTGCTTTGTCCGAGATTTGTAGCGTATTTTTCATGCCTTCAATCCGTCGGTGAGAAATTCCACTCGTTGAAATTTGGTCAAGGAAGTCAGAAAGCGTGAGAAAATGCATGTGGAAGCGCGTAGGATGGATCGAATTCAGGGATCGTGTTTTAAAAACAATGGGTGTAAAATATGTTTTTTTGGAAACATCGGGAAAGTAATATGTAGTAAAAAAAACAGTATATTTCTCCTAGGCCCTCTTCACCTACCTCGGCCTGCTCAACGTGGCGGCGCTCGTTGTCAATTTGCGCATTCTGCTCTACATCAGACGACAGATTCAGGAAGCAGGTCTGCACATTTATATATACATATGCATAATGAATAAACAAAACTACTATAATCTCTGAGTATTCATTTCTATCTTTTAGGGAATTCAACTCCTCTTTTCTTATTCTTTAAATATTCAATTTTAACATACATATATCATACAATAACATATTCACAAACTTTCTTCGGAATATCCGGCCTGGTACTGGAATTTTCTAGGAGTCCGAATGTGGCAACGTCCTTTTCGAGATCAGCAATATACACCCCCGAAATTTGACCTAATTATATATATTTTTAAGATATGCATTTTCTCGGGTATCAAAAAAATTAAATATATATTTTTTTTAATTATTGTTAGGCCGAATCAGTCACTCAACGATCGATCAGCAACAAGTGACCTTTGGTCTCGTCTCGCAGTCGATCGTTCCGATTCTCACCTATTCTGGCTACGTCGTTAGCGGCGCCATGCTGCTCAATCGTAAGCTGATATCTAAATTTTAACTATTTTTTGAATTCTAGCCTTTTTGCCTGAGTTCCATTTAACTGATTTAGTGATTGCTTACATGTAAATATGTAACTTGGTGTACTGTTTAAAAAATCCTCTTTATTTATGAAACCAATGACTCTCAGGGATACCGGTGCCCAGCGTATTGGTGACTTTCATCACGTGCGCAGTCTTCTTGTCGAACTTCTTCAATCCAATCTCTTCTATGCTCTTTCTGCGCGTTTTCAGGTTAAAAAATATCTCTTTTTATTATTCTCACAGTTTTGATGTTCGTTGTCCATTTTTGCATTATACAAGATGGAAAAAACAGATTAGCTATTTAATCTCACAATCAGTTGTTCCGCTGCTCTATAATTCTTCCTGGTAGAGAGGCGTCAAAGAACAATGTATTTTATGTTCGACACACTTTTGCTTTAAATATATTTTTAAAAAACTTATCCAATCTTCCCGTGCACTCTCATTCTTTAATCTCTTTGTCGCGTATAACTGGAAATATTTTTTTCGTTTCTTTTCAGGGAAGAATTCATGTTCGCTTTCTTCCCAAGTCGTATGCTCAAGAAGCTGGATCCATCTACACTCTCGTTCAGGACCAACTTTAGCACGAGTATCTAACAATAAGTTTTTGGACAGTTTATAACGTTTAAATATAGCATTCAATTGATAGCATTTGCAGAATAGAAAGTTGTCTGGCCTTTGTTTTACAGCATAATCTATTGTTAGGAAACATGTATTTTCTTACATGTTCTCCGATCAGTGATTCCGTGTTGTTACGTAATATACAATGTACTCTTTCTAAACAAAAGTACTTTGGTTACAACATCGAACTTTTCAAAACTATAGTTGTTCATAGTGAAAAAGGAGCTTTGTTGAAATCTGTTAGATGAGGACTAGATGTAGTCAATGAGTGTTTGTGAGATCAGCAACATACTTTTGTCATTGTCTACGTAGGCTACCGTTTTGGAAAGTGATTTCTTATCTACCTCATTGTCAGCCAAATACAAGTATGTATACATGTACTCTTAAATTAATTGTTTAACAGGTAGTATTAAAATGTTTTGATGCTAGAGGTAATCGTTTTGCAGTCAATTTTTATATGCAACCAGTAACTTTGCTATTTATTTCGACGAATCAATAAATAGTATTTTCACATTCTGCAATCAATATATATTGGAAAGCCTCGTAGCTGGTCCAGTAGAGCTGAGCGTGGAGATGGTTGAGATGGTTGACGCTCTAAAGTACACGTCTTTTTCAAAGATGTTGGTTTTAATACAAATTAGCAAATGACCAATTCACGTTCTTTTTTTAAATTTTAACTGTTATAAGTTAATGTGAAAGAGAATAAGGAGATATTTGTTATGAAATGCTAAAAAAAAGTACCCAGCCAGCAATGCATGATATCTTGATTGATCTGTTCAATTTTTCTTTATTATCATCTTATTACACTAAACATTGAATATATATCATTCGCCGCTAGCTGATCACTCTTATCACTGTTCTGATGGCGCTGACCCGCTGCTTTACGCGGCGCCGCTTCTTGCCGAGCTTGGCGCCAACGATCTCTCTCCGGCCGTCGCCGCTGCGATACTTGTCGGGACGACTCCGGCGCGGCGGCTGTGGAGAGCGCAAGAACTGCGAAGGACACGGCGATACTCGCTCGAGCACACGGAATAGAGGAACATGTTGATGACGAAACTGAAAATTTGAATTTACCCCATTTACAAAACTTTATTATGTTGTCGACAAACGACATATTGCACTACGGCAGCATTTTATTTCAACCATTAAAATAATGTCAGCAAAGTTGATTACCGATCTTGCATACTAGAGATACAATGCGACTGAGCAAATCCATTCCGGATGTGGTGGCGGAGAAAGAACTTTTCCCAAACTTTTAGCACTCGCATTTTCTATGTGTAATATTCAATCGTCTACCTCAGACAAAGATATCACGTCTGCACATGGTTAAACTAGTGCTCACCAATTACTCACGCTCAAAATTCTACTCTTAAAATTCTAACATAAGTTCACTGACAATATTGAATGTTGTGTATTTCCTCTGATTGCACACTCTCGAATTTCCCTATTTTCGGTGCATTCTTACGGTAGAACATCAACGATTCTGGAGGAAGCGTCAAAGAGGGTGGTGATGCCGTTCTGCGGGAGCACGACGAAAAGCGACGCCGCGCAAAGAAGCGGGTCAGCACCATCAGAACAGTGATAAGATTGATTAGCGAGCGACGAATGATATGTACATACTTGTATTTGGCTGAGAATGTGGTAGATAAGAACAATGACAAAAGTATGTCGCTGATCTCACAAACACTCATTGCCTACAAGTTTCTGTCCTCGGCTAGCATATTATAACAAAGCCCCTTTTCCACTGTGAACAATAACAGTTTTGAAAAGTTCGATGTTGTAACTAAAGTACTTTTGTTTAGAAAGAGTACATATATTACGCAATCACTGATCGGAGAACATTAAAGAAGGAAATATATTTCCTAATAATACATTATGCTGTAAATGCCCAGACTAATTTCTATTCTGCAAATGATATCAATTGAATGCTATGAATTGGTCAAAAATTGAAAATTGGTCAAAAAAAAAACTTAGATACTCGTGCTAAAGTTGGTCCTGAACGAGAGAGTAGCGGGATCCAGCTTCTTGAGCATGCGACTTGGGAAGAAAGCTAACAGGAATTCTTCCTTGAAAAGAAAAGAAAAAAATATTTCCAGCAAAATGCGACAAAGAGATTAAAGAATGAGAGAGAACAGGAAGACAGGAGAGGGTTTTTTGTTTCATATAATAAAAAAAAGCAAAAGTGTGTCGAACATATTTCTTTGTTCTTTGATCTACCAGGAAAAAGATTCAGAGCAGCGGAACAACTGATTTTGAGATCAACTGGCTAATCTATTTTTTTAATCTTTTATTATGAAAGAAAGGATAACGAACATCAAAAACCAGTGATAATTACAATTGACAGAAACTAAATAAAACGAGAAGGACATATAAAAGAGTGTGTATGCTGTTCCATAAAGCTTTCCCTGAATTGTGCACACCTTGACCTGCCAAGAAACCGTTCCCGTGGAATGGAGACGTCCTTTGAGCAAGTCATCCGGATGACAACCGAGATCCTGTCCGAGTACTGGGCAGTAACGCTGCGCAACTCGCTCGCGACCATTCCCGGATATCTTCCGGCAATCTTTCTCATTTACACCATCAAGAGAAAACATGGAGTTTACGAGCGATACAAAGTATTCCTTTTTTTCTTCTTGTTTCTGTAAAAAGAAAAGAATTTCTCGCTAAATGCATTTAAGCTGAGAGAATCATAATTATATACTCCCGGTTGATAGTTGATAGTTGATAGTTTATGGTCCACGCAAATCAAGTACGTGGAAAGTTCAAATACAGCTTGAAATTTTTTTCTTTTTTCATCTATAATGTTGATGAAAAGATCAAATTGTTTTCATCTACAGCATTCGGTCGTCTTCATGACTTTCGGCATGTTCATCTTAATGTTTCCATCGTCGCTGCAGAATTACGCGCTGCTACTCGCACTCTCCGCCAGTGGCGGGTGAGCGAAAATCAACTACTTAAAATATTAAAAATTATTTAAAAAATATTTATTTTAATATATATATATTTTTTTTATCTATTATTCTCCGATGCAGAAAGGGCGTCGCGATCCCGATCATTCCCTGTTCGATCATGAAGCAAACGCCGACAATGATGTTCTACATGTCGCAGTCGCTCGAATTGGTCACTTTTGTTTATCTCTTTTTTTGTCTTATTTAAATTGCAATAACTATTAAAATTTTTGGGTTGAGAAATATAAATTGATGGGCCTGACACAACCGTGAATTTATTTTATGTAAAAACAATTTTCTCTATATATGTGATTACCTCTCGTTGTTTACTTATTTTTTTTTTTCAAGGCCATCGCGATCACTCGCCTTCTCTGCATTGTACACAATGTCAAGGTGACATGGTTTCGCCTTCTCGCGATCGCTGCGCCTTTCTGCATTCCAGTCGTGTGTTTTTGTTTTATTCTTGATATGCTACTTTTATCAGCTCGTAAAAGCGATTGCTGATCTATTTTATAGTTGCTCTTCTCTGTTAGACTCATTTTGGTTTCTCATCCAGTCAAAAGTATGAGATAGAGAAAGTTAGGTAGGAACCAGAGAGAGAGAAAGAGACAGACAGTGATGAAAATTGTTAGAGAAAGAGATATAAAGAGACAGACAGAGAAAGAGATTGTTAGAGAAAGCGAGGGAAAGGGACAGACAGAGAAAGAGATTGTTAGAGAAAGAGAGAAAGAAGATTCGTTTCCAGGTCGTCTATATTTGCTCGATCGCCTTCACCGGTGTCATTGTGCCGAATGATTGTTGCGCTCTGCTCATCTCGTCTCCCTGGTCGGCGCATGCGATTTTGGTGTGTTTCACTAATTAGTTAAATTATTTTCATGACATCACTACTTTCTCAGTCTTGTCTGTCTGTATTTTAAACTTTTTAATATTTACTATTTCAAAATTTTTCAGCTCTCTAGATTTCTTCCCACACTTCTCACAGACGTTGCTAGTCGCATAACATCTTTTGAAAATATAGCCTGCTTTGCCCGAGATTTTGTAGTGTATTTTTCATGCTTCAAATCCGTCGGTCAGAAATTCCGCGCGTTGAAATTTGGTCAAGGAAGTCAGAAAGCATGAGAAAATACATGTGGATGCGCAAAGGATGGATGGAATTCAGGGATCGTATTAAAAAAATGGGTATAACATATGTATTTTTGAAAACTTCGGGAGCTAAATATAGATTTATAAAAATACTTCACCTAGGCCCTCTTCACCTACCTCGGCCTGCTCAACGTGGCGGCACTCGCTGTCAATCTTCGCATTCTGCTCTTCATCAGACGACAGATTCAGGAAGCAGGTCGCTAGAATTACATATATAACGAATAAACAAAACTACTCCAAGCGCAGAGTGTTCATTTCTGGATTTCACGACTTTAACCAATCTTTTCTTCTTCATATGCCAAGAATGTGGCATCATCCTTTTCGAGATCGGCAATAATTATAAGTACACCCCCGCAATTTGACGTACTTATTCTTTTAAACATAGCTATTTTCTCGAGTAGCAAACCAATAATTATTAGGCCGAATCAGTCACTCTACGATCGATCAGCAACAAGTATCCTTTGGTCTCGTCTCGCAGTCGATCGTTCCGATTCTCACCTACTCTGGCTACGTCGTTAGTGGCGCCATGTTGCTCAATCGTAAGTTGATATCGTAATTTAAACCCATTTTTGAATTCGCGCCTTTTGCCTGAGTTCCATTAAATTGATTCAGAGATTGTTTACATGTAAAAATGTAACTTAGTATACTGTTTAGAACCCTCTTTATTTATGAAGCCAATGACTCTCAGGGATACCGGTGCCCAGCGTATTGGTGACTTTCATCACGTGTGCAGTCTTCCTGTCGAACTTCTTCAACCCAATCTCTTCTATGCTCTTTCTGCGCGTTTTCAGGTTAAAAAATCTCTCTTTTTTATTATTATCACTGGTTTTTGATGTCTGTTGTCCTTTTGTTTCATAATAAAAGATAGGAAAAAACAGATTAGCTATTTAATCTCACAATCACTTGTTCCGCTGCTCTGTAATTCTTCCTGGTAGAGAGGCGTCAAAGAACAATGTATTTTATGTTCGACACACCTTTCATTTTTATTAAGTTAAACGAAAAAGACCCCCCTCCTGTCTTCCCCTTCTTTCTCATTCTTAAATCTCTTTGTCGCGTATAGCTGGAAATATTTTTTCTTTTCTTTTCAGGGAAGAATTCATGTACGCGTTCTTTCCAAGTCGCATGCTCAAGAAGCTGGATCCGGCTACACTCTCGTTCAGGACCAACTTTAGCACGAGTATCTAACAATAAGTTTTTCGACAATTTATAACGTTTAAATATAGCATTCAATTGATAGCTTTTGCAGAATAGAAAGTTGTCTGGGCTTTGTTTTACAGCATAATCTATTATTAGGAGTAATCTTTTTCCTTTCATGTTCTCCGATCAGTGATTCCGTGTTGTTACGTAATATACAATGTACTCTTTCTAAACAAAAGTACTTTAGTTACAACATGGAACTTTTCAAAACTGTAATTGTTCACAGTGGAAAAGGGGCTTTGTTGAAATATTTAAGAGAGCATGTCAGTATCGATCAAGGCCTGCCCTAGGAATTTTTTTTCGAGTTTGTTCATGAAAATTGGTTACAGTATACAACCCGACGTGGCCAACAAAATAGGCTATATTTCAAACTTGAAAAAAATTTTCCGCGCGGGACCCGGTGCAGTAATTTTAAACATTTCACTTGTCATAACTCGCTTAAAACATATAGTTAGACAGCCATAGAGGTATCATTGGATAGCTTTTTCAAGGGGCTTTATTTTTTATGTTGATGATGTTTTCATTAAATTTCATTTAGGCCCTAAAATACGGCCCTGAATATTTTCGAAGGCGGTTTTTGGCCAACTTAAGTATTTTATGCTCATTTCTGCAGAACGGCTCCTATATAGGCTTAAAGTGAGTGAAATTTTCTACAACATATGTCTCTTTCAAAAGAAATAAACGTCTCGCTCTTAGGTTCCCAAACGCTTGAACACGATCCAGTGTAAACTGTAACACCGTGTAAGCGCATTCTTGGATCCATAACTGCGCTCAATGTCAATATTACAAAATCGTATTTCCATCATCTAAGAGCGCTCACGGAGATCTTCAAATGTTCCATACATTATTTTATTGAAAAGTTTCAATTTATATGGGAAATTTCGTTATGTACAATTAGAAGGTTTAAAAAACAACTTTAAAAACATTTTCGCCTGTCGAAACATACCTCATAAGAAAAAAATATCCTCATAGCGCTCTCTGTCTCGGTAGCGGACGGCGGCTCTCTGCCGATTGTCCGCAAGTTCTACCCGTCCGTACAAGAGCATCTTCTGCTGCAGCCCTCGTGCCTGGGGCCATTCTCTCTTCTAAGGCACCGAATCAGTTACGATGTCTTCCGATGCCCCCTCTTCGCCCTCTCAATTCGGCTCCCTTCTCGCCTCTCTCTTACAGAAGGCGCCTTCTGTCAAGCGGTCTCGCCCTCTCGAGTCCAATCCGTCTTCCCCGTCGACCTCAGACGCCGCCTCGGACTCTCATCTTCTCGTCCAATTCCTCGATGGCCTCGTCGACCGGCTCGTCGTCCTTGAGGCAGACCACGCCGCTCTCAAGGAGCAGTGCAAGGAGCAGCAGGCCGCCATCACTGATCTTCAAAGTCAGCTGAAAGTTTCTCTCTCTGCCCCTCCTCCCATCCCCGCTGTGCCTGCTGCCACGGATGTCCTGATGGCCTCTCCCACCCGCCATCCATCTGCTGCCGGTCCTCCTCAACCTCTCCCTCCGCCAAACCCCTCCGGCGAGTGGGAGTTCTCAAGAGAGACCCCCGAGGAACGCGAAGACCGGAAGGAGAGGCTCCGTGCCATGGTCCTCTCCGGTCTCCCCCTCCCCAACGCCTCCTGCCCTATCGATGGCGCCGTTCGTGATCGTGAGGCTGTTCTTCACATGCTCTCCGGGCTCGGTATCCCTTTCCTCCCGGTGGCAGTCTACCGACTTCGAGCCAATCCTGGCACTGTTCCCTTGGTGAAGATCATCATGCCCACATCTCAAGCAGAAGTGCAGTGCATCCGGGCTGCTCGCCGTTCTCTCCGCTCTCTCCCCGGATTTGGCCGCTGCTATCTCCGCCCCAGTCTCACGTTGGCCCAGCGAGGGATCGATCCCCGCCCTCCTCGCCCTCCGCCTGACCTCTCCTCCTTCTTCGTGAGGCCGCGCCAGCCGAACCAGTCGCACTCTCGGGCACGTGACCAGCCACGTGATCAGCCGAGAGTCCAGTCACGTGACTGGCCACAAGTGCAGCGAACGCAGTACCAGAGATCACGTGCTTTCTCTGACCGTCGCGACTCTCTTCTTCACCACCCTATCCCTCCTCCCCCCAATTTCACAAGTTACAATCCCTATTCCCCCCTATTCTCTAATTCAAACTAGGAAATGAACATCGAAGGAATACAAGTCGAACCGTAGATATGATCCTCTTCAACTCTAGGTCAATTACAAACAAATGTGATGAATTAGCACTACTCCTTAAGCAAAGTATCCCTGTTATATGCATTACTGAGACCTGGCTTAAATCAACTGTTTTAGATTCCTTTCTTCTCAATGAACACTCCGCTCATTATAACTGTTACCGTAGAGATCGCATTAGACGGAAAGGAGGCGGAGTCGCCCTCATAATTTCTTCCACCATCTCTGCTGATATTACTTTCTCTCTCTCTCATCCCAATTCTTTTGAGCTGCTAGCTGCTGATTTGCACTTTGATAATGATATGATTCGTATGATAATTGTCTACCGCGCTCCCGCTTGCCCTGCCGAAGGTAACTCTCTGTTTGTTAAGCATCTTAGAGATCTTTCCTCATGCGCTCATCCTTCCGTTATTTTAGGAGATTTTAACTTCCCAGATCTTACTTGGACCGCATCTTTTTCTTCCCAAGGTGTTCCCTCTCAAGCTACATTATTCTATGATTTTGTAACCACGGCAAATCTTGCCCAGCACACCCCTTCTGCAACCTGCAACCAGCACATTTTAGATCTCATTCTATCGAATACGCCCGGCCTTCTTTCAAACGTTTCCATCCTCCCACCATTCGCCTCTTCAGACCATTTATCTGTATCTGCAAAAATTAATATCACCCATTCTTTCCCTCTTTACACTTTTGTCCGCGATTTCCGCAATGTTGATTACCAAGCCGCATCCGTTTTCCTACTTTCACAGAACCTCCTCTCTTGTCACCACCGTACCACCGATATTAATGCTATGTATGGCCAACTTGAATCCGCCCTTCGTCTTGTCGAAGTTATGTTTGTCCCCTATAAGCGTATTCGCCTAAATGGTGAGAAGCTCCCGGATCATATTCATCGTCTTCGCACTAAGAGATTTAAGTCTTGGCAACAATCCCTCATTCTTAAGACCCCCGAATAATTAGCTGCATTCTCCCGTATCAATTCGCTTTATAACTCCCAAGTTAGCAAGTATGCTAGAAGTGTTGAGAAGACTATTATCGATTCCAAAAATCTTAATTTGTTCTACCGGTATGTACGTAAGCGCATTTCTGATAAGTCGCATGGAGTGGATCTTTTGATCGACAATTTAGGTAATAACTTATCATCGGATATAGAAAAGGCTGAACTCTTGGCCACCACCTTTGCACAGTCATTCGTTACAGACAATGGTCATTTTCCATCTCTTTCGTGTAGAAATAGCAGGCCTCCCGATTTCTCTCTTAATTTTCCTAGACATGTTATATGTAATGTAATTGAACGATGGTCTAATTCGTCTTGTAAAACCCCAGATAATTTTAATGTACATTTCCTTAAACAGTTGGCTCTTCCTATTAGCATATCCTTAGAATATATATTTAATTATTCGTTCTCGAATTCGGTTGTTCCTCAAATCTGGAAGCACTCTGTAGTAGTCCCCATTCGTAAGAAGCCTCCCTTTCATGACCCAATAAATTATCGGCCCGTTAGCATAACATGCTTCTTTTCTAAAGTTTTTGAAAGAGTCCTTTGTCGTGAATTATACAAGTGGTGTGAGTCCTTTGATATTCTTCCTGATGAACAATTTGGTTTCCGTAGAAAGAGATCCATTGAGTTACAAATGTTAGATGCTGTTGAATATTGGACCCGCTCCCTTTCCTTTCAACGGACTAGCGATGTTGTCTATTTTGATCATTCTAAGGCTTTTGATAGGGTCAGCCACCCTAAGCTCCTATATAAGTTACAACAGTTTCTTTTCCCTCCTCTAGTCATTAAGTGGATATCTGCTTTCCTTAGTAATCGATCATTTGCCGTACGCGTAGGTAATGTTGTCTCTCGGTCACATTTGGTAGAAAGTGGTGTACCACAAGGAAGCGTAATTGGTCCACTTCTTTTCATTATTTATACTTCTGATCTTCCGTATGTTGTGTCCCGATACGGAGTACTAGCCAAATGTTTTGCTGATGATGTTAAGATATATAAGGCATTCGGTAGAAATGAAGATAGAAGCGCTTTACAGAACGCGATAGATGCCCTTTCTGCCTGGGCGGATGATTGGCAGCTTCCCCTTGCCCATGATAAGACTGCAGTCCTCCATATTGGCAGAGTTAATCCCAAAGTTCCCTATTACATTAACGGCAATCTCATTAAGTCTGTCGATTACTTCCGTGACCTTGGAGTTTTCGTAGATTCCAATCTTACTTTTTCTAGGCATTGCAACACTATAGCATCCAAAGCCTTGTCTAAAGCATATAGCGTTTTTCGAGCCCTTCGTACCCGTAAACCGTGTGTATTGATCTCTGCCTATAGCATCTACATTCGTTCTATTTTGGAATTCTGCACAACTGTTTATTCTCCATTTCTTTTGAAAGATATTCGCACTCTTGAGAAAGTTCAGAATTATGTAACTCGTCGCATTTTTCATAGGTGTCTAGGTTATGATTACAATTCTATGCCTCATAGCGAACAGCGGAATAGAGCCCTCAATCTGCCTTCTTTAGCAAATCGTAGAGAAGCTATTGATCAAGACCTCATGCGCAAGCTTATATTTGGTCGTACTAGGTTATCTAACAAGTGCCCTCACCATCTCGTTTTCAAGCACTCTAGAACCCGCGGTCTCTCCTTTAATCTTCATATCCAGAATTCTAAACTTAAATGCAGGGCAAATGCATACTTTGTTAGGGCCTCCAGACAGTTTAATTCTCTAAGTAAGGAATCTCCACAGTCTCTCACTCTCGCCTAGTCTTCCTCTTGTATCCATTATCTCTTATTTCCCTATGTCCCGATTTTCTGTTTATTATGTTTTATTTCTTTATTTTAATAATTTTACCACGTGTGTTACATATCAATGTTCCACCGTATAAATTGATTGATTGATTTAGAACCCTCTTTATTTATGAAGCCAATGACTCTCAGGGATACCGGTGCCCAGCGTATTGGTGACTTTCATCACGTGTGCAGTCTTCCTGTCGAACTTCTTCAACCCAATCTCTTCTATGCTCTTTCTGCGCGTTTTCAGGTTAAAAATTCTCTCTTTTTTATTATTATCACTGGTTTTTGATGTCCGTTGTCCTTTTGTTTCATAATAAAAGATAGGAAAAAACAGATTAGCTATTTAATCTCACAATCACTTGTTCCGCTGCTCTGTAATTCTTCCTGGTAGAGAGGCGTCAAAGAACAATGTATTTTATGTTCGACACACCTTTCATTTTTATTAAGTTAAACGAAAAAGACCCCCCTCCTGTCTTCCCCTTCTTTCTCATTCTTAAATCTCTTTGTCGCGTATAGCTGGAAATATTTTTTCTTTTCTTTTCAGGGAAGAATTCATGTACGCGTTCTTTCCAAGTCGCATGCTCAAGAAGCTGGATCCGGCTACACTCTCGTTCAGGACCAACTTTAGCACGAGTATCTAACAATAAGTTTTTCGACAATTTATAACGTTTAAATATAGCATTCAATTGATAGCATTTGCAGAATAGAAAGTTGTCTGGGCTTTGTTTTACAGCATAATCTATTATTAGGAGTTATCTTTTTCCTTTCATGTTCTCCGATCAGTGATTCCGTGTTGTTACGTAATATACAATGTACTCTTTCTAAACAAAAGTACTTTAGTTACAACATGGAACTTTTCAAAACTGTAATTGTTCACAGTGGAAAAGGGGCTTTGTTGAAATATTTAAGAGAGCATGTCAGTATCGATCAAGGCCTGCCCTAGGAATTTTTTTTCGAGTTTGTTCATGAAAATTGGTTACAGTATACAACCCGACGTGGCCAACAAAATAGGCTATATTTCAAACTTGAAAAAAATTTTCCGCGCGGGACCCGGTGCAGTAATTTTAAACATTTCACTTGTCATAACTCGCTTAAAACATATAGTTAGACAGCCATCGAGGTATCATTGGATAGCTTTTTCAAGGGGCTTTATTTTTTATGTTGATGATGTTTTCATTAAATTTCATTTAGGCCCTAAAATACGGCCCTGAATATTTTCGAAGGCGGTTTTTGGCCAACTTAAGTATTTTATGCTCATTTCTGCAGAACGGCTCCTATATAGGCTTAAAGTGAGTGAAATTTTCTACAACATATGTCTCTTTCAAAAGAAATAAACGTCTCGCTCTTAGGTTCCCAAACGCTTGAACACGATCCAGTGTAAACTGTAACACCGTGTAAGCGCATTCTTCGATCCATAACTGCGCTCAATGTCAATATTACAAAATCGTAATTCCATCATCTAAGAGCGCTCACGGAGATCTTCAAATGTTCCATACATTATTTTATTGAAAAGTTTCAATTTATATGGGAAATTTCGTTATGTACAATTAGAAGGTTTAAAAAACAACTTTAAAAACATTTTCGCCTGTCGAAACATACCTCATAAGAAAGAGGATGAAATTTGCTACAAGATGAACCCCTTTCAATGGAATTCCATGCATACGATCTTTTTTTATTAGCCATAATAGTAGTATAACAAGGCCTTATGGAAAAAGTGTTTAAAAAAAAGGATTGGAATATTCCAATTGGAATAACCTAAAATGTGAAATCTTGGGCGAAATGACAGCGACGCTACTGGCACTACTTTATGATTTATAACAAAAGATCGTTTGCATGGAATTCCATTGAAAGGGGTTCATCTTGTAGCAAATTGCATCCTCTTTCTTATGATGTATGTTTCGACAGGCGAAAATGTTTTTAAAGTAGTTTTTTAAACCTTCTAATTGTACATAACGAAATTTCCCATATAAATTGAAACTTTTCAATAAAATAATGTATGGAACATTTGAAGATCTCCGTGAGTGCTCTTAGATGATGTACTTACGATTTTGTAATATTGACATTGAGCGTAGTAATGGATCGAAGAATGCGCTTGCACGGTGTTACAGTTTACACTGGATCGTGTTCAAGCGTTTGGGAACCTAAGAGATAGACGTTTATTTCTTTTGAAAGAGACATATGTTGTAGCAAATTTCACGCACTTTAAGCCTATATAGGAGCCGTTCTGCAGAAATGAGCATAAAATACTTAAGTTGGCCAATATTCAGGGCCGTATTTTAGGGCCTAAATGAAATTTTATGAAAACATCATCAACATAAAAAAATAAAGCCCCTTAAAAAAGCTATACAATAACACCTCGATGGTTGTCTAACTATATGTTTTAAGCGAGTTATGACAAGTGAAATTTTTAACATTACTGCACCGGGTCCCGCGCGGAAAATTTTTTTCAAGTTTGAAATATAGCCTATTTTGTTGGCCACGTCGAGTTGTATACTGTAACCAATTTTCATGAACAAACTCGAAAAAAAATTCCTAGGGCAGGTCGTAAAAGGGCCCTGCTCGAGTCTTATGGACATCCTGTCTTAAGAGGAGGACAGAAACTTGTAGTCAATGAGTGCCTGTGAAATCAGCAACATATGTACTTTTGTCATTGTCTACGTAGGCTACCGTTTTGGAAAGTGATTTCTTATCTACCTCATTGTCAGCCAAATACAAGTATGTATACATGTACTCTTAAATTAATTGTTTAACAGGTAGTATTAAAATGTTTTGATGCTAGAGGTAATCGTTTTGCAGTCAATTTTTACATGCAACCAGTAACTTTGCTATTTATTTCGACGAATCAATAAATAGTTTTTCACATTCTGCAATCAATATACATTGGAAAGCCTCGTAGCTGGTCCAGTCGAGCTGAGCGTGGAGATGGTTGAGATGGTTGACGCTCTAAAGTACTTTTTCTAAGATGTTGGTTTTAATACAAATTAGCAAATGACCAAGTCACGTTCTTTTTTTTTAAATTTTAACTGTTATAAGTTAATATGAAAGAGAATAAGGAGATATTTGTTATGAAATGCTAAAAAAAAAAGTACCCAGCCAGCAATGCATGATATCTTGATTGATCTGTTCAATTTTACTTTATTATCATCTTATTACAGTAAGCATTGAATATATATCATTCGTCGCTCGCTAATCATTCTTATCAATGTTCTGATGGTGCTGACCCGCTGCTTTGCACGGCGCCACTTCTAGCCGAGGTCGGCGCCAACGATCTCTGTCCCGCCGCCGCCGCAATACTCGTTGGGACGACTCCGGCGCGGCGGCTTCGGAAAGGGCAAGAACTGCGAAGGACACGGCGATACTCGCCCGAGCACACGGAATAGAGGAACATGTTGATGACGAAACTGGAAAAACTTAAATTTACCCCATTTACAAAGCTATATTATGTTGTCGACAAACAACATATTGCACTACGGCAGCATTTTATTTTAACCATTAAAATAATGTCAGCAAAGTTGATGACCGAACTGCATACTAGAGATACAATGCGACTGAGCAAGTCCATTCCGGATGTGGTGGCGGAGAAAGAACTTTTCCCACACTTTCGCATTTCTATGTGAAATATTCAATCGTCTGCCGCCCACAAAGATAGAACGTGGATAGCACATGGTTAAACTAGTTACCCAAGTTATCCTAAAATCCTAACATAAGTCCAAATCCGCTGACAAAACTGAATATCATTTCCTTCCTTCCTGTAAAAATCCTCAAAGGATACAGCGCTCTCTCTGATTGCACACTCTCTCGAATTTCCTTATTTTCAGTGTGCGTAAGAAATATTCTTACGGTAGCACATCGACGATTCTGGAGGAGACGTCAAAGAAGGTGGTGATGCCGTTCTGCGGGATCTGCCGGTAGAGGACGCGAGGGAGATGGCAGAGCACGAAGGAGGCGGCCGTCGTGAGGAGAAGCGCCATGATGCGCGTGCTGTCCGAGGCACGCTTCTTGCTAAAAGACGACTATATTATTAATCGATAATATTTATTACTATATTTATATATACAAACATATGTCATTATACGAAATACTGTATAATAGAAAATATTCATTTTATGATGATTATTATTTTTTCCCGAATTATTTATATATTTTTCTAGTCAATGATGCAAGTGATTCAGAAGAAGCAACTATTTGAATCGAACAAAAGAATGATTGAGGGAAAAGAAGTTCAAAATAAGTTCGCACTTTTTCGATCTCTTATGAATGGCGGTGAGCATCACGACCATTACGACATTCAGCACAACAATCAGCACCATCGGTAGCCAGGTCAACAGAATCTGTAGATCAGAATATTTAATCTATTTTTTTCTGAAGGACTTTAAATTTCAAATTGGCGCCAAAACTACTTGAAAAGTTGTCCGCAAAATCGGCTAACATCTCTTCCGATGACGTACGACTTGAACCATTCGCTACGCACGATCTCCGCATTCTGTTCCCAGTAGTAGAAAACACTGAAGAAGGAAAAAGGAAAAGCACTATTATAGTGCGGGGAAAGTTTTAATTTTTTTTAACATAAACATTACTGAAAAAAAATAAATTATACCCTTGATTTAAAAAAAAGTTTTTAAGAAATAAAAATGTAAAAATATAAACTTTATATGTAAGTAAATAAAGAATAAAGATTGTTCAAGACTTCGTACAAGTCCACGTCGATTTCGACGCTATAGATGGTGATGCCGAGTGATGAAGGAATCTGAAGTGTCACAAATTGATTCCTATTTATCTCTCTTTGTTTCAAACTAACCAATATGCTGGTATTGTGTATTCGTTGCGCTTGTGAAAAATAAAAAAAAATATTATGAAATAGATATGTAATTAAGGAGAGGAAATATGTAAATAAAACCTGGACGACCACCGCGGCGACTACGAAAAACGCCGCAGCACCGAGTCTTCTCGTACGCCACGCGTGTGAAGACGTGTGATAGGCGGTCGGCCGCCAAACGGCCACGAAACGGTCTGCGGTCATCGCGACGATACAGTATCCACTGAAAGGAGAAAGTCGTGCTAGGACCACGAATCATTTGAAATCTGCAGCACGCTACATACGCAACGTAGATGCATGCAAAGAGTGAGGAGTGTGCAAAGAGTGTATTCCCATGTAGATTTTCGCCAACTACGTATTATAATCACATGTGACTGTGGCAAGATTAATCGTGAGAAGACTGCAAAACACGTGTCTTAAGATGACGTCATTAGTTTCTTTTTTCTTCTGCTCAATCACAGAAACACGTCAATAGATCGAATAAATCAATCATTTCTAGTCTAGCAAATTTAATTAATTTCCATTTTGTTTTACAACTATTGCAGCATCCTTACAATCCGATGAATTTTCGAAGGCAGAAAGTTAGAAATAGATATCGAAACTATGAGAATGCCATGAACTTTGCTGACTCTGTATATATTTCTGCATATAAATCCGAAAGAATAAATAAAGAGAATTCTCGATGTGCAAAGAAATGAGTGGGAAAATATTCTTGACTGAACTTCAAGTACGTTGGATATTTATAGAGAATAATCCATCTGGTTAAAACTACTCTACTGCTCCTTAGGATGGCTTTTTAAATGCATACATATGTGTGTATCTTTCCTAATCATGGAAGACCTTACCAAGAACCTTCGTGCCAACTTCCTTCATCAAAACTCCAAGAATGGCGCTCCACGGAACCCGTTAACCCGTTGAAGTAAAGTGTTGATTGACTGTGAAAATATCGTCCGACCTGCACGCGATGAGCCACTGCAGCACGCCCGTGTTGAAGTAGCTGTAGTAGAACATGGCAAAGTAGGAGTAGTCCACAGAGATGGCGCGACTGTCGACGAGGACGTTAGGAATGGTGAAGACGATGGTGGCGAGGTCGAAGAATGTCGAGATCTAACAAAAATTGCATTGAAATTGTAAAAGTCGATACTCATTAGTATTTCGCTTTAAAAAAAAGGTCAAATAGTTTCAAATAGCATGTGAAAATCCCATGTGAACAGGGGGGAATTCGGCAATTTAATGATTTCACCTCCTAATAATTCCTGCCTCTGAACATTGATGTATTTATTCTCATGATCAGAAGTTACTAAAGTTGTAGCAGGCGGGCCCTTTCTAGAACCCATGCGCCCACTCATCCCATTATGTAGTGTTATACCATTGTGTAGTATCCCATGTTGTTTAGCGGTTGCTTATATATTATGCCTAGTGTCTTTACATGTTTCATTATCACACGTAGCATTAGTCATTGTTTGTCTGGCAGGGCTTCCCCTAGTCAGTGTTGCATTCCTCCCGCATAGAGAGCGGTTGAGTTCCTGGTTTCCTCCCGCCTAGCCAGCGGTTGAGCTTGTTCGTCGTGTGTATTGTTGCGGATCCAGAAGATAAACCCTCGATAACTCATCCCTCCCCTCGTCTCCTGCATTGTAAACGACAGAATAAGAAGCGTTGTGCTTCTACATGGGGGCCGAACCAATCGAATCCGCCGAGACTTCTTGCTGAGAAGCGACGAATCATCTTCGAGCGACTCCGTGCTGCGAGCAGTTCTCATCTTCGGCAGCATCTCCAGTTGTAAAACTCCAAGATCACGGGGGCCCTACTCTTTTTGAAGAGTCTGGGAACAACATCAAAAGAGGCTTTGTGCCCACCCAGTCAAAAGAGGCCTTGAGCCCACCCTGTTAAAAGAGGCCTAGTGCCCACCCGTCTTTCTTCGGGGGTGCTGGTGTCTTCATCTGGTGGTCTTCAGCTGTGTGGTGGCGGAGTGAGAAGCTGGTGGTCGTCAGGAGGTAGCTGGTGATCGTCGGGCGGTTGTGAGCGAAGCGTGGGGGCTTTTGAGAGCAAAGCGTGGGGGCTTTTGTGTGTGAAAAGCGCGGAGGCTTTTGCTGAGGTGGAGTGAGAAGAGGAGCCGGTGTTGCTGCGTGGTTGGCGAAGTGGGGTTCGCAACCAGCGGTGTGAGGCTCGTTGTGCTAGGTGGCAAGTGTATTTGCACCAGACAACTTTGGTGGTGAAGAAATGGAGTGCGGAAAGGCGGCGTCCTTGCACTTGGTGTAGAGAAGGTGAAAGTGCCGAGTGCATTTCACGAACTCTGGTGATAATTGGTGAAGAGTAGACGAGCTGTGTGGTGGAATTGACTTTTGTGTGGTTGTGTGACACAACGGAGCGAGGCAGGGGAGCGAATCGATTGAGTGGTTTAACTGGAACGGTTATTGTGTGGCGAACTGTTGCGTGATATTTCTGGTATTTGTTGCGATTGTGCCGTGACTTGTTGGCGTGGAAGTAATCCGCTGGTATTGTGAGATTATTTGCGTGGCGCGAAAAGGTTGTTATTCGCTTTGCGCGATTCGTGAGCGTGTTTCATTTGTTGCGTGATTGCAAGGGCGTGAACATTTGAGTTTTGTTCATTGCAGGTGAAGCGAGTGAAGAGGATGCCAAAGAAGGAGAAGAAGATTGAAGTGAGGAGAAGGTCGAGCGAAGCCTTCTCAGCGAGTTCGGAGGAACGAGACGAACTGGAAGAGAACGAGAAGAAACGCGAGGACGCGAGTGAAGGTTTGGATAACTTGTCGAGTTATATGGTTTGGTTGAGAGAGAAAGGGAAGAGAATCTGGGTAGAGGCAGGTCGGAAGAAAAGTGAAATTAAGAGAAAAGCGTTGAAGCACCGGGGGGCTGTGAAAGATGTTCTTGAAGAAGTGGCGAATGATGTTTTGTATGCATCAAGTTGGGTGTTCGATTTTGTTGAGAAAATGGATATCTTGGTAGAATTGGCAGAGAAATTGGCGAAGTGGGAGAAAGAGTTATTGGCGGGCGAGAAAAGGAATGGGCAAGTGAAGAATAGAACAGAATTAGAAATGAAAGAGAATGCAGAATTGAAAAGGAAGATTGAAGAGCTAGAAAAAGAGTTAAACTCACTGAAAGAGTTGAATGAGGATTTAGAAGATGACCTGGACATTTACCGAGAGAAAGAAGAAGCAAAAGAAAAGAGAGTTAGCTGCGGGGTGCAAGTTAACTTGGGTGAAAAGGCAGAAGGCGAGAAAGTGAGCAAGTGCGAAGATGAGACTGGGGTTTCATCAGGGTGTGAAAGTGGCAAGAAAAGTTGGGGTGGCAGTGAGGGAAGAACAAGTGGCAATGTTACTTCCTGTGTGCCGTTCAAGAAGTGTGTGAGATGTTTTGCATGCGGGGGATGTGGACATGTTCAGAGAATTTGCCCGACAAAGAGGAAGAGAGAAAGAGAAAAGTGGCGGAAAGTGAATAAGGGGAAGAACCAAAAGGGATTAAGTGTGGTCGAGAGTGAAATGAAAAGTTGTTCGAAGGGGGCTGAGAACAACAGAGGAAGGATCTGGAGATTTGGTGGAGAGAAGAAGAAAGAAATTTGGCCGCGGGATCTAGAAGTTAAGAAGTTCCAGTATGGATTGAATATGATTGCTCCATTGATTGAAAGGAGACCTCTGCAGAGTCATGAGGAGAAGAGACGGGCGCGGTGGAGAGGTAGCAGCAGCAACTCGAGCAGATCTGTTGGTAGTGACTTCTCGAGGACGAGCTACACGAAGTCTTCATCCATGTGTGGCAGCGACTACGGCAGAAAATCCTTTCGTGGCAGCGTCATCAGCAGAGACGACAAGCAGTCAAAGCCTCCCCCCAACCCCATTCGCAAGACAGCGGCCGAGGACGTCCGCTTTGCTAGGAGGGGGATGTAGCAGGCGGGCCCTTTCTAGAACCCATGCGCCCACTCATCCCATTATGTAGTGTTATACCATTGTGTAGTATCCCATGTTGTTTAGCGGTTGCTTATATATTATGCCTAGTGTCTTTACATGTTTCATTATCACACGTAGCATTAGTCATTGTTTGTCTGGCAGGGCTTCCCCTAGTCAGTGTTGCATTCCTCCCGCATAGAGAGCGGTTGAGTTCCTGGTTTCCTCCCGCCTAGCCAGCGGTTGAGCTTGTTCGTCGTGTGTATTGTTGCGGATCCAGAAGATAAACCCTCGATAACCCATCCCTCCCCTCGTCTCCTGCATTGTAAACGACAGAATAAGAAGCGTTGTGCTTCTACAAAGTCAGCGCCAACCTTGAGGAATAGAAAACTTGCTGACGGCATCCTCATCAATGTGAGCATGTTGATCGACTGGCAAATGAAACCTAAAGAAGATCGCGAAACTCAACCGTTATCTACATATTTCTATTTTCCTCACAACTATCTCACTAAATCGAATTCAGGAGAAAAGAGCGCGAATTCAAGAATGAGCTTTTAATAAACTACGAGATCAAGCTATGAACCTAGTAATGCCTTCTAAATACATATTCAAATTTTTCATAATTTTACATTGTCTACTTTACAATGTATCTTACTAACCGGCAAGGAGAAGAATCGGCACGATTATGACATCGACAACCCAGAGGATGTGCATGTCTTGGGTATGGGTCATGGACATATAAGAAGACTGATCTTCTTACTGGAAATACTTCTCGATTAGTTATTTTTAGTTTTGTGGATATTCATTCAACCACCGCTTGATATTAATAAGAAAAAATGGTCTTTTGAAAACATACATATATTCGTAATGCAATCGTCGCGCTTAATGTAATTGTTTATTTACTTTAAAAAAACTTTGTTAAATACTTTTTTTCAGAGACAAGCAATTATCGAATAAAATAAGCTCGAAAGTAAGTTAAGGCCAAGTGGACATTGCAGCCACTCTTTTCCATAGGAATGCAACGTCTGTCGCCTTTTTGAACATTTCAGAGAGCTCCGTGAGAGATTTCAACGGGGCATAAAGAGGAAGTTTGCGGGCGTGTGAAAATTAATGGAAAAATATATAATTTGTACCTCATAGATCGTCATTAAGTCAAGGCCAAATTTGACAAAATTTCAAGAACGTTCAAATAATGGCATCATTATGCGCACTATCGTATGAAATTACTGGATGAAAAACAGATGGTCGCTACCCTTACTCCAATGCTTACAAAGTATAATACTTAAGTACAATTTCAGTCCTTACAACATCATGTGAAAGGGCGGATAAAAAGTCGCGTATCCTTCCAAATGAATCTGTCAAATCTCTTTGTTATCTTGATGTTTGATGACCAGATGGAATCTTTAAATGAAAACGTTAATTTCAAGTTCAAAAGTTTATTAGAGATTTATTTATGTACCTTTGGACGTTGTTTACTATGTACATACATACGTATGTATTATGTATGAGACTTTATGAGTCATTGAATGAATTGAGCGTTACATCCCAGTGCGTGTGTATTGGCAAGCAGGGATTTGAGTGTATTAGCTTCTTCCGAGTCTATTTGTCTTATGGAGATACTACTTAATATCTCATAGAGATGCATATGTTCATATCGGATCCCTTGGCGAAGCTCCGGAAAGCCGACTTTTCAGCAGAGGATCATCCCCTCCGGGACGTGTTCAGACGGCTCAATAAAAGAGAAAAACAGCCAGTCTGAAGGATAAAGAGAAGGATGTTGGGCAGATGAACCAGAGAGTTAAGGCGGTGAGTTCCAGGAATATAAATAATATTCTATTTTCTAATCAACTCTATTAGAGAAGCAGCGATCTTTTCCTTTTTTGATAAGGATTATCTCGGGTTAAAATGCTGACTAAAACTGAACAATCTGTTGGTAGTATTGGAATGAAAACAACTATTCGTAGTTTTCATATTTTTTTAAATACTTGAAATGTTATTTGTATAAAAATGGATGTCTCAAGAGCCTTCTTCTGCATTCTTTCCTTTGGCAAGGAGAAAATAGCATAATGCTGAGCAGATTTTTCACGGAGTTGTTTCGGAGATACTTCCCTTACAACGCTAGACGAGACGTGGAGATCGGTTGCATCGGTGGGTGGTTGGGGTCTCCTTTCAGCATTCCCCTCTTTTTTTTCTCTCTCTCTCTATCTCTTTCTCTTTCTCTCTCCCTTTATTTTGACTTCTAATTTTCTCTCTCTCTCTTTCTCTATCTTTTTCTCTCTTTCTCTCTCTACCTGTCCATCATTATCTATCTCTATGGCTCTCTCTCTCCTTCTCTCTCTCTCTCTCTCTCTCTCTCTCTCTCTCTCCGCCGTCTGTAAGCTGCAGCCCTCTTGCAGTGTGCAACAGGAGTAAGAAGTGCACGCCAGGCTGCGGCTTACTCTTCTTCCTTCCTTCTTTTGTTGACACACAAACCCGGCAACAGCTTCATCCAGGAGAATGCGTAAGAGGAATGGAGAGAGAGTGCGCAAAGCGAGAGAGTGCCATACAGAAGAACAACAGAGAGAAAGAGAGGGAGTGAGAGAGTGAGAGGGAGAGGGAGAGAGAGCGAAAGAAAGAGAGAGGGGGAACAATAAATAGTTCATTGATACATACAAAAGTAGAGGACGAGCTGTCGGTTATAGAGTGGAAGGCATTCCCCAAACTTTTCATTCTTTCTCCGTTCCCTTGCGACCTTTCATCACCATAGATCGAAGCATCACGCAGTCCAAAAGAGAGTGAGAAAGAGAGAGAGAGAGAGAGGAGAGAGAGAGAGCTAGAGAGAGAGAAAAGAGTGAGTGATAAAACGAGAGAGAGAGAGAGAGAGAGAGAGAGAGAGAGAGTGAGAGAGAGAGAGAACTTCGTGGATTTGGCGTACGCGCCGCTGCGCTCTTTCCGTCTGAAATGAATGATGTGGACGTTCTTGGATGAAGCTTTGAGAATGAAAATTGAGAGCGAGAGAGTGAGCGAGAAACGAAAGGGAGAGAGATAGGAGGAATGCGGACTAGAGAGCGAAAAAATATAGTGGTTGCAAAGAGAGCAAGAGAGGAGTGAGAGAGAGAGAGAGAGTTAGAATGAAAGAATTTCTCTTGATTCTTTTCAACTCGCAAACATTGCCCACATATTTGCAGTCTTACATTAGTCACCAAACATTTGGCTTCTTTTTTATAGTAAAGCTGAAGCAACTCATGGTGCTCTCTTTCTCCACCGTTTTGTAACTTTGTATGCAGTCCTCCAGTTAGACTGCCGTTACATTCTTGCTGCTTTCCAAGGGAAGAAAGTTTATATGCATAATATAGACGAAAAAAATATAAAGTATACTTTTTAAAAAAAACTCTAGCCTTTTCCTTTCACGGCCGTAATGTTTATTCTCTCGGCCCATTTGCCCTCCCTGCCTCAACCACTTCCGTCGTGGCTTCATCGTGGCTTCAGTGGCCCGGTCGGGCATTTCAAGAGCACAGCCACAGCTGTATCACTCTCTCTCTCTCTCTATCTCCTTGCCTGCTCTCTCTCTCACTCGCCCTCTCACTCTCTCCCTCTCTCTCTCTCCCTCTCTATCTCTCCCCACTCTTTCGCTCAGTCTTTCACTCTGTGCACTCTCTCCTCAATTCTCCTCCTTGCACTCTCCCCATCTCTTTACCCTTCGTCCACTGCCTTCGTTCACCCTTGTCTCTCTAGCCTCTTCCCTTGTCTCTCCCTCTTTTTTATCTCTCTCTCTCCATTTCTATTTCTCTAATTCTTCTCCAAGTCTTGTCTGCTTTTTTTCCTTCTCAGCTGTCCCTCGCTCAATCTTCAGTAGCCCCCCTCCCCTCCCACCCTTCCAAGTCCATTCATGCTTGTTGGCGCCCTTCGGCCTCTTCCTCCCTTTTCCCTTCCGGGATCTTACTCTCCCACTATCTCTCGCTCTCTCTATATGTCGCTCTCTCTCTCTCTCTCACTCAGTCCCAGAAATAATCTTTCCCGCCCTTCAATCGCCCGTCACCTTCAAATACACGACCACATCTTTACTTTCCCGCGCTCATCTTGTTCGCGACCTCGTTATGCAATCGGGATGTTTTCATGTGGTGCGTTTTCAAAACCTTGGCCTCACTGTTCCCACGCTCTGCTCTACTCTCTTTCTCTCATTCTCTCTCGTTAACTCTCTCCTTCTCTTTCTCTCTCTCTATGTCTCTCCTTTCATTTATCCTTCTGACAGACCCTCTAATCTTTTTTTCCTTTCAATTTTATTTAGCATCATGCTCCATTCATTTTCTCTACGTTCATCTTGTGCTCTCTCTCTCATCCGTCTCATTCTCTCCTTCTATCCCTTTTTCGTCTCACTCGCGCTCTCTCTCTCTCCCGTTCTCTCTCTCTCTCTCCCGTTCTCTCTCACTCTCTCTCTCTCTCTCTCTCTCTCCTCCCTCAACTCCCTTTTTCTCATTCTTATCTCCCTCACCATCGCAATTCATGGCCTCCCTCGCAGAAGTGCAACACATGCTCGGGTGGCTAAGCACAAATGGAGATGTTCCAGCTGTTACGCGCCTCTCTCGTTATCGTCTATTTCCCACTTTTCTCACTCTTGATTTCTTTATAGACCTCATTCTCTCTCTCTCTCTATCTCGTTTATTCTCTATTTCTCTTTTGTCCTCTATTTCTCTAGCTCCCTCTCTCTCTCTCTCTCTCTCTCTCTTTCTTTTGCTCTCTATTCTCTTACTCTCCCTAGTTCTCTCTCTCTCTCTCTCTCTATCTCTCTACTGACTATCTCTTGTCGCCGCCCTTATCTGTATGCTTTGGGAATTCGAAGCCTCACCCAGACATCCCCGCCTTTTTTGGAGGCCGACTAGCTATAGTAACGTAGACAAGAAATTCTTCCATCATATTTCTGCCTCCTGCACTTTCACCTTTCATGCCCAGCTGCTCTCTCTTTCACTTTCTATCTCTCTCTCTCTCACTCTCACTCTCTCTCTCTCTCTCTTTCTCTCTATCTCTCTTTCTCTTCCTTTCTCTCACCTCTCACTTTCCTTTCTACATGTTATCCACATGTCTCTCACCCTCTTTCCTTTTTTTATTAACGCTTTATCCGGCAATTTCACCTCTCCTTTTTTCCTTTCCTATCTCTCTCTCACCACCCTGTGCTTCTCTCTTTCTCCCTCTCTCTCTCTCTCTCTTTCTCTCATTCTCTCTCTCTTTCTAGTGCCTTGAAACATGATCCATCGCTCTTTTATTACGAGCACGACCTTTTTTACGGCTGAATATTTTCGCTGTCTGCGAACTTAAAAGTTGTGTGACTCTCGGGGTTTTCCTTGAAATCAGTTGAGAATGAGATGGCTCTTTTCATGTTGCTTTCGCTGTGATTTTATAGATACGAAGATGTATGCACTATTAGTGCCTGAATGATATTCGAAAAGGTAGACGAAGAAGCTAGAGAAAGCCAGAGTAAAGTGATAGAGAGAGAGAGAGCTAGAAAGAGAAAGTGCGAGAGAGAGATAAAGTGAGAGAGAGATAGAGAGAGAGAGAAAAGGCGAAAGCTCATGTACATAATCCCGAGTTCTCCATCCATATCCTCTCCGACACTACAAACATGAATGTGTTCAATTAGACCTTTTCTTGTCGCACTGCATCAAAGATTCCTACGAAGTCCTCAAGGCAATTCAATCATTTTTATGTCGGAATCAAATTTACCAACAACAAGAATTTAACAGTATTATTCTTTTTTCAATGTTTCTTGGAAAGACTTATTTGCTTTCGGCATGGATGTTCTCTTGAGCCTTCGCCTTTATCTTGTTTACATCTCGAAATTTTGAAATGTCTTTAAATGCATTGTTTATATTTGCTTCTATCTGCGCGAATGAATGATTTATTGCTTTAATTAATTTTGAATTTTATTACACGCATTTTCTTTAATATTCAATTTTTAAAATAGCTTAATTTTAAAAATTCTCTTTTTAGATGAGCGACACGAAGCCGCTGCTCGGTGGAAGCAGAGAAGGCGGAGGCGGCGACGAGTCTTCGTCTTCAGCTTCGGCTTCATCTTCATCTCCGGCGTCCACCTCTTCTCCGCTGGCGCCCGCGCCCTCTTCCGTCGTCATCTCTATCGAGCCGCCGCCCGAGTACGCCGAGCATGCGGCGGCCGCCGAGGTTTCACTTAATTCTTCCCCTATTCATCTATCTCTCTTTCTCTCTCCCTTTCTATTTCTCCTTTTTATCTCTCTCTCTCTCTTTCTCTTTCTCTTTCTCTCTCTCTCTCTCTCTCTCTCTCTCTCTCTCTCCAAGATGCTCTCGAACGTCGCGGCGTCCTCGCAGTGGCCTGGTGGCGCCCTCGTGGCGGCGGTCGCCGGCGGCGAACACTTTGAACGAGTCGCGCGGCTGCTCGGCGCCGCCTCTACGCTGGGTGCGCGCGCCATCAACGCCGCCGACTCGGCTCGGTTTGCTCATATGCTTATTTATTTAAAAAAAACAATTTAATTAATTAATTAATTTTTTTATATAGTTGATATGTCAGCATCGTGCACCATTCTTCATATATTTTTGAACTATTCAACAATTTATTTTTTTGTTTAAATTATTTTAGTAGATATTCCCAGAGCTAGTTGTATATTCATACATACATATGACGCGATTTGCGAGAGAATCAAAATGAATCAAAGAGGCCGCGGACATAGCCAAAATCGACTAGCTTGGATTTTGTTCAAACGTTCCTTATAGGTACTTTCTGATACGGGGAATCGATTGGAAATGGTCTGGAAGTCGGATAATGCCTTGTTCGATTGCTATGACGGCTTGAATTATGGGGCTCGCCGCGCTGGGAGGCGAGTTGGATGCACGTTTGAGGTCACTGCGCCGCGCTCTGTTGCGATATAGAAATGAAAACGTACACCATAATAGCCAAGATATTGTTATAAACAATAAAAAAAGAAAAAAGTGAAAATTTCCAAATTTAAGTGTTTTATAGACTTTAAGGTTTGAGGGACCATAGCGAACACAATACTCATTTTACCAGATCCGTACCTACACAGTTGTATAGAGCATGAAAATAGCTTTCGAATGAACTATTGGATTCTGAAATCTTAGGAGCTCTTTGATGTTTCCTGATCGATTATCCCGATGCGGCAGTACAAATCACCACATCGAAATCATTTCCCTTCGTCCAAACGTTTCCAATCGATTCCCCGTATCAGAAAGTACCTATAAGGAACGTTTGAACAAAATCCAAGCTAGTCGATTTTGGCTATGTCCGCGGCCTCTTTGATTCATTTTGATTCTCTCGCAAATCGCGTCATATCTAAAGAGATCCAGAGTCATGCACGTTTTAATAGTGTTGAAATAATTTTGATAATAATAAATACTACCTAATTAATAAGTATTAATTTAAATGAATCATTCTTCAATTTACCATTAGCTGGACGGCTCTCCACCACGCGGTGCATCTCGGCCGGGGCGATGTGGTGCGGCTGCTGCTGCGTGCGGGTGTTGATGCCAACGTTCCTGATGTGGTGCGTTCTCGGAACTAACAATTATACAATTGTTTGACATGTAATTGAAAATTTTTTTCCGCGCACTATTCTACAAAGAAATAATCTCTCTCTCTCTCTCTCACTGCCCCTCTCTCTCTCTTTCTCTCTGCCTTTCTCAATCTCTAACACTCTCACTCGCTCTCTCTCTGCCTCTCTCTCTCTCTCTCTCTCTCTCTCTCTCTCTCTCTGTTCCTCTCTCTCTCCGTCCTCCTCCCAGGATGGCCGCACTCCTCTGTTCCTGGCGTGCGAGCGTGGCGATGTCGAGTTGCTGCGTCAGCTGTCTGCTTCACATGTTAATGCGCGCGCTCATTCGGGCAGGACACCTCTGCACTATGCGGTAGGTTGGGGAGGTAGCAGTGATAGAGAGAGAGAGAGAGAGAGAGAGAACGTGAGATATAAAAACAGGAGAGAGAGAAGAAGAGAAAGAGGAGAAGAAGAAGAGAGAGATGAGAGAAAGAGATCGAGAGAGAGAGAGAGAAAGACAGGGGGAGGAAGGAGACTAGAGAGAGTTAAAATGAAAGATATCTAAATAGGGAGAGAGAGATTCCAGGTGCTCCAAGAGAACGTCGAAGTCGTCCGTCATTTACTGGCCGCCGGTGCTGACTACGGCATCGCTGATTCTGTTCGAGATTTCTGTCTTTTCGTTGCCCCATCTTTGCATCCGGATAGCACCTCAGTCTTTTCTCTCTCTCACTCTCTCTCTCTCTCTCTCTTTCAGACACTTGACTCGCCCCTTTACAGGAGAACGAGACGCCCCTCCAGCTTGCGCTCCGCAGCCGCAACATTGCGCTCGTTTCTGAGTTCGTGCAGCACACGGCAAGGTCGGAGTTACTTTATAAAAAAAACTTGTTATATATGTACATAATATGATGTATGTTTGTGAATAAAAAAATAATGAGAACAAAATTTATTTTATTTTCTAAAAAATTTTAATTAAATAAAGCTCTCTAGGTTGCACGACGCCGGCAACGACGTCCCAACTGTCGTCAAGGCATCGGATGCGCGTGTGCGGAATGTGGCCGCGAAGTTGCTCGCGCGCACTACTACTGTAACCCCTTCGACGACGGCGGCGTCGGCGGGAGATTCAAATTGTGGTCCCGTCGCGCCCGACGACGTCCTGGCGGCGCTCGAACACGAAGAGCGCACGCTCGCGGAGGCGGTCGCGTTCTGCTCGCGATGCTCGCGAATCTTCGCTGTTACTCTCCTCGTGGCACTTCTCTCCACCTTCCTCTTTGCACGTCTGCAGACCATTCTCATGGGAGAAGCTGAGGCGGATTAAAGGAGATGTAAAAAAAACTCACGTTTAAATTCGCGCCCTTTTTCCTGACCGAAAGCATACTTGACATTAAGCTCATTCTAATAGTAGGGAAAGAGTGGCTCCCAAGAAGTTTTAAGGCTCCTAGCACTATAACACGGGACTTCTTAATTCTTAATTTTTCATCTAATACCTACATAGGCGATTATTATGTGGTTTTTTGTTTACTTTATTATGTGAAGAAGCAATATACATATTGTGTGATTCCTTCTTTTATTGTGAAACAGAGCCGGCAACGGCCCGGCCCGTAGGGCTTCCCAGGGCCCGAGCCGGGCCCAAAAAAGGTGGGCCGGCCGCAGGTCTGTTTGGGTCCGAGAAGCATCCGAAGTCGTCCAGTCAAGAGCATTGTTTGGTCCAAAACCTTCTTGATTTTTTTTGGTGCGGCCTCAAAGGGGTCTACTGGCCGGGTCGGGTTCAAAATTCCAGGGCCAGGAAATGGTTCGGGCCTGGCCGGCCCAAAATTTTTAAGCAATTTACCACCTCTGTTGTGAACTCATTGAGTGTTTTGGCCTTTGTTTGTTCTGAAAAAAACATCCGGTTATAGAAGAAAATCGCACATATTTTTTATTACTGATCTACCGCTGCTTATGTACATATGAAAAGTGGGTGCTTGTCAGAGAACTCTTAGGCATTTCAGTTCAACTTCTTACCAAGGCAATCCATTAATGTTTTCATGATATTTTATGCTCAAAATCTGATAGCATGCTTTGATTATTTTGATTTTTCCTTAGCCAGAAATTGAATAAACTCATCTTCTCCTTTCATACTTCGTGCAATTTTCGTCACAAGTGTCAGGCTTTCCACTCTGCCGCCGTAGTAAAGTCAAGCAATCCAGCAGTTTATACAGTACGATACGAAACAAGAAATGCAACATATGTGGTAAAATTATTATGACAGATTGAAATAAACAAGAGCCCCTTTTTACGGGATAAACTTGAAGTTGCCACCAATGAGAATAGCATGCCTGCATTTCCATCTCTGGCTCCTATTGTCTAGCATGTAAGAATTGTAAGCGTGGCGCTAAGAGCGCTCTCTCATAATTTGAGTGGCACAGGTAAACACCTCCGAAGTTCTATGCATATAAAAAGTGTGGAAAGTTCTCGCACATCTCACCATCAGAACATTTTTTTAATGTTCCGGGACCCATAAGATATTCTTAGGTGATTCATCCCCCAATCAAAAAGAAGGCAGTCTTTGCTGTTTATTTTATTGCTGCAAGTAATGGCTGACTGCTTCAAAATCCAGTGAACATAAATTGCATGATTTCTCTATAAATTGGCTATTTTTCGGCTTAAAGGATAATCACATTTCTTTGAACTTCACTATTCGGAAATGGAAAGTGCAAAAATTGAAAACAAAAGTTTGCTCTGTTTTTAGTAATACCTATTTCAGAAGCCACAACCAACAACTTGATTTATTCAAAAAATAAATGGGATGCCGGGAAAGCATAGAGGGCGTAGAAGATGGCCAAAGGTTGCGGGATTCCTTATACATAATCATTAATTAGTGATTCTTGCCTTTAAAATGGATATAAAATTCGAAGCATGCCTTTTGGTCGTAGGCAGAGTGGATGTTGTTGTTGTTGGTTAATCAAGGACAGCCATCATCTAGGTGGTGACAAAACTTATTTTATTTTTGGTTATTCTGACTCTCGGACACGGTAATGAAAATTGAGTAGAATACCTTATGGGCCTCAAGTTTTTCTTCGCCAGCATGTTTGCCGGGGTATTCTTTGCGAATGAAGTCTTGGATCCGATGGACTATGTCCGGGATCGCGGACAAGTTCAGGCGCCCATCCTCTACATCTCCTCCGTTGTTGTTGACAAAGTAGCACCCAACGTACTGGAATTGGTCGTTCGCCCATTCTAAAACAGTTATATGTTTACAAATAAACCGTACACTACATAATGTAACGTATGAACAAAGTGCCCTTCAATGGCCATTCCCATTACAGTTGTGACTCAAAACTTCCAAGCAAAAAGATAACCATTCAATTCTTACTCAAAGTGCAATATGATGCGGGAATCATTTCCATAATGTGACCGCGACACATCTGAAAGGCACTCCGTTCAGGTCCAAATTGGTGATAGCAGTCGCTGTGTTCAGCGGTGAGCCATGGAGTGTGGCATTTCATCCTGACATCATTGCCGTTGTTCCAGTGCACATCATCTGAATGAAGCAGAAATTTAACAAAGGATTAAATTTTTAAAAAAACTTTCTCTTTTTAAGACTTTAACATGAGTTAAAATTTAAACTTGTCTTAGATTTTTTTATAGCATAAATAGTAATATATTGTTGATGTTCTAAAGTAAATCTTTTCCTTATTGTTCTAACGTAAATTTTTTCCTTACTGTGCCGTCAGTCATGGCTTCAACAGCCACGCATGCCAGCAGAATGAAGCAGGCCTTGAGAAGCCACATTGGACAAGAGACGGAGACGTTGAGCGAGAAGCAGAAGAGAGACTCGGTGGAGCCAACCAAACACCGGTGGGAGACTTGAGCGAAGTGAGCGACAATATGGCTTACAGAGAAATGCAAAAGAGCCATTAAAAGGGAAATCAGATTTTCATGGCCAGAATATGCTCTATAATGTTAACAAAGTACTCCTAATATATATTCATAGCATTGCCATTTTGACAATTTCCCATTTTCCTTGGAAAAAAGATTTTCGTCAGTGCAAAAGGTTGCGAGAAACTGACGCTATTCTTCTTGACCTAATAGCCCAGGAAGAAGAAGAAGAAGAAGCATCCCGAGATCACCTAAGAAAATGAGAAGAAGAGCCAGAGCAAGCTGAACCAGAAGACAATGGAAGACCGGGTAATCGAGCACCCAACGCGAGATGCGGACATCCAGTCCGAAGATCGACGCGTCACAGGCAGACGTGACTAGGACAGAGGAAAGAGCCGAGTTGAGCAGTCAAACAAAAATACGGTTCAAACTGCTTGGCCGGTCACTCATTCTGCACGACTACGATGTGGCTCGATCGAGCACCGACCGCAAGCCAGGAGGCATATCTCCAGGTCGGTCATTGCAGATTATTAGATCTGGATGAGAGGTCAGGCTTTAGACGGCCTGGCTTCTTGCACGGAGTCCAGGGAAGTTGAGCCGGTCGGCGCTTCTGGACGTTGCCATCTCTACACACGGCAAGAAAATAACCTAGCTTAGCGAACATGAATAATAGAGGGTCGAATTGTAGGTGCATGCCATCTCGAGCTGAGTACAATGACCAATCGCGTGGGTCTGGACGACCCCCCTGGGGGTCGAGTTACAGACCTCGCACTACCCTTCTGAAGTCCCAACATAAGCGTTGCTCAGTAGCTCTTGGGCATTCCAAATATCTTGACTATATTACTGGCAACTTTTTTCATGACTTTTTTAAAGTCTAGCTGTCCGCTGGCGGACGCCGGGAGGGCATGGGCGACCACGGAAGCGGGGGAGAAAGCGGACTCGACTCTCCCTAGACACCCGAACCAGCTTGGGCGCGAGCCAGCCAACTGACTATCAAAGAAGCAGAAGCGCCCATTTGCTGGCTACTTTGCTTGGAAATAAGAAAAGATAAATGTTCTGGTTTTTGATTATTTAAAAGGAAAGTGTGAGCTTTCATCGCACCATTCATAAAAAGGTAATGTGAATACGATCGCCCAACGGCAGAGGCCATTTCCGCAAACTTTTCGTCGAAAAGACATGCAGTTTATAATCATTTATGTGCATGCGGAGAACATAACGTTTTATTCGCGTTTAGGACCGGAGCACTTTGCAGATCTGATGGACCACCAGGTAAGCGACGCCAAGAGAAACGAGCACGATGGCAAACGCCACCAGAGAAGATCTGCAAATAAATTAATTTTTCTATCAAAAAAAGAATAATTTAAAAAGAGAAAAAAATGGTTCTGAGTAAATAATATAGACAATAATATCGCTCTGAGACGATAAAAACAATCGTGTTAGAAACATGATACCGCAACGTGAAGGTGGTCCCGAAATACGAATATGGAAGAGTCGCACTAAAATTATTGATTAAGTGGAGGAACGAAAAGGTGAGGGGGGGGGAACCGTCGGTAAGCTAGTGTTTTTCAAGTTTTCGTACTGACTTCTCAAAGGATACCGAAGCCGTACTCGAATTGTAGACTTTGGAGATGTCCAAAGTGTTGGCGTTGGTAATATCCGAAGTCATCAATGACGGTGAACTGCAAATTTAGATTTAATTTCTGATTTATGTTGTGTAAAATCTTCTCATTTAGGTAAGTTGGTGCTTTCACAACACGCTTCGAACTGACTTCTCAGAGGTTTTAGAAGCGGAAGTCGAATTGTTGACTTTGGAGACATTCGAAATCTTGACGTCGGTGAAATCCGAAGTCATCAATGACTGTGGACTGCAAAGTCAATTGTCATTTGTGATTTATTCTGTGTATTCTTCAAAAGAATAACAATGCGATCCAGCCATCAGTCTGATCGAGTTTATCCAAGCAAATATTTAACCATAAAACTTGCGTCCTTCTATTCACCAGAAATGGTGAATAAAAGTACTTAAAAAAAACATAGGTACCATTCTCCTATCTTGACCAAAACAATTCTCCAAAAGTCGGATGTTTAAAACCCATGCCTTGAGGTCGTTGGAAGAGGGGATGTTGTGATTTGAAACTGATTATCAAGGACCGCAATCATCTAGGTTGAAATTAACAACAAGTTGATGGATAAAAAAAAACATTTCTTTGAAATATCCATTACATTATATGTTTTCAGACTATATGTAGACATTCTCTATTATAATTCACTGTTTACCGTATCGCAGGGAAAAGTGTATACGCCATTCCGATTTTCAGGGTGTTCCTTGCGAATAAAGTGTTCGATTCGATCGATTGTGTCGTCGATTGCTGACAAGTTCAGGCGCGAATCCCTTTCTTCGCATATACAGAAAAGTTGGACGAATTCACTGTTCATCCAATCTGAAATATAACATCAGATAAGACAAAATGTTGAAAAATATTGTAAAACAAAAAGGGAAAAAAAATCTAAATCATATAGTTCTGACCCAAATAGCAAAATGGGAGCAGCAGATTCGCCTCAGAGAGACACTGTTGCTTGACAATCAGTGAACGCCCAAATTCGTGCCAGCAGTAGATCTTGTCCACTTTTCTCTCTTGGGGGCATGACAGCATGCTTTCATTGCCGGTGTTCCAGTCGTTGCAATTCCTCTGAATGAAGTCGAGTATTGAGGAAGGATTAAGTTTAGAATAAATTTTCTATTTATAAGACTTTAGTATGAAACTTTTCACTTTTAAATAATAAAATTCATAAAGTGAGTTTTTTTTTAAATTTTATATGTAACATTTTTTATTTATCGTTCTAAGGTCAGTTTTTATTACATACTTCGCCGTCTTCCCCTTCAACACCCGCGCATGCCAGCAGAATGAGGCAGGTCTTGAGAAGCCACATTGGACGAAAGACGGAGACGCAGAGAGCGAAGCAGAAGAGAGATTCGCAGAAGCCAACCAACCACCGGACGGGGCGTTGAGTGAAGTGAGGTCCAATAAACTTCCCAGAGAAAAGCACAGGAGACCCTTAAAAAGGTATCAGATTTTCATAATACTGATATGTTTTCTTAATTGTAACATAAATACATATTCAAATATATTCTTACATATAAATACTTCAAATATACGTTTTGACTAATTTCCATTTTCTTAAAAAAAAAAGATTTGCGCGATAGAATTTTTCAGACACCCGTATTAAAGGTGGTATTGAATAAATTTATCAACTTGCTCATTTTATATCGATTATTAACAGTTGGCTTCATTTGACAGCATATTTAGATCGTCGCCTTGTTTTCTTCGCGTTCTATCTCTCCCTCTCTCTCTCTCTCTCTCTCTCTTTCGCTCTCTCTCTCACTTTCTCTCTCTCACTCTCTTTTTCTTTCGCAGGCGAATACGTCGGCGGGGCAAGGCGAACGCACACCTAAAATAGGTGTTCTATTCCCCCCCCCTCTTTCCAATGGGAGTTCATCCTACACACAAAACGTGCGGCGACCATCGGAACACTCCCTTCGGACCGGCCTTTGCGAGGAAGCCTAGCGAGTTTCTCTATCACCCTCGCAATCACTGCCTCTCCTTATCTTTCCTTATCTTTCTACCGCCCCTTTCCCCTCTTCACTCCACCCCTCGCAATCCTTTCCTCGCACGTTCGCTCTCGGGAGGATACGAGAAGTCGTCAGACAAAAAAGATTTCTAACCAAAGAATAGGCCGTTCTATTTTTACTAATTTAATCAATCAGTTTCATCTTCTATCATTGCATCTCTAACACACTTTTTCTATAGGTCTCTCTGTCTGTCTCTTTCTCTGTTTCTCAGTGTCAATGTCCGCTCTCTCTCCCTTTCTCTCTCTCTCTCCCTCCCTCTCTCTCTCTCGTTCTCTGTTTCTCTCTCTCTCTCGTACTCTTTCTCTAAAACCCTTTCTCTATTTTTTCGCTCATTCTCGCCTAATTCCCCTCAATCTCTGTGCGCCTCCCCCTTATCATTTATTCTCGCTCGCTCTGTTTCTTTCTTTTCTCTTTCTCTCTCTTTATCTATTTTCTCGCTCTTTCTCCTTATCTCTCTCTTTATCACCTTATCTCGCCAGCACGATCTTGCAAGTTCGCTGTGGTCGAGGCCGGATGATGCTGATCACTCGCCTTGATCTCTTTGATCCTATTTTAGTCGTGCCCACTCTCTATCGGTTTTTTTCATTGCAGAATTTGTCTCTTTATTCCCCTCTTTCTCTATCTGTTCTCTCTCTCTATCTACATATTCTCCCTCACACTCTCTATGATTCTATCGCTCGCTCTCCCTCTCTCTCTCTCTCGCTCTCTATGACTCTATCGCTCTCTCTCTCTCTCTCGCTTTCTCTCTCTCCCTCTCTCTCTCTCTCGCTCTCTATGATTCTGTCGCGCTCTCTCGCTGTCTCTCTGTCTCTCTTTGTCACTCCCTCGCTCCCCTGTACTCTCGGCCAACTGCGCGGCAGCCGAAAGCTCATCCAGGTGAGCACATTAATGGTGAGCTGATCAAAAAAGGGAGAGAGAGAGAGAGTCTAGGCTAAAAGGCCACATGCCCGCTTATTTATTCATGCGTGTGCTGCCTTCGCCTGAGGACATCTTTCTCTTTCTCGATCCCATTTTGTTGCTAATTTAGCGTTTTTTTTTAAATATATTTTTTATATTTATTTTTACTTTTTAAATGTGTTTCCTTACCTCGTCACATATACGCCTTCTATTTCTGATATACTCTTAATGTCTGGTAATTGCTAATAAGGATGCATCCGATGCTTTCATGACCCCTCGATCTTGGGTAGTAGTCTCTGCAGGATAGCCAAGACCGCCTCTCCGGCGCGTTTCCTCATCACTTCGAATGCCTCCTCTGCTCCTTGTGCTCCTCGCTCTCGTACAAGGAGCTGCCTGCTGCTTCCCAATGGGGGGCGACGCAGGCATCATGACGACCACGCCAGCCTCGCCGGGTATGTTTCCTCATATCCTGCTCCGAAATCATCTGAAAACCAGGTAACCGTACCGGATATCGGGTACTGGCTACCGGGTGCCGGTATTAGATAACAGTACCGGCTATCCTGCACCGAATGTTCAGATCAGCGCCTAAATTGATGCTTACCCACATGGCGGGTCCTATTAGTTTCCACCTTAATTTTCACTACGGGTCTTTGCATCAAGTTCTCACTTCTATGACCAGCCAAACTGGTCATAGAAGTAAAAGACAGTGTGAATTTAAAAAATTGGTTTTTTTTCTGCAATTTTCGACTAAGCTGTTATTTTTGGCACGGATTTAGAATATTCCACTGTTTTCCATTATTGACGATCCTTAAAATTGCCAGATCAGCGTTTTGACTATTTTTACGATCGTCAAAAATGGCAAGTAGTGGAATATTCTAAATCCGTGCCAAAAATAACAGCTTATTCGAAAATTGCAGGAAAAACCAAATTTTTTTAGTTAACACTGTCTTATATGTATGTGCCACTTCAGTAGGTCCCACCACTTCCACCGTCGGTATGACCACCTCCTCAGCCACTTCCACAAGCTCAGAAATGACCACAACATCAGCATCAACAACAACCTCACAAGGTGCTTTGACCCGCTTAAAATTGCTAAAGTACTTTTATATGCAAATGTATATGAAAATTAAGCTCATATATGGATGTAAGTAGATGAAAATGGCTTCTCCTACAAGTGCATCATAGCACAACATTCCAGCGTCCGTATCAAAATTACTTTTGAGATGTCTCACCTACATTCTGTTTTTTCCTCAATAGTCGGGCCAATGATCTGCTGGAATGCAAGGGGATCTTTCTAATGGAAGTGGGCTATCGGCGGGCACAGGCGAGAGAAAAACTAGGCAAAACTTATCCCGGCCAACCCAGCCGTTTTTCCGGAAGTAGCGTCAATGAATTGGACTTCGGATCGGGGAGGAGAGGGAGCATTTTTGTTATGTGCGAATGAAATGCGGCGTTTCTTACTTGCCACTATACCACCCTGCCCATTTCTATGTATATTAAAAATATATATTTTAAATTATCGATTAAAAAATATTATTTAAATTCAGCGACCACAACGTCTGTCGCCACCACTCCGACGACCGTCACGACTCCGACCACGCCCACTACCGTAACCACGCCCACCACGATCATAACCACGCCCACGACCTCAGTAACGACGACGTCAACACCAAATCGTTAGTGGATTCCATTAATTTCTGATCAATTTTATTTTTACTATTATCAAACTATTCCTTTTATCCACTATAACTTCTCTCGTTTTTGTTTCTATTGGTTTGAAAAAAAATTTGGGCATTTTTTTTTTCAAAAAAAAAAAAAAAACAATTTCGCAACAAATAATGATTCCCGTCGATATAGAATGTAAAAAACAGATTAATCTGACTCACTAATTCATTGCTCTCTCTCTACACAGCCGCATGCAGTGGCTGCACGCCAATCAGCTTCAACTGCCTTTCGCCTTTCGATATCGTCTGCAAGGAAGTTGAGCAGTTTGTTCAGGTCGGCCAATCTCTCTCGAACTCACTCTCCCTGGTTCTCGCTCTCTCTCTCTCTCTCTCTCTCTCTATCTATGTCTTTAGCAGTTTCTTACCTCTCTCCCTACCGCATTCTTGCAGTTCACATTCGGTGCAGACGGTTGCCAACAGCTGGTTCTCATGTGTCCAGCGGGCACTGTCGGCTATACCCTCAGGTCAGTGATCGGGAACGAACGCGGGACGATTTCTTTGCCACTAACCACTTTGCTAACCTCGAACCTTACTTCAGTGGCCTCGTTCCGGACGCACTCGGCAGTGCGACCGCGACACTGACATGCAACCTCGGCGGGAACTGGCTGTTTGGCGGTGCGGTCCGAGCCATTTCGAGCCTCTTTTGCTGGCCAACAGCAATACCGCTGCCCACGCTCCCCATTGGATAACTTGAAGACTTCTTTCTTAGATATTTTTGAATATAATTCTTAGAATAAATAATGCATAGCCAAACACCACGGGTTGAATTTTATGGAATATATCAAAGACGGGTATTTCCTTTCTGATAAATTATTTAAAACAATCTCTTGCATACTTTAACACCACATCCAGAAGTGTCATTTGTTTCGTAGCTTAAAACAATGCAATGTCCCACAGTTGATTCGTTTGCATCTCAATATTATCTCTGTTTGTATGTTCTCTTGCCCCTTTGTTGTTCTCGCCCTTTCGCCGTCTTGCTACCCTCGCTCTCTGTGGAACTCCGCCCCCAGGCTCTACGGTACTTAAGTCCGACTAATCTTGGAGCTTCGTTCCGGGAGCGACCAGCCTTAAGCTGGCTCGCCTTTTGCCTTCTTCCCGCTGCCGTTCCTGTCGTCCTCCCCTACCGACTCTGCCGTTAAGTCCGACTCCCGTAGCCCGTCCTTGTTCCCCCTCAGCCACGCCTCGGACCCAGTCCCCTTCCCTCTCGTATCTCTTTCTCCCTATGTTGAGTAACGCTGCCTAATAAACTTGTCCACAGAAAGTCGTGTCGCCGAGGAGCCCAGTGTTGAGTTTACAAGACACTTCATTGCTCATTGTCAGGTCAGGGTATACATGTACAGGAATGAAGGAAGAGACAATGGCGTCATCATAAAGACAATGGGATGTAAGGATCGATAAAGCAAATATTGAATTTTGTTATTTCGGACATAACATATTACATTGAATTGTATGTACGAGGACAGTGGAACGCGGATGCCCCGCAACTCTGCATGTTTTCGTTTCAGGATGAAGAATACAAATAAATCAGAATACGTGGCTCAAGGCGCCATCCTGAAATGCATCCATATATCTTAATATAATATAGAAGATGGGAGAGGAGCAATAAATATACGCCCGGAAAGAAAGAAGAGACAAGTCGAGCTTCTGATGTCAGAGAAGGTGGGGCACAAGTTATCGAAAGGTCACAGTTCACACACATCTTGAAATTGAATCAGAACGAGATGGAGAGAGAGAGAGAGCGAGAGAGAGAGAGAGAGAGAGAGGGAAGTGTTGCGCTCTCCAGAAGCAAAAGAAAAGGTGGCAAATGATTAGACGAGGGGGCGAGTTTAAGATGAGAAGGAGCTACGGTACAATTTACTGCGGTAAGAAAGAAGGTACATATCTCTTGCGTGCAATGCAACGTAGTGAAATGTTGGAAGGAGGAGAGGGCATGGTAAGTGAAAAGTAGCTGGAAACGGGAAAGCAGATGGAGAAATGGGAGAAGTGAAAGAGACAGAGAGAGAGAGAGAGAGAGAGAGAGAGAGTGCGAGAAAGAGAGTGAGAAGGAGAATGTGGAGAAAAAAAGAAAGAGAATGCGTGAAAGAAAGAGAGAAAGAATACACTTAAATAACATTCCGGATATTACTGATAACTGCCAATCGGTGGGATTGGGAAAACAGATGAAAGCTCAGGATGTCATCAAATGATCGATGTCTAACGCTAAATATCAAGGAATACAACTTCTCCGATTTCTGATACGCAAAAATGTTGCTCAACCGTTGAAATTTTACGTTTAAAAAAAAACTCGCTCCAAATTTGTGCTTCAACGGGAATCTTAAGCAAAAAAAAAGGGCGGTGGGCAAGTGTAAAATGCATATATTAAGCGCAATATTACATCCTCAGCACCTATGCATATAAAGTAGGGATGATGTTTCTGAGCAATCGATCGATCAAGGCAGAGCTTATAATAATACATATCAGATGGGCGTAAAACCTAGAGGGAAGACAGCGAAAACTAAATCAGCGCCCGTACACTTTTCATACCGGTAGGCGTGCATGAAGGAATATACTAAAATAAGGGATAGGAGGGATGGAAGCGGGGCTAAATGCGCCACATAAAGTTATTCCCCCGAAATCACACGATAGAAAGAACAACAAGAAGAAGGCAATACAGTGCAAGTGAGTGAGCTTGAAGATTAAGAATATGACAACAATTTCTATTGTAAACAAGGGGGCAATATGTGGTGCTACAGTACTCTTGGTATGCCGGGGATATGTCACATTTCACGGTCTGAAGGGAGGTCTGTTGCCGAGGCCAGTGTTGTTCTTCTTGTTGAGAGTGTTGTTGAGTGAGTGCCTCTCATCATTGCTGATGCTGCTGCACTCGGAGCCCACCGAGCACGTCGTGTCCAGGGAAGGACGAGAGGACAGCGCAGACTGACTCTGCAAGATAGGAGAGAGGGGATATTCGCTTTCTTTTTTTTCTCGCTCTCCGTGCTTCAAAGCCGCCTTTGAAATCATGCGCTCAAGCCCCACACGCTTACCATAGAGCAGCGAAGAAAAGGGTTGACGTAATGTATCACCCCACTTTGGTTTCTGGCCGGTCAGGTTTACCCCATTTTGATTTATGAAAATTTTTTTTCTATTTGCAGGACTTCGTTGAATAAGAAGAAGAATTGAACGAGAGAAGGAAAGAGAACATTGAAAATGGAATCATACAGTGAACGAAAACAGAGGACATTGAATGGGGAATGAGACAAGAAAAAAAGCAAAATACAATGAAAGGGGAACGATTCAGTGAATGAAAATAACGTACATTGAAACTGGAAATGTGAATGTACATACATACATAGATTGATATCGAAGAAGACGGTGTACACGCAAATATTCGTCATAACCGTCTGGACGGAATATTTTAATACTCTCACCCTGCAGTCAAGGCCCTTTTGCCTGTCTTCTCCTGTTCGAAGAGGGCAGAACAAGAACATTCGCAACAGACAACCACGAGTAGGAGCTTGAAAAAGAGTCCGGCAGAAGTTGATGACTTTGAAACAGGTAAGCGACCGAGAACGCCTCTCCTTCTAACGGCTGATTTCGTATCTCTTTATCTCTGTTTCTCTCTCTTCAATAAAAGAACATGCATCATACATCACTACAACCTCCAATTAGTTCTCAGTTTGCATACATGTATAGTGAAAGTGCGAGTTGCGCGTGCTGTGATGTAAGCGTGTTGCTCTGCTTCGTTATTTCCCTGGAGAAAGGCTTTATGATAAGTGCACAAATACACCTCACCATTTCGAAATAAATCACACATAAAGGGAAAGCAAGTACACGCTGAATCAATCCCATATAAAAGCGGTCCTTGAATTTTTGGCACGTATCCAAAAACTACGGTATTTACCGTTTAAATAGACATACCATAAAATGTTTTGGAGGTAGAAAATACTAAAATGGCGGGCCGCGACCCGTGAAAAGTACGCGTTGTGTTCGTTCTCCTCCTATTAATTCTACATGGACCGTTAAATACGATGTCTGAATTAAATATATCACAAGTTCTAGTGGGTTAACACACACGAACACACAGCTCTGTCTGGGAAAAGGCACCAATCCGTGCACTATTATTTCATGAATGTCCACGCTTTGGAGCACCGTGAGGAGTGAGGAGGGTTGAGCACATAGGGAATATAAGCATGGAATGTAGGTAGCAGCAAAGAGTGCGAGTGCGATGGAGTCAATGAAGCGAAGAGAGGAAGTCATGCACAGAGGGGCTTACCTGAAGATGGTAAACTTCATTTTTGAGAAAACAAATTGGGTTTTAAGCATTAAAGATTTTATAAATCTTTACATTGGTACTCCCACCCTGATTTTCGAAGCTATTTTTGGTCTACCCCACCTTGATTTTCATACGTCAACCCGTTTCTTCCCTGATGCCATAGAGCCGAGCACATAATAAAGAAATTCTGATAAAGGCAGAAGCGATAGAAAAGCATGGAAGAATAGCTGTTTAAAGTCATAAAAAATCTTTTTCGAAAATACCACTTTGCTTTTTGGAATATACCACTTTCCTTTTTGAATATACCAATTTACTTTTTCGAATATACCATTTCGCTTTTTCCAATATGCAGTAGTATGGTTGAATCAAGAACAGAATAGTTCGCAGCGTTTGCCTAATTGTATGGCAAAAAAAGAGAATAAAGCGAAGCAGAAAGAGAACACAAATTCCACCCCATAGACAAAAAAAGCTAATTGTCCGAAGCAGATTTCCGGGGTTGCGTGCTTTTCGCTTGCTTACGGGGCCTTTGTTCCATGACAACCTCGACTTCGCACGTGATCTCACACTCGTTTCCGTCCTCTTCCTTATAGTATGTAAATTCAAGAATTATTATTAAACCATATGATTTTTTGAGACTTTTTTTAAAAAGTATATTAAAACAAATAAAAAATAAATAAATTTGTGAAAGATAAAAATAAAATTCAAATTTCCCGCGCTTACCCTCGGAGTTGTCATTCCGACGGCCGCGGCGTCCATGGCTGTAAAGTGGCTGACTCTGGCAGCGACGACCCCGCGATTGGCCAGCTGCGCGACAGAGGGCCGGAGTGCATTTTGCTTCATGTTGCGAGGCAGCGCCTGAGAGGGAGGAATTATCTAGTTTTTTTTTAAACTATTTCAGCAGTCTTTCATCTACCTGTATACCACTTGAAATCTAGTTTAAAAAAAAGTTATTTTTCGTTTACTATTTGTAAATTGTTTACTGAATCCAATATAAAAATTTAGGCTTAATTATTGTTTATTCTAATCACGATACTAATAATAAACATGTCCCCAAACTGACACTGGGCGTGGTGGCGGTGAGAATGGCTTCTCGAAGTTCGTCAGAATTCTTGAAATCACTGTCACCGACGCTCTTCTGGCGGCGGCTGCTCATGGACGACGAACGAGAAGCGGCGCCGTCTAAAGAAACGAGTCTCCGTGATTTCATACTCTTAAATATTTCTTCTTTTTTCACTAATAAAATAATTATCTAGTCAATTAAATAAACAAAAAATTATAATTAAATTACCAAATACATCAATTAAATAACTACTTGACGAATAAACGAAATATATAAATTGAACAAATAAATAAGCAAAACAAACAACCTACCAGATGATTTCTCGAGAACACTCATAGATGAGCCCTTCTTGGAGAGTGGCGAGGAGGAGGCCACCGAGTGTTGCGAGGAGGACGCGGACGCGGTGGAGAGGACCGACGCGGCCGCCTTGGCGCGGGCGGCCGAGCGAGTCATCGGCATCGATGGAACCTGACACGGGCAGAGGATTCATTATTTCTATTCACGAATGGCAAATGTCGTCCAATAATATTCTTCAAAATATTTTAAAATATTTATTTTGGATTATATTAGTTACGTGGAAATAAAATCTGACGCTGGTATTTGTATTTTAACATAAATAAAAACTTTTTTTGGGCGTACTTAATTCGTGATATAACATCTTATAAGCGTTAAAACAGAATTCATTAACCTATAATTACCAAGTAAAACCTTCACTAACAGCAAACGTCGGCTGCTTGGGCGGCAGTCCTCGGGGATGTGGCGTGGCGAAATTCGACGCAGCCCCGCCCCCAGCTGCTCTGGCCACGCTTTCATTTCCCTTGGCTCCGCCCCCTCTTGACGTCATCTGCTCGGCTGCTGCTGAGATCGCCATCGTGCCTGGTGACAGAGGAACACGACTGGCACTGGCTCGCTGCAGTCGAGGCGACGAGGATGCAGAAGACGATGAGGCTCCTGACACGAAAGAGGAAGATGGAATACGGTACATGAGCGAGACTTTACCTGGCGAAACATTTCTACGCGTGGCTTATACAGAGATTTAAAGAGATGAAAAAGGACGGAAGTAACACTTCTTTGTTACTAAAGCCTCAATCATTAAAAAGAGCCACCTAGCGCCGAATCGAGAGAGAGCTGCTGTGCGAGATGGGTCTTGGGCGTTCCCAGAGAGAGTTGCTGTGCGTGATAGGTCTTGGGAGTTCCCATGCGAGAAGAAGCAGTCGCTTTACGGCACCCTGAAACCTACGATATATCATAGCTGATCAATTCTGTCAGGGATATTAGGCTTTTTCCGAGTAAGTTGACTGTAATATGCAATTGTATGTAAAATTGAAGTAAGTGGGATCAATCGCAGAAAGAGAAGGCCAAACAATTCAAATATCAAAGAAGAAGCGCTAAAATATGGAATTTGGGGCACGAAAATTGGAATATTCCACTGTTCTAAAATTTAGAATATTCCATTGTTTGGAACTTTGAATATTCCACTTATCCATATTTGGGATGAAACAACAGAATGGATGACAACTTTTGCGTTTCATCAGGAAACCTGTGGAATTTTCTAAAATTTCCTGACAAATCGTGAATCAACCACGAAATCCTACCATATTATAGTTCATAACGGCTAATATTATGGAAGAGGGAGAGTGGCGGATTGAAAATAGCTTCTCCCCTTACCCTTGACACCCATCTCAGGCTTCATGAGCTGTGGAGGAGTTGATGCAGGAAGAGGGGGAGGCTGAGGCGAGCCTAGGGGACCTAAATGGGGACACAAATGAAAGAGAGGCGGAGGAGGGCGGAGAGAAAGAGAGAGAAGAGAGAGAGAGAGAGAGAGAGAGAGAGAGAGAGAGAGATAGACATGATATCCGTTTTACATATCAGTATCAGCACGTTGTCAATAATTCATACTCACATACATTCTTTAAACAACATGTAAGGAGTAATTTTTTTTATACAAAAAAGCTTTGTGAAATTAAACTCAAGCCCTACCATCCAAGTTGTCGCTGCTTCCTCGGTCACTCGCCATGTGAACATCGTCGTCGAAGACAGAATCTTTAATTAATCTATTATTATTATTATTATTATTATTATTATTACTATTATTATTATTATTATCATTATTATTGTTATTATTATTATTAATTCGTCATTTATAAATTAAACCGACAACTAGAGATATAAAAGCTTTCTTCAACGTTTCAAAAAAATCATCTGCCTCCTCCTTTCTTCCCCCTCCTTTCCCCAATCTCCTCACCGTTCATAACCACAGCGGGTGGTGGTGGCGCAGCCCGCTTGCCCGGGGTGTTCATTGCATTCGGCGAGCCACTTGGCCTTCTGTCCCCTCCTCCTCCTCCTGGTGCTCCGGGCCGGAAGAGAGGAGAACCGTCACTCGCATCTTCACCAGAAGTCGGCGTCAAGAGACCCATCGCCTGCATTGCACAATATTATCTTCTTTTCAATGTAAATTCTCTTTTTCAAACAATCATAAACATTTTTTTTTAATTTTGGGCATTAATGAAAATATCGCTGACCGATGAGTTGGGTCCTGACGCGACATTGGGCGCAGTGAGTCTTCCCGAGGATACGGTAGCAACGGATGGAGAGAAGGTGCTGGCTGCGGCGGCTGCGCCTGGTGGCGCGACGGTTTGAACAGACGACGTGCTTTCCTTTCTCTTCTGACGCTTGGCTCTTCGCTGGCGAGCTTCGATTCCCTTCTGAAAGTAAAAAAATTGTTTATATTTTAAATCCAAATTTTCTTCAACCACTTCAAAATGCTTGAAATATGAATAAACTAAAAAAAAATGGAATAATCTAATAATTATGAAATAATCTAACAATCTCGAGGAGATTCGACGTAGTCGTGGTTGCGCCCACTGCTGCTGCTGCTCCTCCTCCTCCTCCCGTTGAGCCGCCTCCGATGCTGCCAGTGCTGCCTGGAGGATAGAGGATGGCGTGGCCGAAGCGGGGCGAACCACCGCCTGTCTCGTCCTCTGAGGATGTCGATGGACTGTCAGCCTGCAAGATGTGACAGAGAGTTAGAAAGGCAGACATTAGAGAGCGAGACGGATAGAGAAAAAGTGGAGAGAGAGTGAGAGAGACAGAGACAGACAGACAGAGAGAAAGAGGGGGAGAGAGACAGACAGATAGAGAGAGAGAACGACGGGAATCGTCGGTTAATTGGGAGAATCGCGGGCAAACTGAGACTAACAACTAGATGGAACCAATGAAAAAGCGAAACCTTTTGGCAGAATGTCAATCAGTTCTTATTCTTTAGCATATGCGAAAAAGCGGGAGAAAGCATATCGCACCATAGTTACGCAGGGCATGACTAACATCATCATGTACGATGCGGCGGGTCGAAGGAAAGCTCTTCTGCAAGTGCCATTGCACTGCTTGCTTGCGTTCTTGTGCACTGGTTGGCATTGTCTTTGCTTTGGCTTTTGATATTCGGCAGCTATTGCTGCGCGACAGGCGGACACTGCTGTTCCTCGTCAAGAGGATCACCTGCATTTAGTTTTCCCTTTTTTTTATAGTATCCAACAAAATATCACTTTTTGGAAATTAGAAATCATTAAGCAATCGATATGGAATATCAGCAAAAAAAACAGTATATATGCCTGAACCTAATATCCCAGTTACCTTCCCAAGCATGGCTCTTTTAAAAGTATTGCAATTTATGGCTAAAAGATGGCCTAGAGCAACCTACAGAAAGGGCCTTCGCAAAAGAGAGACAACAACAATTCCGACTAACGCTTGAATGTTTCCTCTGATGAGGCGCGGCAGCAAGTTGTTTCATATTAAACAAAATTGACTTTGCAATTGAATACCATTTGTGTTGCGCTGAACTCTGAAAACGAATTCGAAGGCGATTAAAGAAACGGCTTAAGCAAAAGGCATATTGCAGAAGTGCTCTTATAAATCTCTATTTTACTTCCCGGTCTGCCTTACTCTTTCATCACCCCATCTCATATGCAAGCGACAAAAAAAACCATTCCATTCCTCCAGAGGTTTTTTCACAACATTCATCAAGTACATAAAGTTCTCTGGTTTCCATGCGGGCCTTTCTCAACATTCCCCCCCCCCCCCATTTTTTGTCATGCAACTTGATGTGCTAACAACAAACAACAACAGTTCATAAGCCTGTCCTCTGTGCTCAGAGGACAGTTGTAATGGTGCGGGTTTGGGGAGTGGATGCGCGGCTCTTCTCGCAGAGCCTGGTGGGGCACGAGCGGCGTTTGGGAAGTAGGAAGGGGGTTGGTGTTGGGGTTGGGCACGTGATGGGTGTGGTGCGCCTGGCCGCGGAGTGGGCAGCAGGGCCAAGGAGATGTTGAAGGCTGACCGTAAAGGAGCGCCGCTTCTTAGTCGCGCCACCAGTGTTCTCCTTGTTGTCATCGCCGCTGCTGTTCAGCGTCGCTCGACGCACCGGGCCCTTGAGGCCAGAGTGGAGCGAGTTGGGTTGGTTCCTTCTGGAAAAAGGAAGCACTCGGAGCATAGTTTCAACAAATAAAATTAAAATCGCGATTCACAAATGATTTGGGTTTTTTAAAGCAAATTTAGAGTATACCTTATTTTAAACTAATTTAGAATATACCTTGTTTTTTTAATTAATTTAGAATATACCTTGTTTTTTAAACTAATTTAGAATATACCTAATTTTTTTAAAACTAAATTAGAATATACCTTGTTTTTAAACTAATTTACAATAACCTAATTTTTCAAATTAATTAGAATATACCTAAGAGCAGTGCCAATCTTGACTGGAGTCGTGTGTCTGCGTCTTCTCTCCGGCGGATGGCGATGCTTCGGGTTGATGTACTCCTCGCCGAGCATACTCACCGGCTCGTCTTTCAGCTTCTTCGTCTTAAATAATAATGAATGGAAAACAAATAAATCCCATTAATTTCCCCTATTTCATATCCTCATAATTTATCTTGTAATCTCATTGCCGGAGACGAGCGGAGACAAAAGCTCAAAGCGAATTTAGTCTTGCTCCATTCATTATGAATGTCTCTAGAAGAATACTTGTCAACGTTGGATTTTCTTATATGTCTACTTTTATGCATCATAAACTTACTCTAATTCTGACGCTTGGATCCCTGGATTCATTGATGGCCGTGGTTCCGGCTACTTGAGTGGGCGGAGCCTGGGGTGCTTGCTGAGACTTGCTTGAGGCTGTTCTAGCCACTGTGGCCGTCCCCGCTCTGCCGCTGGCTCCTTCACCGCCTGTAGATGTTGTTGTGACAGTCAAGCGGGCTGTTTGTTGCTCGCTGCTCACGAGGAAAACGTTCGGTCCCGGAGTTGGCTGTCGGGTCGAAGGCTGAAATAAGAAAAAAAAGTAATATTTTAAACTGAAATTTTCAATTACAATTTTAAATACTTCAAATAGTAATGCACATTAAAAATTATCATTAAAAAGTTTATATCGTAGCAAATATTAGAGCCAACCTTTCTCGGATGCCGCTTCTCAGACAGTGGTGCCTGTACGACCTCGCCGTTTGATATCTAAAGATATCGTATATTTATTTCAATCAATATTAAATGTATCCGACTTTATTTTATAATATGCCAACTGTAACTAAATTAGAATATGCCAATGTTAATTAATTAGAATATACAAACCTCAAGCATTCTCTTGGGACTTCGTCCACGTGATCGACCAGCGTCAAGAAGAGGCGTCATCATCGGAGGCGATTGGTCGCGTTTTCGATCTCTGAAAGAAAAATGCGTAAGTCTTTTAAGTATTCAATTAAATGAGTAACTAATAAAATTAAAAAAATAAACCAACTTATTTGTTGTTTTCCGCTCCTCACTTCTTCGCCGCACTTTCTCGATGGCGTTAGCGAAAGGCTTGACGGCCTGTTGAACAACGGTTCGCATTGTTGAGCTGCTACGGCGACTGGTTCGCTGAATATGATAAGAGAGTAAGATGGTGTCGAGAGAGAAAGAGAGAGAGAGAGAGAGAGAGAAGCAGACAGAGAAAAAGAAAGAGACAAAAAATTGGTAACAAAATTAAAGAAGAGATGGTTGTCAATTGAACAAAGTCCAATTAAGTTACTTCAAAATCGAGCCAACGACGGGGAGTAGAAAAATCGTCTGCTAGTGTGTTGATAATAAATGTTGTACAAAAGTAGGCAGGAGAGCCCATGGAGCAAATAGTATTCATAATGTACACTCCTCACCTTGTCTTCCATCAAATTGGTGATGGGCGGTGCTGGATTCTTCAGGGAGCTTCTATGCTGTGGAGAGGCCTTGCGGGGCGCGCCAGAGAGTCCCTGAAGAAAGTTAGCATCAGAATAATAAATACTTTTTTTAAACTTAAAAGTATAAATTCTAATATATTTTAATTTATTTTAGAATATTTTTTTTTAAAATTATTTTTGGAATATTCGAGAGAGAGAGAGAAAAAAACGAATTAAAAAAAAGAATATACTAATCCTCTGACATTAGCCAGTGAAGTGGATTCGATGAGTGGCCTTCTGCCACTCGGATGCTCTGAACACGACCGGCCATTTCCTTCTCTTATTTCTCCTGATTCGCCACTCGCGAGATACGAGTTCATTCGGTGACCTGGAAAAGAAAGATTTTTTCTTTAATTTGCAAGCCCATTTTTTTGCTAATCATCTTGCCAACTTTTCATCCTAATTATATAGAACACACGTATTTACGTTTTCTATGATTTAGCATCGCCGTAATCATTACCAGATCAGTTATAAAAACAAATTCGCTAAATAATATTCCCGACAGGTACGAGAAAACCACCAGTGCCATACTTTTTCCGAAAAACTATCAGTCCAGAATCCAAACAATTTATTCTTTTTTTTGCATTTTCGATTTTTTTTAATTGGAATAAAACACGGACCGATCCATTCGGCATTCATTATCAGAATCTTGACGACGGCAATCCTTCGCTCATTCAACAGCAGCAGCTTCTCTCTGTCGACGCCGGCCTCGGATCCTCCACAAAGATTGAGCCCTCCGCCGCCTCCACCGGAGACTCCACTCACTCCAGACGTCGATGACTTGTCTTTTCGCTGTAGATAAATAATATTAAAAACATAAGTTTAAAAAAATATATATATAAATAATAAGTAAAATAAAGAAAAATTATAAATCTGATTCTACCAAAAATATAATTAAATTTACTTAAAATGATAATACCTGCATCTCATTAATATCTGCATCTCATACTAATAGAGGAATAACATACTGCTAATCTCACTCTGACCTTGGCCTTGTTTCCCGTGTCCTGTGGGAAGAGATTCGGCGCGAAGCAAGTCGCCAGATTATCCACGGTCATGCCGTGTTGGTGCGAGTGTTCAGAAAACTGGAAGAAAACGAGGGATTCCGTTTTGAGAAGAGACGCGAAAAGGGCAGCCCATTATACGCTCTAATTTCAATGTTCTTAAATTACAACAGAAAATTCTTAATTTCATTCAGGGAATAAATGTCACTGTCGGGGGCCCAGAAAATTATAGTGGGGAATGAGATATTGGGCCCGAAAACCAGGGTGGGTTTGCTGTTTCTGCCTATATAATACTCGAAAACACGGTGGGGTAGGGCTTCGGGGAGGCCCAAAATCAGGGTGGGTCTATCAAATCGACAGTACCTTTTTTCCCCCTGGTTTCATTCATACCAAATCGGGAAGTTCCTGACTACAAGTAGTTCCTGACTACTAATACATTTCAGACATACTGAACAAATCGAATACTCTAAACCATTTGGAATATCCTGAAACCCCGATTTGTTGAATATTCTAAAAATTATGTTATTTATGGGCTTGCAATAGAGTGATTGTAGTTAGGACTGATGGAATATTCCATAAAAGAATTTACTAGTTTTTTTAAGGAGAAAATCGCAAACTACATGTGATATACCTTTTTTTCTAGGAGAAAATCGCTAACTACATGTGATATACCTTCTTGAGCTTGCGCATGAGATAGCCTAGAGTTCCGATGTTGGCCTGGGGCATTATATCCACTCTTCTCGCTCCTCCCTTCAGATGATGAATGACGATCGGCTCGAAGAGAACGCAAAGTTTGCAGTGATCAAACTGAAGTAAAGAAAAAGGACATAATTTCCGGGGTACGGTACAGAATCTATACAGAATCCGCAATTTAGTGGTACGGTATCCAAAATCTCCCAATCTTTACAGGACACCAAAGTGTTCAATTCTAATTCCATAACCAATACAGTATACCGAGGACTCAATTAACTTTTACTTCAATTACCCCCATGTAAAGATGACTCTGTTAAAGCCGTCATCACTGTTTAAATGAACTCTAACTTAAAAGATTTTCTGAATGGTATACCACTAAAGAACCGGGAAGGTACAGGATATTTTTACCGTGAAATATGTGGGACTAAAAAAAATTAAGAATAATTCTCGAAATTCGAATCTTTAAATACAGCAAGCTTCCACAGTTCTCTATGACTATTTCTCGTGAGGCGATAAAAAGAATATTTTAAACACTGCCCGCTATTCAGTCAATGGACGGGTGGGCGGAGCGTATCTCTCTTGTATTCGAACCTCTCCACTCGGGTACTGTGTCGCGAGCTCGATGAGCTTCCTCTCGGTCTCGTCGCCACAAATGAGTGGCCGAGACAATTCGGCAAAGAACTTCTTGATGAGTGAGCAGAGGTCGTGGATAGGAATGGAGTCCACGGGCGCATCGCCACGGAAGACATCCTGTCAATATTTTACTTTCATTATTCGTGTAAAATTAAAAAAATATATTTTTACTTGAATAAAACAATTTAATGGCTCCTCCGGCAGTTTTGGGCAACATTTTTCGATCGATAGTCCAGCTAAGTTCCAGTCCATATTTCAAGTGTGTTCCTTATCAAATTGAGATTACTTTAAGAGTGAAATATGCCCGTCCAAAATTTGCCAGTGCCTCCCCAGTTCCTATCAGCTGGTGATCCTATCAAATTGTACCCCAATTTTAGGACTGCCAATAAAGAAAGTCAAGGAATTCGCGTCGTTATCATTTACGACACACTCAACTGATCATGAAAGCTTAACGATTTCTCATTCTCTCTCTCTCTCTCTCTGACTCACTCACTCTCGATCTCTCATTCTCTATATCTCCCGTCTCTCTCACTTCTCGCTCTGTACCTCTCTTTCTCTCTCTCCCTCTCTCTCAACCATTTAATCCCTTCCCTTTCCCTCCCTCCTCTCGGCATCCTTCTCGAACTACCACAACCAAGTCTACAAAAAAGGCGACAGCACGCGGTATTTACGTGGCTACTTTTGAGTGTCATTTCATATGGCGCCAACTTTCTTCATCCACAGCGCTCTTCAGTTGACATTTCGTGTTATCTCTGTCGCAAAGAAGTTGGTGGTAATATCGGGAATGAAAGTAATAATATAGTATATAAGCCGTAGTGTATGGTAACTTATCGAACTACATATTAGGTTACACCATTGAGAAGCAGTAATTATTAAACCCTTAAATTCAGAGCTTCTAATTTACTAGGTTTCTTCGCACTTTCTGATGCCATACAAACCCGTTCGAAATAAATGATTCATCAATGTAGAGCATTCTCCTTTTGAATGGAGATATGAATCAGGGGGAGAGAGACAGAAAGAAAGAAAGAGAGAGAGAGAGAGAGAGAGAGAGAGAGAGAGAGAGAGAGAAATAGGGGAAAGATAAACAGGAGAGAGAGACAGAGATGCAGGGAAATGAGAGAGTGCGAGAAAAGAGAGAAACAGGCAGATAGCGTCAAAGATGTATAGAAACGCATCAGAGGGTACGCTGCAAATTGAGATACAGGGTTCGGTGATGGAAAGAAAAAGCAAGAGGTAAAGGGCAGAGAGCATAGAGAGAGAGAGGTGGGAGAGGAGAGAACGGGGGAGCGAGCGAAAGACAGGAAGAAAGAAGAAAAGAAAGAAGAGAGCTAGAGAAAGAGAGGGAGCCAAAGAGCAATTCTCATGGCTAATTGGAAATAAAGAGAGAGAGAGAGAGAGAGAGAGAGAGAGAGAGAGAGAAAGCAAAGAGAGAGTCCCAACCATGACTAATTCGTGGTGGATGCGAAAAGAGAGAAGTGGTGCTAATCAACGCGGAAATTAGCAAAGAAACAGCATGCAAAAAAAAAGAAGAAGTGGAAATGCGAAAAGAGAAAGAAGGAGAAAGACTGAGAATGCGAACAAGTTAGCATGGGAGGACATGACGATTCTCCAGTCAGTTGAGAAAACAGCTTCGTCAGAAGCAATTTTGGTGGCAGCATTCACTTCCGGTGAGTGAAATTTACGAAGAAAGGGAGAAACACAACAGAAATCGAGACTTTGCTCGGAAAATGATGAAGCTTCGGCGAGAAGCAGTTAAATTAGCAGGTTTTTTTTAATATAGATTTTTTAAAGTCCGAACCCCAATCGACTTGAGTCTCTGCGTATTTCCGGGCTTGCGAAAGATGCCCTCCTTGTCCATTCCTTCCTGGTCGATACGCTCCAGAGCGCGAATGAGAAACCTAGGATGAGAAGGGAATGCTTGGCTTAAAAAAATATACAAAAATAATGAAAGAGGGAAGTTGTTTCTTTTTTAGATATAAGTAATTAACTTATTCTCCTTTCTATAATTAAAATAAATATTTAAAAAAATAAGCAAAATGGTGAAATAATCGAAATGCTAAAAATAGATAAAATAAAATAAAATAAATTCCAATTCCAAAAAGCTAACATTGGAACATCGCGGAGATGAATCTTGGTGTAGGCGGGTTTGCCTTCTGCTTGAGGAATCATCTGAAAAAGGAACACAAGATTTGCATTTACTGATGCAGAAAAAATTCTGTTAAAAAAGTAATCGAATATAATATAATAGTATGGTTTAAACCATTAGTATATTCAAATAAGATAAGACGCATTCACACGGACCAACGTGTACTCCAAGGTCTGCGAGCAGAGTGAGGGCGAGCCGAGTTCGAGTTGATCACGAAAGGCGCCGGGAACGGCAGTGGATGAGGCTGAATTAGAATTGCTTTCTTTTCTTTTTACAAGAAGCTGAATTACAATCCATTTATTTACAAGACGCTAAATTAGAATTCAAATGTTTACCCTAATACAAAAGCTACAAATTCTCCGAAAACTTATCTTTTTTTGTCGGCTATTCGATTACAACAAATCAGTAAATAATGCCCTTGGCTCAGTTTAAATAAAAAAAACATTTCGAATTAACTAATTGTATTATTATTATTAGTAGCAGTATATATCAGTAAGTGATGACTGATTTTAGTCAATTAGTTTTTCTTTTTCTTTTCCGTTGACTCTCACCTCCCGCCACCCTTGCTCCTGCTCCTCCTCCGGCTCCATTGAGGCCTGGCGCCAACGCGGTCGAAGTGGTGGCTGCCGCGGCGGCCGCCAGGAGTCCGCCACTGGACATTCTTCCGTTGCCTCCTGCGGCGCGACGCAGCCGATGTCGCTCTGCTTGCTGCTCGCGTAGGAGAAGGCCTTGCTGAAGAAAAAAAGATACTTTTAAAAGATAACAGACTAGATAAAAACTCGCGCAATAACAAAACAAAAACATACGGTGATTCTATCTCTCTATTAGATAAACAACGTATGTAATTTATCCGCACCTCAAATTAAATTGCTTCCTGTGGGCGGAAGGATTGATGGATTTGGACGAAACTTTCCAAAAAGGTACTTTGAAGTCTCGGCTTTCGTCCTATGAGGGTTTGGAAATTTTTGGTTGGCGCCGGAGCCGCAAAGGGGAGTCACTCGGGAAACTTTGAGGTGGAATATCTCTTTTTCTAGGGCACCTACAAAAATAACAAAAATAGTAGTTTATTCGTCAGGCGGGAATCTACCAATGGCCAGAAGCTCAATCCCGTAGATCGATTGGTAGATCGGTGGGAATTGATTTTCTAAAATTGGCCCTTTTTCGCCTGTAGATTGGAACTTTCTCAAAATCCTGACATGCGCTTCGTTGATTGTCGGGTCCTATCGATGCAGTTTTTCAAGACGCATCTTTTGATCTATGACTTGTAAACTTTTGCGCATCTGGGATATCTTAAAAATCGATAAAACTGAAATTTTGTTGTTGTTATGGACAAACTTTGAACTTTTATATCTCAAAAAGTTGGGATCGTATGGTGATGGGACTTTGAGCATCTTGTTGAGAATTGAACAGGCTTCAATATGAGCCTATTTGGGTTAGGCTGGGTTTCCGGGAAAGTACCCTGGGGGATGTTGAAATTTAGGTCACTTTCCTGACATTTTTTTCCTCGGTTTTAGAACGTATGCCTACATGTCGAATACCATTCGGAAGCTTAGTAATAGGGGAACAACTCTCTCATACAAAACTTTTCCAAAAAATCAATTTTTGACCTACATATGGGGGTGTTAATGTTCTCGTGCATATTTGAGCCTGATACTCGAGTTAACGTTCGGCGGGACTATTTTTATTGGCATAAGGAAGAAAAAAGCACTATAGTCAGCTATTTTATTTACTATGTTACAGCTGAAGAAATCGATATTTCGTAGGTCAGTATTTTTTTTAGGGGCAAGGAGTTGGAATTTTTGGCTCATAAGTTAGATCTAAAGAGAGTCGCGGATTACAAGCACTCTGCCGTCGAGATTATGAAAATCCGATACTTCTGCGCGAAGATATGGGCACGAACGTGAATATGTAACTTGTTTCTTGCCCCCCTATGCCTCTTACATCTCACCACTGGCTTGGGAAAGGTAGAGCGCATTCTTCCACAAGCCTCTGTGCTCTAATGGCTAAGGAGCTCGCCGAGCTATCCGAAGAGCCCTGGTTCGATGCCCGGCCGAGGACAACCCTTTTGCACATTTTGGAAAACGTAATTTCAATTTATAAATCTTATTTAACTAAAGGAAATTAAAAAAAAAGTGATTCTAAAGGTTTTAATACTACGTGCGTGGTCAAGTGCATGCATGATCAAGTACTTTTCGACTGCCTTTGCGAATTCAGTGTTTTTACAGTCAGTCTTCAATCGCTGCTGGCCCTGGATTCCTTTTCACATCCTTTTCCTTGAATAATAAACAAAGAAATAAATTATAATAGGTAGTAAATCACATAGAGAGAGAAAAAAACACTATTATTTCTAAAGCTTTGCTCGGAGGAGAGAGAGGGAGAAAGAGATGGGGAGAGAGGGAGAGGAGAGAGGAGAGACAGGGAGGAGAAAGAGATGGGGAGAGAGGGAGAGGAGAGAAAGAGAAAGAGGGGGGAAGATAGAAAGAGCGGGAGAGTGAGAGAGAGAGAGAGAGAGAGAGAGAGAGAGAGAGAGAGAGTATAATGATTGAACACATTACACGGGAAAGAAACGGAAGCAGGTGAGATAGGACAAGGGGCAAACAGTCAAAGCGCAAGGCGCAGGAATTGGGAATCTGTGCACCCCGGGGGACAAGGCTCGCGGATCTCTCTTTCTCTCTCTTTCTCTTTTTCTCTCTCCACACCCTCCAATCATCTTCATGAAGTGGGTGCAGGAGGAGCCGCTACGGCGGAAGGAAAACAAGAGGGTCGTCCGAATTACACCCGGGGGTGATTGCACCTTCCGATGATGCCTGGGATGAAGGGGAGAGGGATATGGAGAGGATGAGAGAAGCAGACAGCGAGAGAGAGAGAGAGAAATCTAGTGATAGAAAGATATTGGGGGAAGCGGGAGCAGATCAAACAACAGAGTGAGATAGAAAGACGAGAGGGAGAGAGAGGGAGAGAGAGAAAAACAGAGGGAGAGAGAGAAAACAGAGAGAGAGAGAGAGAAAGAGAGAGCCAGAGAGAAAGAGAGAGAGATAGAGAGAGAGAGAGAGAGAGAGAGAGAATCCTGGGAAGGTTGACGTAGTTTACTCCAGCGAGAGGTGAGCCGTGTTTGTGGCGCATTCTCTCATTCTATTGCGTACTCACTCATGAATCGAGAGGAAGGTGAGATGTGGGAGGGAGGCAGACAGTGAGAGCAATGGGAAATAGGAGAGAGCGAGACAGAGAGAGAGAAGAGAGAGAAAGAGAGAAAATAGAGCAGAGACTGGGAGACAGAGAGAGAGAAAGTGACCAAGAGATAGATAGGTGAGCGATGAGTGGAGCTGCACACAAAGGGTGACAACACGTATCACACGCTCACGTACACTACACACGACATCCGGAAGTCTCTCTTCCACTCTCTCTCTCTCTCTCTCTCTCTCTCTCTCTCTTCCCCCCTCTCTCTCTCTCTCTCTCTCTCTTGCCCCTTTCAATGGCAGAAAGCGGCCGCTGATCAGCGGGTCTCGGGACTCGTGCCCAGGGGATTTGAGGAGGGAAGTGAAGAGATGGCGAGAGAGAGAGAGAGAGAAAGAGAGAGGGAGAGAGAAAGAGAGAGAAAGAGAAAGAGAAAGAGAGAGAGAGATGCTAGAGATAAGAGGCCTGTCATGAGATCAACCTTGCAGAAGCAAGCAACTCTTTTTCTCGCCAGGATTCCTGAGCAGTAAGAGTCCTCTCTTGCAGAGCAAGTAAACTGGCCACAAAGTGTGAGATTTCTCAGAGGTGCAGCACGAGTCTGCGGATATGACAAGATTTCATCGTTCTCTGTTACCTAGTTTCACTAGCACAAACAAGTAACAAAAATGCAGAGGGCTGTGGGAGTCAGAAGAAAGTCCCGAGGAGAATGCTCTGGTTTCAGGGGGCTGACATACTATCCAAAGGGCCGAAACTGGGACGACTGTTGATGGCTGGAAGGTTGATGGCTAGCAAACCACTAAGAGAAGTGCATTGTGCGGCACTAAGAAATGTATAAATCGTGCCTGACCTTTTCCGTCACACGAGCGAGTGTGGCTCCGGTCAGTGTAAGAAAAAAAAAGAAGTGACACACGGGGTCAATCAAAGTGAGGTGGTAGCCTAGGCTAACGTTTCCTGTGAAGCCCCAGGTTCTTACTAGTAGTTTCCCCATACAGATAGAAAACATTCAGCAAAAGCATTCCAGAGCCTATCGCTATGCATTAACGAATACCTTTTTTTTCTAGATAAGTAAATTAATTTATTGGCAGGAAAAAAGGCAATCTTTTTGTAGCTTTAAAATAAAGAGATAAAGTTTTTTTTTCAGGAAAAAAAATTATTGTTCAATGTAGTATTTTTTTTATAACCTGGACAAAATCGAAGCTCCACCTCATCACACAGGGTCAACCGCGCGCTACAGGAGCGCGAGAGCGAAAAAAGTGATTTGTACTTTATTATACCAAACTAGTCGTGCGCATTTCACTCTGATTGGCAAAGGGCCAAAAACAAAAATCTATTTTAAAAGTACAAAAAAGGTAAAAATTAAATATGTGTCCTTCCTTTCTTAGTGCAACCAGTAGGACTCCATAGATATTTAGTTGACTTAGCAGTTTCAACGGCAACCGATAGGTAAATATCAATACTGATAGCTAGCCAACGTTCAGCTGACTTGATCTGTCACTCTTCTCTAACTTTTCCCGCGTGCGTAAACAGACTAACCAAACAGTTCAGGTTCAGGGGCTGTACCAACTGCGTGCTAATCATAAACATGCGGGCAAAACGAGTATATCAACAGGGCGAGCGTTCATCGGTTCCCCCCGATACATGACAAGTGGGCCCTATCTCGCATGTTAAACATTCAGGAAGCTCACTTCATCACCTCTCTCTCTGTCTCTCTCTCTTTTCTCACTCTTTCTCTCTCTCGCTTTCCGTTCGCTCCCTATCTCTTTCGCTTTCTCTTCGCTCTCTTTCCACCTACTCTCTCTCTCTCTCTCTCTCTCTCTCGCTCCATTCTCACCCCTTCATCACTGACTTTTTTCCAACCTCAAGGAGGAGTGAGAGAATCTTCAGGAACCTTCTCTCAACCACTTCCGGGCACATGAAGACAGTGATAGGGATGAGCTGTGATTACGGCAGTGAATCAGAGAAGAAGTGGAGATTAAAAGTCCGAATGGAGGAGGAAGAGTGAAGGGGTGGTAGAAGGATATCAATGAGTAAAGAGCGAGAGAGAGAGAGAGAGAGAGAGACAGAGAAGAGAGAGAAGAGGAGAGTAAGAAAAGAAAGAGAACACAGACAAATGTGGCGAGAAAGGAAAGGTAACAGACTTGGACTCTGGACAACAAAGGAATATGAACGCCAGGAGAGCATGAGAATGGGGGGGGGGGAGTGAGGGAGAAAGAGAAAGAGAGAGAGAGAGAGAGAGAGAAAGAGAGAGAGAGAGAGGGAGAGAGAGAGGGAGAGAATAAAATGGTCTCGAGCGTACGCAAAAGCATAGTCCACGTTAGTCATCAACAAACAACAAAAGGGGGAAAAGGGAGAGTGACTGGAGGGGGGAGTGGAACGTCTGATTCCTATTGGTTTCATAAGTGCAACAGGCCTAAAAATGATAAGGAACGACAATGAGGGAAAATTTTTACAAATTTCGTTCTACCCATAAAAAAATAAAATATAGTAGCCATCAATCCACTTCATGGTCAACAATAAATGCAAGTATTAAAAAAATAATTAAGGGAGGAAAAAACAAGCTTATAACACAGATAGTAATTCTGTTTCTTGGAGAGCTCGACAACCACATGGGAATCGTGGAAGCCAGTGATCGTGGATTGGACTCATAACGATACAACTGGAAGGAAATAATAATATGCAAGAGGAGGTGGGATGAGCAATCGAGATGGGGGGCCACAACTTCTTGTCCATCTTTTAGCTGTGTCATTCTCCTTTCTCTCTCTCTCTCTCTCTCTCTCTCTCTCTCTCTCTCTCTCCTTCTTTCTCTATTTCTTGCTCTCTCTCTCTCTCTCTTGCTCTCTCTCTCTCTCTCTCTCTCTCTTTCCCATTCATTCCTCCGTCCCGCTGGGCCATTCAAATCGCGCGAGTCGTTTGTGACTCTCTCGAAGTGATTGCGCGGAAGCAGCTTTTTTCCCTTCATGTCCCTGCGGGGAACAGGTAGCGAGAGAGAGAGAGAGAGAGAGAGCTAGAAAGAAAGAGAGTGAAAGAGAGAGAGAGAGAGAGAGAGCGAGAGAGAGAAAGAAAGAGAGTGAAAGAGAGAGAGAGAGCGAGAGAGAGAAAGAGAGTGAAAGAGAGAGAGAGAGAGAGAGAGAGAGAGAGAGAGAGAAAGAGAGAGGGACAGAGAGAGAGATAGAGAGAGAATAGTAGAGAGTGAAAAAGAGAGGAAGAAGCTCTCACATATCGTTCGCCTCTTCTCACTTATGAATTCTTCCACCGCCTCTGCTTCATCTTCTAGTTGTGACAGGTCACTTAGTAGAGAAAAGCGGGGATGGGAGCTAGTCCAGAATAGTCTGCGAGAGAGCGAGTGGAGTGAGAGAAAAAGAGAGAGAGAGGATAAAAGGACAGAAAGATCAGCCTATATATACCATTCCTTTATATCTGGCAAAGCGAACCAGGCGATAGTGATCTTGGCTGAGGAAGAACGATGAACAAGAAGGTGTTGACAGTTACAAACACTCGGCTGGTAACCAGTTCATTCGGCAAGTGAGAAAGAGAGAGAGAGAGAAAGAGAGAGAGAGAGAGAGAGAGAGAGAGAGAAAGAGAGAGAGAGAGAAAGAGAGAGAGAGAGAGAGAGAGAGAGAGAGAGAGAGAGAAAGAGAGAGGGAGAGAGAGCTAAGAAGACGATTACATCTTAAGCGAAAACCGTTCTTTCATTTTATCTACTCAACTTTGCTTAGACTCATGCGTCATGGGGAAAAAGGCATTTTGAGAAATCATTCTCTCTCGCAAAAATACTGCAGATTCAGAGTAGATATCAAAAAATGCGACTACTAGAAACTCAATATTTCCATAGGACTGATGTCAGCTAACATTTTCTTTTGAAAAAAAGGAAAATAGAAAACTTCGCTAGTAAGCAAACCCAACAAATCCCCTCAGGATATCAATTAGCAATCCTTGATAGCCTATCTAACTACACAGGGAACGACAAAAGGTAAAGATCTACACGAGATGATGTAGGCTAATGTGATTACTAATATCTGATCCCGAGGAGGTATAACGCACAGAGCAAGGTTGAGGCAAAATGCGACTGAAAAGGTTAAAGTTAAATATAAAAACTAAGTAGATTTTTTTAATTTCCTACTAATTTAACTGCTACAGAATCTTCCCAAAGTTCAGTTCAGTTCCAGTGCCCGCCAATTACTCTCTCGCTCTCTCTCTCTCACATTCTCGAGGTCACAATCAATCTGGCCTGTGCACTCGCCTGGATCGCATATGAATTGCGATACGGTCAAAGGGGAAGGAGGGGGACAGGGTGGCCTTGCGGGATATGTTAGAGGGGTAGTCGGGTGTATACAGTGTACAGAGAGAGAGAGAGAGAAAGAGAGAGAGAGAGAGAGAGAGAGAGAGAGAGAGAGAGAGCCATATGGCGGGAGTTGAGGGTGGCTTGAGCCTCCCTTGCACCTCTTTCCTCTTTCCAATGTCTCTTCCCTGAGGCAATTCAACTCCTCTCTTTGCTCGGAAGCTCAAGTGCAAACACATGGTCAGAGGAGGAGGCAGGAGAAAGGGTGAGCGCCTTTTGGCTTTTGCCTGGCCACGGATGGGCCGTGTATCGATTAGTAGAAGAAGAGTGGCGGAGACGGCAAGGGGGGGGGGAGGAGGCACCGAAGAACTCATACGGGGGTGCGAGTGCAGAGAGAGAGAGAGAGAGAGAGAGAGAGAGAGAGATAGGAGAGAGATAGTAATGGAGAGAGAGATAGGAGAGAGATAGTGATGGAGAGAGAGATAGGAGAGAGATAGTGATGGAGAGAGACGGAGAGATATATAAGAGGGAAGAGAGTCCAGACATGCAGACAGACTGCACCATCGGCCCATTCTTCAGAGGGATCCATTCGCTTGAAGATGGCGATTGCGAGGAGGGAGAGGCCAGAGCAGAGAAGAAGGCTAGCTGATCAGGGCCATGCGGTGCACAGGCAAAAAAATGGAGAGAGAGCGAGGAGAGAGAGAGTGGAGATAGAAGCAGATAGAGAGACAGAGAGAGAGAGAGAAGCAGAGAGAGAGAAATTAAGTGAGACTCAGAAACAGATAATGATGGGAGAAAAGCGGAGTCACATTGAAGGAGAGGGCGAAAGTCACAGCAAGGAGACACAAGGGATTCACTAACAATCAGGCATGGAACGTTCCGTTTAAATGAGAGAGAGAGAGAGAGAGAGAGAGAGAGAGAGAGAGATGAGAGGGGCGAAGGGGGCTATTGAAATTGTCAAGGAACCAATGAATGAAGCTAATAAATGAAAGTAAAATAAAGTCTAAAGGAGGGAAAAAGGAAACCCTATAAAGTCTTAAAGGAAATAAAAAAAGGGGAAACAATAGTAACTAGTCGAGCTGAATTTTCATTAAATGATGCTACTGAACTCATTTGCAGAACTAAAATATAAAATCTTTAAAAGCTCTAAAAAAAAAGTTGCACATGTATAAGTTGACTACTTCCTGACCAGAATTCGCAGTATGTTGCAGGAGTAAAGTGTTGCAAAACAGTCCACCCTTATGGATTCTGCAAGGAGGAAAGGTAGACAGATAAGAAGTCGGAGAAGCTACTTTCCCGTGCTGACAAATGCCAGATTCACCGTTCTCGACAAACGAATTATGTGGACCCTTAAAAGGTGCATTTCGTCCTGAAAGGGTTCCGGGCACCGGGCATATAAATAAAACGGGCCAACAGGGTCCACCGGTCTCTTTAGAAGGATTCCTAAAAGAGGAGATAGCGGCAATTGACATCTAATTGTAATGCACCTAGAATTCTTTCACATCCTTTCGAGTCAACTAACAATTAACATGTTTTACAGCGCTGAAACTTTATTTCAACGCACTGCACTAAACGGCAGAAAAATTAAAAACACAATGAAAAGTGTTTAACAGGCCCCAAATAACTTAATGAGACCAAACTATTTTAATGATTTCATCCGAAATCCCAAACAATGCAAGTCAGTGTTCCATGGCCAATTCGCGAAAAAGTGGTATTGCGAAAGAAATTGAAGCAGCTCCGCTAATGAAAAACGTTAATGAAACAATCGAATAGATTGCAGAGATGGGCGCAGAGAAAGAGCAGAAAAGACAGTGGAACGTGTTGAGAAGCGAGAAAGCAGCCAAAGATGGGAGCAATCGACGACATTTCCACGAAGAAGAAGAAAAGGGGGGAAAATAGTCAGCGAGCGAAGAACTGAGCCAATTACGTAACAAGGACTCGGGAAAAAAAAAACCACGAAAACCAGAACCACCAAAACCGGGAGAAAATGCTAGAACCGCGAGCAGTCCTCCGCTGCGCTTTTCAAGAACCAAAACGAAGAAAAGTAGAACGTAAAAACACCTAACCAATAAAGAGAAGAAAGAGCTTGGCGCGCACTTCCAACGCAACAACCTCCACTGACTGCAGCTCGACTAGTCGACTACTAATTACGTGTGATCCGAGGAGAATTTTGAAGCGAGCATTTGAATGTCCAATTATAGCGCCAAAGTTACCGCAGGTCGTTTATCTCATACTTTCATACCAATTTAATGTTTGGTCGCTCGCTGCGTCAGACATATGACTGATAGTCAGTTTTACTCATCTGTTCAGTCATCCAATTATTTATTTATTCTTCATATTATTCTGCATCGGCCATTGGTTGCAGACCGGAAGGGAAGAGACAGAGAGTTTACATGAAACAGTTTACATGAAACAAGTAACCAACGGGGAAAAACCTATCGTCATAAAGAACAAAATGAATTTTACTCGGTGCCTCTCTTTCGGCATCTCGCCCTCTCATCTCTCCACTTCACTCTCTCTGTATGTCTCTATCTCTCTACACATCTCTATCACTCCATATCCTTCTCTGCCTCTCTGTCCGTCTCTATCACTCTGTCCCGCTTTTGTATCTCTTTATGGACAAAACAGACATGACTGCAATTTGAGTTGTTTTTTTTATTCTCCGGTTTATCTACCGATCCTCAAGAAGTTAATTCCTTAATTTATTTCTCTTCTCTCTTTCTTTCTCTATTTCTCCCTTTCTCCATTTCTCTCTTTCTCTCTTTCTCTCTTTCTCTCTTTCTCTCTTTCTCTCTTTCTCTCTTTATCGCTTGTACAAGACAGTATCCTTGAAACCCTCGGGGGAAGCTGCTTCGTATATAAATATATATAACCAAAGAGCAACCAGTAGTCGCCACACAATCAGCAACTGATTTGGGCCTTAGAAATCTCTATGTGTTTGCAACATTACGGCATTCGATACTTGCTTTGAAATTTGATTCAGAACTTCGTTGTTTCACTGTTGATTGCAAAGAAAAATTTTTAAGCACCATGACTGTGATTTCCCTAGAAAGAATGTTGAATCTGTTGTGGTGTGAATAAATAAAGTGAGATAATTGGACACAGTGAATATGTCAAGAAAGGGCGTTAGAGAGAGAGAGAGAGAGATAAAGATACTGTGTGAGACTAAGCTTATAGTAATATTCAACTTTGCAGGTTTGCCGTTTTTGTTCTCTCTGGTTCCTCTTTCTCCATATCTGTAACTTTCTCAATCTATTCCCAACCCCCTCTCTCTCTCAATCGCTCTCTCCTATCCCTTTTCCTCTCTCTCTCCCCTCCCAATCACTCTCTCTTTCTCTTTATCTTACTGCCTCTCAACTTTCCCTCTCTCTCGCTCCCTATCTTCAATCTCTCTCTCTCTCCCTCTGTCTACTTCTCTTAGACTCTCTTCCACTCTTCAATCGTGTGATCAGTTTCATGTGTTGTACGGTCGCACTCTCAGCAGGCGATGGCAAGAACAAGTAAGCAACCTCAGGCGGACAATCAGCGCCTGGTCGCCTAATGAACACCTTCGTTTCCATTCATTTCTCACACTGTAAATTTCTCCTTCTCCCTCTTACACCAATCTCTCTCTCTCTTTCTCTCTCTCTCTCTCTTTCTCTCTCCTTTCTCCTCTCTCTCTCTCTTTTCCCTCTCCTTTCTCCTCTCTCTCTCTTTTCCCTCTCTAGACCGCGAAACAGCCTATTTAGCTCACAGAAAAAAAACACAGCACGAATGCCCTTTGGCAGGTTGTGCACTCGATGTTGTGCCATTGTGCGGGAACGGCCTACTTATTTTGGGTTCTCTATTTCTCCGCCTACGCTCTCTTTTTCTCTCTCTCTCTCTCTCTCTCTCTCTATCTATCTCTCTCCCTCTCTCTATCTGCCTCACCTCAATCACTTTCAATCCTTTCTCTTTCTTTCTCTTTATCTCTCTCCCTCTTCCTCTCTCTCTCTTCCTCTCTTCTCCCTGCATCTCTCTTTATTCCCCCGGGCTTTGTACCAGTTCATGGGCATTTGAAACAGTCATGACTGCGAGAGTTTCTCATTGTCCGCATCATGAGCCTCTTCTATAGAAGCTTACATTCCAATCCACTTTGAGGTGATCACATTCTGTCTCGCTACTTTTTTCTCTCTCTCTCTTTCTTTCCTTTCTTTCTCTAACTCACAAGACTATACTCTCTCATCTTCCTCCACCCCCGGGGCCTAGCGCTTCGTATATAAGCTGCCAGCTTCTACCAAAGGGCACCAACTAGTATACAGTCAACAACTTCATTGGCTCCCTAGTTTTGCTACCTTTTATGCTACTTTAATCATACCATTGTGGTTATCAGCAATTCTTGATAACTCGGCCGTTTGTAGAGGAAAAGATTCCCCACTTTATTTTTATTTTATTTATATTGAAGAAAAAAAAATCAGATATTTTGAAGCTGATTGTGAAAAGCTTACATTTTTGCACATTATAACTCTCTTTTGTACTTTTTTAAAAAATATTTTTTTATAATAATAGTCTCTTGTCAGTATCATGTCTCTCTCTCTCCCCAATCTCTACCCTCTCCAGAAAGATGGCTCGCGCCGTCATTCTCGTGCTGCTAACGGCCACGACAACAAATGGCTTCCTCTTCAGTCTGCTCGGCCTTGGCGGCGGTGGCGGCGGCTGCGGCGGTGGATGGTGAGCATTATTAATAGATTTTAAGTTTACTTTTTAATATCTTTATTATAACATATTTGAATAATACATTATTTTAATCTGTCCATTGCGTAGTTGTCTCTCAATGTCTTACATGAAAAGTTGAGTCTATTTCGAAATTGGAATAAAAAAAAAAAAAAAAGAAAACAAAAAAGAAAAGCAAAAAAAAACTAAATCTAACAGTCCCTTCTTCCGCATTCTTCCTTCTCTTCTCACTCGAGTTGCCATTCAGTTCAGTGCATTCTGCACCACGAGCAGTACTTGACAGTGCTTCTTCCAACCATTATTAGCATGCTTTCTATCTTTTTTGTGTCACGCATTTCACCTTTGCCTCACGAAATTGTACCTAATTCAACTTTCTGTTTCATCCGTTGTCTCTTCTCTCTCTCTCTCTCTCTCTCTCTCTCTCTCTCTCTCTCTTTCTCTCTCTCTCTCTCTTTCTTCTATCTCTCCCTCACTTTCTTTCTCTCTCGCTCTCTCTCTCTTTCTCTCTCTCTCTCAGCAACCCAAGTTTCCCTTTCTGTCCCCCTCACGCGAGTTTCACTTGACCCCTCTACGCTTGAGTACCTCGCCGATTCACTTTTGACTGAAGCACAAACGGATTATTCAGAACAAAGAACATAGGCTATTAAGGCATTGTTGTTCATCTTGAAAACAATTTTATAAGATGACAAAGGGGTTCTCGAAGTTGCCTGGAATCTTACATTGTTTCGAAAAGTTCTTTCTCTTTCTGCTCTAATTTCGGCCCTGTGTTTTCATTGCAAGCAACCACTTGAATCTAAAGTGTGGCTCGAACAGCCTTCATCATAGTGAAAAAAAAGAAAAGATGATTTATCCATTTCATTTATCCCTTGAACCCTCTCTCTCTCTCATTCAATTTCTCTCTTCTATCTCTCTCTCTCTCACTCTCTTTCTATCTCTCTCTCTCTCTCTGTCTTCTATCTCTCTCCCTCTCTCTCTCCCTCTCCCTCTCTCTCTCTCTCTCTCTCTCTCTCTCTCTCTCTCTGATTCTCTCTCCCTTTCAGTGCTCCTCCTCCACCTCCATGCGGCGGTGGCTGTGGTCCTCCTCCGCCACCTCCGTGCGGCGGCGGCGGCTGTGGCGGCGGTGGGTACGGCGGCGGCGGTGGTTACCCGATGGGAGGAGGCGGTGGATACCCGATGGGCGGCGGTGGATACCCGATGGGCGGCGGTGGTGGATACCCAATGGGTGGCGGCGGAGGTGGCTATGCTGTCGGACCTCGTCCTATGCCCCCTCCTATGCCACCACCAATGCCTCCTCCAATGCCTCCTCCTATGCCTCCTCCATCGTTCGGAGGCGGTGGCTATGCATCTGCACCAGGTAAATTTTCAATTAAAGTAATTAAGCAACAATTTTTTCAAACAATTTTTAAACAACTTTCCTCTTCAATGCAATTATTTTTAAAAAAAATCTATAAAAAAAATGTTGCTGCTAAAATTACACTTCAATCTTTAGGCCCTATTGGTGGCGGTGGCTACGGCGGCCCTATCGGTGGCGGTGGCGGATACGGACCCGGAGGCGGTGGTGGCGGCGGCGGATATGCTGCGCCTCAAATGCCAGGCCCTGCGCCCAGCTACGGCCCAGTCGGACCGTCGTACTCTCCGCCGGCGCCGAGCGTTAGATAAATATTTTTTGTTGGCTTTTCCTTTGCGTTACTAATGAGTACTCTTTTTGTCTATCTTGCTTCCTTGCCTAGAAACAAAAAAAAACAAATGTCTACTTCCAGTTCGCTCCCGGCCCCGCGCCCTCCTTCCCGTCGGCGCCCGTGATGGCGCCCAGTTTTGACCAGCGGCCTCAACAGATGCCTCAGCAGGCGTTCATGCCTTCGGCTCCGCCCGCGCCTCCTCCTCCGTCGCCTCCGCCTCCTCCCCCTCAGACATACCGACCTCCCCCTCCCCCTCCTCCCCCTCCTCCTCCCCCTCAGACATACCGCCCGGCACCTCCTCCTCCCCCGCCTCCTCCTCCTCCCCCTCAGACATACCGACCGGCTCCTCCTCCTCCCCCTCCCCCGCCTCCTCCCCCACCTCAGACCTATCGTCCGGCTCCCCCTCCCCCTCCTCCCCCACCCCCTCCTCCTCCTCCGGGGCCGATTGGCGGCGGCGGTTCATACCAGCAGGGCCCTTCCAGCGGCGGCGAACCGGCACAGTTCCCGTCCGGCGGCGGCGACGACAGCGGCAGCGGCGGCGACGACTACTCCGACTCGGGCGAGTCGTTCGAGGAGAACGTTGTCGAGGTCGGTGGTATACCGATTTCTCTCCTTTTGCTGTATATGAACAAGACAATAACATTAATCAACGACACGGCATATATTTATCGGCAGAGTTCAGTGGATCAGTAGGAAGAAGAATGAAGTAGTGGATAGCAGACATGGAAATAGAAATACCTAGAAATACACTGAAGAATATGTGAATAAATAAATAAACTAAAAAAAAAACCAATAAACTAACAAAATTAAATAGCGAATAAACTAAAAAAAATTAGTAAATACTACTAAAAAATTTTTTAAAATATACTAAACTATGTAAATACATTAGAATATACTAATAAAAATATAAATATAAAAAAAAACAATTTAGTCCTCTGCCGTCGGCACGTCCTCCGACTCGTACGCCGAGAAGGCGGCGGCGCGCCGTGCGGCGCCTGCTGCTGCCGCGCACCACCACCACCATCATCATCACCATGCGCACAAGCATCGCAGACGCATGATGAAGCACAAGGCTAAGCACATGATGACCGCCTAAGGCTATCTCTCTCTCTATGTGTCTCTCTCTCTTCCTCTCGCTCTCTCTCTCTCTCTCTCTTTCTCTCTTTCGCTTTCTCTCTTTCCCTGCCTCTCTCTTCTCTCTCTCCCTCTCTCGCTCCCTCTTTCCATGCCATTCCCTAAAGGGCACGCACCACTTTACTGACAATGCCACAAGTCTGTCGAGCTTTACGAGTGTCAGTAACCTGTAGAATTGACTTGGCACACCGTGGAGTCTTCCATCGTACACCGCATAGGTAATTACCATGTTGCTTCTCTCTCTCGCTCTCTTTTCTCTCTCGCTCTCCTTCTCTCTCTCTTCTCTTCTCTCTTCACCCTTTTCTCTCTTCTTCCTCTCTCCTCTCCGTTAATTCGGGTCCAATTGCGCTCGAGAGAGCATTCTCCAACTCTGCTCAACAACCCAACGAATTCTCTTTCTTTTCTTGTCTTTCTCTTCTGCTCTTGTCGGAACCGCAAGAGTCTCCCATTGTGATGTGAATACTGTTGATGATGATGATGTTAATGATGTTAATGTTGCAAACAGATAAACAAAAGTTGAAAATCTCTCTCTCAATACCTTAACTTGTATACAGTTGTCTGCAGCATTACTTTGTAAAGTACATCAGAATCGAATACAGACATCAAAGAAGGAGGGGCAAGAGCTCAACTCTACTAAATTAAAGGAGCCAAAAACATAATCTTGAATTTATGCCTTTGTGCTTGATATTGATGAAAATGCAATTTAGAGAGAGTGGCCAGAAATTACAAATGTATTTGGGATGAGTTTTGTTCTCCTTTAAAATGATTCTCTCTCTTTTTTGTTTCAAAATGAACGACCGCCCAATCCCCAATGTTCTTCAAGGCGATTTCAGATTTCATTGCGACTTTGCGGGGCGTGGAAAGAGGAAGCGAAAATGATATGGACAACGGGCGTTGAGAGATCTTTACTGCGTCCTTGCGAGTTGTTGCATCTGAAAAAGCACAGCCAAACTAAGAGGGGGCCCGTTCATGTAACGGGCTGAGAGAAACCCGCGAAGAGAACGAGCGGGCATGGCCGAGAAAGTGCGCAGCAGAGGGGTGAATCCCCCGGGTAGTGAAACCGACACAGAAAGATATCCAGCTGCGCGAAGAGAGCGATGCTCTCAAGGTCCAATGGCGAGATCTCTAATTCCGTTAGCTGCCCTCAGATCACATGCTATTAGCAGGAAAAAATGGGGCCGTTTGAGAGAATGAAAGGACGATCGAGAGAGAGTGAGAGAGAGAGAGACAGGAGGGAGAGAGAAATGAAAAGAGAGAGAAGGGAGAGAAAGAAACAGAGAAAGACAGGGCAAATAGAATATACCGAGAGTCAAAGAGTTTTCTTGTACTCACTCTGGTCGCTCTGGCAAGGCCAATCCGCTAAACTCATAGCCATTTGAGAACAACAAGAATGGCTTGTCGTGCCCATTCACCATCCCACAACGCAGCTGCATGAGAATCTCTCTACTTCTCTCTCCTTCTCTCCCTCTCTCTCCTCCTGTCCCTATCTCTCTCTTCTTCTTCTTCTCTCTGTCTCTGTCTCCTTCTCTCTCCATCTTTCTCACTCTCTAGCTCTCTTTCTGTCTTCCCTATCTTACCAGCTAATCTCGTTCGATCTCTCTTACTCTGTTCCCTCTACACCATTATCCGCCCACGAGCATCACATCATCGTTGAAGAGTTATTTGCCAATGCTCAAGAGTAATTCGCATATGCGGCCAACTGTTGTCTTTTTCACGGTCCCGATTCGTAGATTGTCAGCTCTGGTTCGAGCAGCATAAGACAGAAAATGAATGACGACACGAACGGACAGCGCAGAAAGGGAAAAGCACCGAAAAAGGTCTCAGAAAAGCATGTGAATGAGAGAGCAGGAATCGGTTCTGGGGAGGTCTCGGATGATGGTCATGGAACACGAAGAGAGAGAGAGAGAGAGAGAGAGAGAGAGAGAGACCAAAGACAGAAAGTAGAGAGAGAGTAGAGAGAGAGAGAGAGAGCAGAGAGAGAGTAGATTTTGAGACAAAGAGTGACGAGTGATAAATGAGTGGGAGTCAAGAACGTGCGTTCGGTTCCGAACTTGCAACCTCGCAAGTGTGGAGAACTTGCTACTCTTTGATTCAGCAAAACAATAAGAAAAAGCAACGCCGACATTCTTCAAGAACTCTAAGTGACTAACTTTCTCTGTTCGTTCCATTTCTCTCTCTCTCTCTCTCTCTCTCTTTCTATCTCTTTCTCTCTCACTCTCTCTCCCTTTCTATCCCTTTCTCTCTCACTCCCTCTCTATCTCACTCGTGGAAATGAAATAAAAATGACACACGTCATGCGTTACATAATTCTCTGCATCTCTCGTCACACCTCCGACAAACACTCGCTTCGCGCTTTCTATCTCTGTGTTTCGCTCTCTCTCTTTCTATATATCTCTCTCTCTATCTCTCTAGCTCTCATTTGGTTCAGTTTATTTCTTGCAAGGGTTGCTGCCAAATATCACATCAAGGAAACATTTAATCGGCACCATTACATATAGCAAAGAAGACATATATAGAGAGAAAGATAGAGCGCGAGAGAGAGGAAGAGAGAGTAAGAGTGCGAGAGAGAGAGACAAAAACAGAGAGAGAGAGAGAGAGAGTGCGAGAGAGAGAGAGAGAGCTGGAATCATTGAAGACAACTACGAGAAAGAGAATGGCTGATCATCAGATTGCCGTTCAGTGTCGAATAATATGTATTGATAAGACAGATATGTATGTACTTATTTCTGTTCTTTGTTTTTTTCTGCAAAATTTTTTACGAGAACATATTCCGCCGAAAAGGAAAAAAAAGTCATCAGCGTTCTGACAATCTACTCTGGAAGCATTCACTAGGAGTAAGGTCATCAAGAGTATCTTCTGAAAAGTACAACGAGACATTTTTGGGACTAGAGAGAGAGAAAGAGAACGAAAGAGAGAAAGCGAGAGAGAAAAGAGAGAGAGAGAGAGAGAGAGAGAGAGAGAGAGAGAAAGAGAGAGAGAAATTGGCCGAGGAAAAGTGCGAGTGAGAAAGAATCCAGTTAGTTCTGACCTGCGGCATGTCTCAGTTCACACATCACAGAAAATATCTCAAATAGCCTGTGTATGATTCATGGAAGCATTACTCTCTCAAGTACAACTATCCAGGACCTTTCAGGACATTTGTCCGTGAACTATTATCAAGCTAAGATGAAACATTCTGCATAAAATGCACTTTCACTTTGCCTGTCTTGACTATTGCACAAATCAGAAAGTATGCACAATATTCGTGATTAAACTGACAGTAAATCTCTTCAATATCATCCGCGAAAAGGGTTCATCAGCGGTGTAAACTGTGAAATCTGAAGAATATACAATTCACTGAAGAGATTATAAATCCCCAGTATTTTACTACCCATATTAGATTGAAAAATGTTAAAGGAAGATGCGCGAGATCTCTCAGATCGAAGGGATAAATCGAGAAGGATCACATGCGATTGGAGGGCTCTTCAAGTGGCACCGGTCAGGTGACAAGTCAGCAGCCACTTTGGCCAACTTCCTTAGCTGCCATCGGCTGGCTTTTTCAGATCTCTCAAAATGGTCGCCTTCTCATTCTCTACCGTTGGACTTTCACATTCTCTTGTCTCTCTCTCTCTCTCTCTCTCTCTCTCTCTCTCTCTCTCCTTCTCTTCTCTTTCTTTGTCTGTCACTCTCTCTCTTTCCATCCATTCCCCTCTCTCTCTCTCTCAGCCAATATGTACCCGATCAGCCGTGCCAACTCAAAATTACTCCCTGACGAAATTGGTCAATCTCGCTCCGAAGTTGTTGACTGCAGCTTTTTCAAGCAGATTGACCATGGCTCGGTTCACCCTTTTTCTCTTTCTCTCATTCTACTTTCTCTCTCAAACGCACACTCTCTTTATTTCTCTCTCTCTCTCTCTATTTCTGCCTCTCCCGCTCTCTCGTTCACTGTTTAGCTTGACACCACATGCCATTACCGTCATGGCATTCGCATCTTTTTCCTCACTCAGCAAAGACATGAAATAGATGCTGCATCCTTCTCTCCCTCTCATGCACTCTCGCATAATCTCGCACCGGCTAACAAGATAACAACTGGTTTTCGAGCTCATGCTCTCTCTCTCTCTCTCTCTCTCTCTCTCTCTCTCGCTCTACCGAGAGAGTAAATTAGAGTGAGACAGAAAAGGAAGACGATGTTCGGAGTTCAAAACATGAGAGAGGAAGAGTGCAAGAAGTGATTTGGAGAAAATGCGCGGAGAAAATTTGAAAGGATGAGTTGAGAGCGAGAGTGACATGGTAGTGAGAGAAAGAGAGAGAGTGAGAGAGATAGAGAGTGAGTGAAAGAGAGAGAGAGTACGAGAAAGAGAGAAAACCTTCCGAAGGCGGGAGTAGAGATGACCAGAACGGAGTCGCCGGCCGGCTATTCGACTACCCGGACTATAAAAGGCGTCGGCCGCGCAGCAGAAGACGTGTCGAGAGCGAGCAGCTTCCTCTCCCTCCCGACCCCAAGAAGAAGATGTGGCAACACGTTGGGCTACTCGCCCTCCTCAGCGGCGCGGCCATCGCGTTAGTCTTTTTTTATTATTATAAAAAAAATATTACAATAAAATAAAAGTAGTGCCATGTATGTACATACAACTTCGGATCGCTTTCTCTCTGTGTCTCTATTCTTTCTCTCTCTCTGGCCCTCTCTCTCAACCTCCTTCAATCACTCTCTTCCCTCTCGCTCTCAACTCATCCTTTCAAATTTTCTCTTTCTAATAGAATTTATAATGAAAAAAATCACAACAAAATCTCAATGGACCATAAGTTTTCGGCTCCCTTGTTAGGCAGTACAATACTGGGCCGTCATATGGCGGACACGGCGGCGGCGGACACGGTGGTGGCGGTGGCGGCGGCTATGGTGGCGGTGGAGGCGGTGGTGGCCACGGCGGCGGCGGAGGCGGAGGCGGATACGGTGGCGGAAACTCGATCATTGGCGACTTTGGCGGCGGCGGCGGCGGCGGAGGCGACTCCTACTTCATTCCGCCCCAAGCACAAGTTGCTTTAGCTCCTCCAGCACCTCCTCCGCCTCCTATTGCTCCTCCGGCTCCTCCTCCTCCTCCCCCGCCTCCTCCTCCTCCTCGGCCAGCACCTAGGCCAGCTCCTCCTCCACCTGCTCCTCGACCTGCTCCACCTCCACCCTCGTACCACCCGTCTGCTCCGTCGGGCGGCGGCTACGCCACTGGAGGACACGGCGGCGGCGGCGGCGGTGGTGGTTATGGAGGCGGTCACGGCGGTGGTGGTGGTGGCGGCGGCCATGGAGGCGGCCACGGTGGCGGACACGGTGGCCACTCTGGCGGCGGTGGCGGCTACGGAGGCTCATCTGGCGGCGGCGGATACGCTAAAGTTGCTCCACCAGCACCTCCTCCTCCCCCTCCTCCTCCCCCTCCTCCTCGCCCTGCTCCCTCATACCCCGGTAGCTCCGGCGGCGGCTACGCCACCGGAGGACACGGTGGAGGCGGCAGTGGTGGATATGGTGGCGGTCACGGCGGCGGCGGCGGCGGTGGCGGCCACGGCGGCGGACACGGTGGCGGTGGTGGTCACGGTGGACACTCTGGCGGCGGCGGCTACGTAGGCTCATCTGGCGGCGGCGGATACGTTCAAATTGCTCCACCAGCACCTCCTCCTCCTCCTCCGCCTCCTCCTCCTCCTCCTCCTCCCCCCCCCCTCCTCCCCCCCCCCTCCTCCTCCTCCTCCTCCCTCATACGGTGGTAGCTCCGGCGGCGGCGGATATGGCGGCGGCGGTCACGGTGGCCACTCTGGCGGCGGCGGCGGATACGGCGGTTCTTCAGGAGGCGGTGGCGAATATGGAGGATCTTCCGGCGGTGGTGGATATGCCCAGGCTCCTCCAGCCCCTCTCCCTCCTCCCCCTCCTCCTCCCCCCACCACCTCCTCCTCCCCCTCCTCCCCCGCCTCCTCCTCCCCCTCCTCCCCCTCCTCCTCCATCATACGGAGGTAGCTCCGGAGGCGGTTACGGAGGTTCATCCGGCGGCGGATATGGCGGCTCATCTGGCGGCGGCGGCGGTGGCTACGGAGGCTCTTCGGGCGGCGGTGGTGGCGGATACGGTGGATCTTCCGGTGGCGGTGGATATGCGCAGTCTGCCCCTGCACCTCCTCCTCCTCCTCCTCCTCCTCCTCCTCCTCCTCCCCCCTCCTCCCCCCCTCCTCCTCCTCCTCCTCCTCCTCCTCCTCCCCCACCACCTCCTCCCCCGCCCCCTCCTTCATACGGCGGTAGCTCCGGCGGTGGTTACGGAGGTTCATCCGGTGGTGGTGGAGGCGGATATGGCGGCTCATCTGGCGGCAGCGGCTATGGAGGTTCTTCTGGCGGCGGCGGCTACGGAGGTTCTTCTGGCGGCGGCGGTGGCAGTTATGGTGTATCTTCCGGTGGCGGTGGATATGCCCAGGCTGCCCCTGCACCTCCTCCTCCTCCTCCTCCTCCCCCCCCTCCTCCCCCTCCTCCTCCCCCTCCTCCCCCGCCGCCGCCTCCTCCTCCTCCTCCTCCCCCTCCTCCTCCAGCTCCAGCTCCCTCGTACGGCGGTAGCTCTGGCGGCGGCGGATATGGGGGCTCGTCCGGCGGAGGATACGGTGGTTCCTCTGGCGGTGGCGGCGGTGGTGGCTATGGTGGATCATCAGGCGGCGGTGGATACGTCCAGGCTCCTCCTCCACCTCCTCCTCCTCCCCCAGCGCCTGCTCCCTCATATGGAGGCCACTCTGGAGGCGGCGGATACGGTGGAGGCGGCGGCGGACACTCCGGCGGAGGTGGTTATGGCGGTGGATCGCATGGCGGCTACGGAGGTTCCTCTGGTGGCGGCGGAGGTGGGTATGCTGCCGCGCCAGCTCCTCCTCCTCCACCTCCTCCTCCCCCTCCTCCTCCCCCAGCTCCCGCTCCTTCATATGGCGGTCACTCCGGTGGCGGCGGATATGGCGGCGGTGGCCACAGCGGCGGCGGCGGAGGCGACTCGTACCCTCGCCCGTACAGCCACCGTCATCGCCATCGCGCTCGCGCCATGGGCGCCCTCTCGGCCATCACCGAGAAGCACCGCGCGTCGTCGATCGCCTAAAGCGGTAGCAGCAGCAGCCGATTGTTACGCAGGACGTAACAATCATCAACAAATGTCACAATTGTCACGAACAATGACGCAATGTCTCGCGATATCCACTCTTTTCTAACCGGTTCAACACTCTTCTAACGGGCTACATCTTCCCTCTTCGACCAGTGGAAGCTTTCTCCCTCCCTATTCCCTATCTTTGACAAGACCTACGATATCTCTCTCTCTTCTTCTCAGGCTCTCTCTCTCACTCTCTCTAGGTCTTCGATTTGCCTAGCTCGACATGTACAGAATTTTAATTTTTTTAGCTCTTTCTCCTGCATGATCCTCAGATGAAGATTGTAAGATTCTTATCAGAGCACTGCCTTCTCTCTCCCCTTCTTCTAATGCCTAGGAATTCATATGTGAGGATTATATGTCTGTGCTGATTCGACAAGGATAATGCATTCCTTGATAAACATCATCAATGACTTTCGCAGAGTGTGACAGAAAGAAAACTTGGGATAAAAGAAGATGAAGATCGAACACAAAATAATAATGACACAGAATATATTCACAGCTTTATCGCAGAAAATGAAACAATTTGAAGGAGGCTCTCCTTTGCTCATAATTTGTTCCAATACTTTTTAGGCGTTTTTCTGTGGAATAAAAAAAATTTCTTAGAGTGAAGAGTGGTATCGGTGAAAGCAGTTGATAATGAATACGATGAAGATAGAAACAGAGATAGAGATTGAGAGGGGGAGAGGGGGATGAGAGAGAGAGGGGGGAAACTAACATTCATTATGGGGGAGGAGTAGAGTTGAAGCGAGAGCGGAATCGAAAGTGTAGGCGGAACGATTGTAGGGCGGATAAAAGAGAAGAACACCAAACAACAAGCGAACATCTTGATCTCGATGTTGAGCTTCATCTCTTGCGAGTTGCCGAAACAAGCTTGGTCACGTGTGGCTGAGATGGAGAGAGAGAGAGAAAGAGAGAAAGAGAGGGAAAGAGGGAGAGAGAAAGAGAAGAAAAAAAGAGAGAGAATCAATAAGAGAGTGGAAAAGTAAGAGCGAAGAGAGGCTAAATTCCACGCGTTCCCTTTGTCTCAAACTTGCAATCGTCCAAATGAGTGAAACGAGTTCAGCTTCTCTTTACATATACTCAACTTCTCATGCAGCTGCTACATACATTTGAACGTCGAGTCATGTTTGTTGCTAAAAGTAAAGAAAAATACTCCAAATATTAAGCAAATTTTTTTTTGCTTAATTTTTCAGTCAAGATTCTTCGGAGCCTTGGTAGTATGTACATAATGCATAATTCTTTATTACATATTGTCTTCTCATCCAGTCTGCCGCGAGAACACGGCACGTCTTCGCATGTAGTCATCGTTGTTGTTGTTGAACGGCTGCTGCAGGACGCGTGGCGGATCGGGCGGCGGCGGTGGAACGTCGTAAATTGGCGACGGCGGCGCCGGCGGAAAGTACGTTGGCAGCGGCGGAGGTGGCGGAGGCGGCGGCAGATAGGCCGCCGCCGGTGGAGGTGTCTGATAGGCGGGCTGAGACCGTGGCGGTGGTGGTGCCCGCACTGTTTGCCGCACGATGATTGTCCGATAGCCACCGCAGCCGAACATGCCCTGGGGAGAAGTTTTTGATCATTTAATCACTTATCGAATTGCAAATCCTCGAAATATGCGTGAAATTAAAATGTTTGCTGGTACACGAGCTTATGGACATAAAATATATCAATTTGTATTTAAAACATAAATTTTCTCGAAAAAAAGCTGCATAAAAAATCCGATTCAAATTTCGCACCATAAGTTATATGGCGGGAAATTTAAAAAAACAGATGCGAAACCTGGCACGGTGCCATCATTGGATAGCCGCCGTAGATGCCGGCCGGTCCGTAGATGCCTCCTCCTCCGCCGCTGCCGAACATCATCTGGGGTGCTGGCATCATTGGCATGGCCATGTCTCCTCCGTATGGCAACATTCCCATCATGGCCATGGGAAAGCCGCCACCGAAGGGCATTCTGCAAAAGCAAAAGAATATAGCATTTAATAACTAATAATATTGATCGATTGTTGATCGAAATTGTTCTAACTTAGGCATATTTATGATCATTGAATATGTCAGAGATTCTATATAAGATACAATTCATACTTTGCTTCGGCTAACGTCTAGGAAAATATTTCTCATAAAAAAATTTGCGTAATTTTGGAGCGAAATAAAAATTTGATTCAAAAAGAATTCTGAAAAAAAATTAAATGGTTACCCTCCCATGCAGTCGTCTCCGCCGCAGCCGCCGTAGACGTAGGAGTCGGTGGTCGGAGAGAGGGCGAGCAGCA